>SJXQ01004300.1:318011-349390 GCA_006408695.1 Aepyceros melampus
GGGCTCCAAAATCACTGCAGATGGTGACTGCAGCCATGAAATTAAAAGGCGCTTACTCCTTGGAAGAAAAGTTATGACCAACCTAGATAGTATATTCAAAAGCAGAGACATTACTTTGCCGACTAAGGTCCGTCTAGTCAAGGCTATGGTTTTTCCTGTGGTCATGTATGGATGTGAGAGTTGGACTGTGAAGAAGGCTGAGCACAGAAGAATTGATGCTTTTGAACTGTGGTGTTGGAGAAGACTCTTGAGAGTCCCTTGGACTGCAAGGAGATCCAACCAGTCCATTCTGAAGGAGATCAACCCGGGGATTTCTTTGGAAGGAATGATGCTGAAGCTGAAACTCCAATACTTTGGTCACCTTATGCGAAGAGTTGACTCATTGGAAAAGACTCTGATGCTGGGAGGGATTGGGGGCAGGAGGAGAAAGGGACGACCGAGGATGAGATGGCTGGATGGCATCACTGACTCCATGGGCGTGGGTCTGGGTGAACTCTGGGAGTTGGTGATGGACAGGGAGGCCTGGCGTGCTCCAATTCATGGGGTCGCAAAGAGGCGGACACAACTGAGTGACTGAACTGAACTGATATTGAGTTTTTTAGTTCAGCTATTGAATTCTTCAGTTTTCTGATATCTTTTAGTACATTTTAATATTTTCTATTTACTGAAATTCTTACTTTGTTCAATAATGCCCTACCCTGATAAATATCTTTATGATCATGTCCATGACTTATCTCTGCTACATTAAGATTGATTAATAGAGATTTATCTTATTCTTTTTGCTTAGAACATATTCCTTTGTTTCTGTATTCACCTTGACTCTCTGTGTTGGTTTCTCTACATTAGGTAGAACAACCACCTCTCCCAGTTTTGTATAGGAGATTAACTTCATCAACTAGCCCAGATTGAACTCCTTGTTGTCTCTCAAACCTTTGTATTGGTCCAAGCTTCCATCTTTGGCCTTAGCAACTCTGAGTAGTAATATATATATGGGTCCAATCACTCAGTTTTGTCCATTTCTTTGCAATCCCATGGACTGTGTCTCCCAGGCTCCCCTGTCTATGGAATTTTCCAGGCAAGAATACTGGAGTGGGTTGCCATTTCCTATTCCAGGGGATCTTCCCAACTCAGGAATCAAACCCAAGTCTCTTGTATCTCCTAGACTGGCAAGCAGATTCTTTACCACTGAGAAGCCCCTCTGAGTGGTAGAGGGTGTACTAAGACCCATTAGAGGCCCACAGAAGAGGGTTAACAGTTAACACCTCAATGTAAGCTGATTAGAAACCAAATTCTCAGGCAGCAGCTGGGAAACTGGAAAATGGACATTTCTGCATGTTCCCTCTGCAAAGAGTTTGAGTGTATTATTGCTGGGGGTGCATGTGTTTAAAGACTGCTTTTGTTTGCTATAATCCTGTGTAACTCATGAATGCAAGGCCTGTTGGCTATCAGAGTGAGGTAATTTAGAGCCAGTCCCTACACTGCAAGCTGTAAAATTGGGGTGCTAGAAATGTGTATAAACTCCTTATAGGGAGATATCAGTGACTTGTTTTTCTTGTTGAAGTGAGCAGGAAGGAGAAGGTGAGGAAAGTGCCCACTGGCTGTTTTGGACTCAAGAGAGGATCATAATTAGCACCAAAGTGTGTGCTAATTAGAAGCTGGACTCTCAAGTTGTAACTTGTAAAAGATGCAGTCAAACCTCTTGCAGTGAAAGACTGGGAATTGGGCATTTTTGCTGCTGCTTTTGTGCTGAGCCCTGGGGGGGATAGCTTTGGTGAGTGCTGACATATCCATTGGGCTTCTAAGAACTGCATGTGAGTTTGCTACCATCCTGTGGGACTCATGAATAGAAGCCCGTATTAGAGCTAGGGAATCCAGGGGCCTGCTTTTCTGGTGCAAACGCTGGGGCACCAGGCTTGTACAAGTTTCTTCTAGAGATGCTAGTGACCTGGTTTTCTTGTTGGGAGAAGGCAGTGAAAGTGTCCACTGAATCCCCTGGCTCCATGAAATAACAGCCAGCTTCCAGAATCATGCTAATTAGAAGTCAGACCCTCAGGCAGCAGCTTGTAAAGTATACAGTTAAACCATTTTCAGTGAACCGCTAGAATGTCCCTAGATAGCCGGTTTTTTTTTTTTTTGTTTGTTTGTTTGTTTGTTTTTTTCTTTCCTTTTGCATTGAGCCCTTAAAGAGATACCTACTTTGATGCTTGCCCATTAGAAACTGCTTCTCTGCTCTAGTCCTGTGAATTTTGTAGACTCCAGCCCCGTTGGCTTTCAGGAGCTAAGAGGTGTTTTGAGGATCATCTCTCATGTGCTAGTAATAAAAGTCAGAGGGCTAGATGTGTGGTCTAAGCCCTTTGATCTTCAGTACAAGAATTGAGGCTTCCTTTCCAATTGTATGGCACTATTCTGGGAGTGGGCTTTGTGGTGAGAGTGTGTCTCTGCCCTTATGTATTTCAATTTCTTATGTAGTTCAATCTTTTCTTTTGCCCAGTGTGTAGGAGTCAAGTAGCTATAACTGGCTTTCTTTCAGGGAGATAGACACTCCTTATATGGCTGTACATTCAATGCACTGTGAGAGTAGGGATATTCAGGAGCCTACTATGTCACCATTATTGATCCCTCCCTCTGTCTGATATTATTTTGTTAACTTCTTGAACTTATACTTCTGTTTCATTTTTCCTCCTTAGATTTATGTTAATATATTATCTATTTTTGAAAGTCTTAATTACTTTATCACACTTTTTCTTAAAATATATATATTTTATTGAAGTACAGTTGACTTAAAATGTTTCAGGTGTTCAGCAAGGTGATTCAGTTACACAAATACACATATACTATTTTTGAAATCATTTTCCATCATTGGTTATTACAAGATAGTGACTATAGTTCCCTATGCTATACAGTAAACCTTTGTTGCTTGTTGCATATCTATTTTTCAATTAGAAATCTAGTATTCTATTCATAATAAGTCAAACAAGTGGAATCAAATGTCATAAATTTTTAGGTAGGCAAAAATTCATAATTTTTTAAAAAATATATATTATATACATTTATATATATGTATACACAACTTTTTCTACTGCACTTGATAAAGGCTTGAGAAAGAACATAAAAAAAAAAGAGAGATGTAGAAATTGGAGAACACAAACTAAATGAATTTGGAGCACTGATTATAAAATATGAAAAGTGAAACTAGACAAAAGTAAGAGATCATCAAATAGTCCAGTTCAGTTCAGTTCATTTGCTCAGTCATATCCAACTCTTTGCAACCCCATGGACTGCAACACGCCAGGCCTCTCTGTCCATCACCAACTCCCAGAGTTTACTCAGACTCATGCCCATTGAGTTGGTGATGCCATCCAACTGTCTCATCCTCTGTCATTCCCTTCTCGGCCCACCTTCAATCTTTCCCAGGACCAGGGTCTTTTCAAATGGGTCATTTCTTCACATCAGGTGGCCAAAGTATTGGAGTTTCAAATAGTCCAGTTGTTTTTAAACAGCTCATTAGAAACATATCTGGAGCTCTGGAGATAAAAGCGATACCTAAGCATTTGTATTTTTCAAAAAATTCTCATATGACTATGGATTTTAAAAAGAGATTACAGGCCTTTCTATTAGACCCTAGTTTGGGGATATATAGAGTTCTGTTATTTTTCTGTTGATCAATTGTGATACAATGCTATTAAGTAATAGTTATATAATCATAATAGTAAAAAAAAATGTTTATCAGTTTTACAATCAATAGCCAGACAAATAAAAAAGAATTACAATTGCAAGCCATAATGAGAACAAAGTAAAATAATTACATACAATTTGGGGGTGGGTGGGTCAAGTAGAGTGATGTGGTAAGTGGAAGTGCATACATGCACATGTTTACATCCAGCCAACCAGTCTTTGTCTTTTGGTTGGTGCTTTTAATCCATTTACATTTAAGTAATTATCCATGTGCATGATCCTCCTACCACTTTCTTAATAGTTCTGGGTTTATTTTCTGTAGGTCTTTCCCTTCTCTTGTGTTTCCTGCCTAGAGAAGTTCCTTTAGCATTTGTTGTAAAGCTGGTTTGGTGGTGCTGAATTCTCTTAACTTTTGCTTGTCTGGAAAGCTTTTGATTTCTCCGTCAAATCTAAAGGAGAGTCTTGCTGGGTAGAGTATTCTTTGTTGTAAGTTCTTCCCTTTCATCACTTTAAATGTATCATGCCATTCCCTTCTGGCTTGTAGAGTTTCTGTTGAGAAATCAGCTGATAACCTGATGGGAGTTACCCTGTATGCTATTTATTGTTTTTCCCTTGTCACTTTTAATATTTCATCTGTCTTTAATTTTTGTCAGTTTGATTTACTGTGTGTCTTGTGTTGTTTTTCCTTGGGTTTCTTTTGCCTGGGACTCTCTATACTTCCTGGATTTGGTTGATTATTTCCTTTCCCATGTTAGGGAAGTTTTCAGCTATTATTTCTTCAAATGTTTTCTCAGGTCCTTTCTCTCTCTTCTTCTGGTTCCCCTATAATGAGGATGTTGGTGCATTTAATGTTGCCCCAGAGGTGTCTTAGACTGTCTCCATTCTTTCCATTCTATATTCTGTTCTGCGGCAGTGATTTACACCACTCTGTCGTCCAGGTCATTTATTTGTTCTTCTGCCTCAGTTATTCTGCTATTGATTCCTTCTACTGTATTAGTCATCTGTTTGTTTGTTCTTATTTCTTCTGGTCTTTGGTAAATATTTCTTGCATCTTCTCAATCTTTGACTCCATTCTTATTTTTTTTTCTTGCCTCCATTCTTTCCCAAGATCCTGGGTCATCTTCACTATCATTATTCTTAATTCTTTTTCTGGAAGGTTGCCTTAACTTAGTTGTTTTTCTGGGGTTTTATATCATCCCTTCATCTGGATTTTCTGCTTTTTCATCGTGATTAACTTTCTGTAATATGGTTTTTGTTTTAGCCACTGTGAGACTGTGCTTCTTCTAGAGCTTCTTCCGCCTGCCTTCTGATGGCTGAGGCCAAGAGGCTTGTGTAGGCTTCTTGGTGGGAGGAACTGGCAATGGGAAAAACTGGGTCTTGCTCTGGTGTGTAGGGCCTTGCTCAATATTTAATCCAATTATCTGCTGATAGGTGGGGTTGCACTCCCTCCCTGGTATTTGTTTGGCCTCAGACAACCCAGCCCTGGCATCTCTGGGCTCTATGGTAGGTTTAATGGTGAACTCCAAGAGGGTTTATGCCAAGAGGAAACTTCCAGTGACCCTATCCCTGTGGTGAGCCTCTGCCAACCCAGGCCTCCACAGGAGGCCCTCCAACACTAGCAGGTAGTTTTGATTCAGTCTCTTGTAGGGTCACTGCTCCTCTTCTCTGGGTCTTGGTACACACAAAATTTTGTTTGTGCCCCCCAAGACTGAAGTCTCTGTTGCCCCCAGTCTTCTGGAGGCCCTATAATCAAATCCCACTGGCCCTCAAGGCCAGATGCCCTGGGGATTCCCAGGTAATTTGTTGAGTCTCCAGGCTGGGAAACCTGATGTGGGGTTCAGAATCTTTACAACAGTGGGAGAACTTCTTCAGTATTATTGTTCACCAGTCTGTGGGTCACCCACTGGTGGTTATAGGATTTGATTTTATCCTGATTGTACCCCTCCTACTGTCTTGCTGTGGCTTCTTCTTTGTCTCTGGATGTGAGGTATCGTCCTTTGGTGGGTTCTGGCATCCTCCTGTCAATGGTTGTTCAACAGCTAGTGGCAATGTTGGTGCTCTTGCAGGAGGAGATGAGCACACATCCTTCTACTCTGCCATCTTGAACTGGAAGCACACTTTTCTGTCACAAAAATAAATACTGGACCAGTTAGTTTATTTTTGTTTTTATTTCTGTTACTCTAGGAAAAGGATCAAAATAGATATTGCTATGATTTATGCCAAAGAGTTTTTACCTATATTTTCCTTTAAGATTTTTATAGTGTCTGGACTCACATTTAGGTCTTTAATCCATTTGGAACTTATTTTGGTGTATGGTGTGAAAGAATGTTCTAATTTCACTTCTTTTTACATGTAGCTGTCCAGTTTTCCCAACACCATTTATTGAAGAGGCTGTTGTCCCCCGCCCCCCATTGTATAGTCTCGCCTCCTTTGACATAGATTAATTGACCATAGGTACATTAACTTATTTCTGGGGTTTCTATTCTGTTATGTTGATTTGTATTTCTATTTTTTCGTGTCAGTATCATCCTGTTTTGATGACTTCATCCTTGCAGTATAGTCTGAAGTCAAGGAGACTAATTCCTCCAGGTCTGTTCCCTCCCCCCACCCCCGCTCAAGATTGCTTTGGTTATTTGGGGTCTTTTTTGTTTCTATACAAATTTTAAGATTTTTTTGTTGTTGTTCTAATTCTGTGAAAAATGCCGCTGTTAATTTGATAGGAATTGCATTGAACCTGTAGATTGCTTTGCATAGTATAGTCATTTTCACAATATTGGTTCTTCCAATCCAAGAATATGGTATATCGTTCCATCTGTTTTTTTTTTTTTTTAATTTCTTTCATTAGCATCTTATAGTTTTTGGAGTACAGGTCTTTTGTCTCCTTAGGGAGGTTTATTCCTAGGCATTTTATTATTTTTGATGTGACATAAATGGAATTGTTTTTTTAATTTCTCTTTCTGATCTTTCATTGTTAGTGAATAGAAATGTATCAGATTTCTGTGTGTTAATTTTGTATTTTGCCACTTTACCAAATTCACAGATAAGCTGTAGTAGTTTTCTGGTACTATCTTTAGGATTTTCTATGTGTAGTATCATGTCATCTGTAAACAGTGATAGTTTTATTTCTTCTTTTCCCATTTGGATTCTGATAATTTCTTTGTCTTCTCTGATTGCCATGGCTAGGACTTCAAAAACAAGAGTGGACATCTTGTCTTGTTCCTGATCTTAGAGGGAATGTTTTCAGCTTTTTACCATTGAGTGTGATGTTAGCTGTAGGTTTGTTGTATATGACTTTTATTATATTGAGGTACATTCCCTCTATGCCCACTTTCTGGATTTTTTTTTTTATCATAAGTGTGTGTTGAATTTTATCAGAAGATTTTTCTGCATCTATTGGGATGATCACATGGTTTTTATTCTTGAACTTGTTGATGTTATGTATCACACTGATTGATTTTCTGGTATTGAAAAATCCTTTTATCTCTGAGATAAATCCCACTTGATCATGGTATTTGATCCTTTTGATGTATTGGGCTGGAAAAGGTGTTAAGAGAAGGGAACACTCCTATACTGTTGGTGGGACTATAAACTGGTACAGCCACTATGGAAAATAGTATGGAGAGTCCTTAAAACAACTAAAAAATAGAGCTACTGTATGATCCTGCAATCCCAGTCCTAGGTATATATCCAGAAAAAAATTTGGTTCAAAAGGATACATGCACCCCAACATTCATTGCAGCACTGTTTACAAATTGTCAAGACATGGAAGCAACATAAATGCCCATTAATAGAGGAATTGATAAAGATGTGATCCATATATACAATTAAATATTACTCAGCCATTAAAAAATGAAATAATGCACTTGTAGCAACATAAATGGGCCTAGAGATTGTCCTACTGAGTAAAGTAAGTCAGAAAGAGAAGTATCTTAGGATGTCACTTACATAGGAATCTAAAAAGAAATGATACACGTGAACTTATTTACAAAACAGAAATAGACTTACAGACTTAGAGATGGATTTATGGTTGCTAGGGGGAAGGAATTTTAGGGAGTTTATGCAGAGTACATCATGAGAAGCACTGGACTGGAAGAAACACAAGCTGGAATCAAGATTGCTGGGAG
This sequence comes from Aepyceros melampus, assembly GCA_006408695.1. Taxonomy (NCBI): domain Eukaryota; kingdom Metazoa; phylum Chordata; class Mammalia; order Artiodactyla; family Bovidae; genus Aepyceros; species Aepyceros melampus. The sequence continues at coordinate 325,811 of SJXQ01004300.1, forward strand.
AAATATCAATAACCTCAGATATACAGATGACAGCACCCTTATGGCAGAAAGTGAAGAACTAAAAAGCCTCTTGATGAAAGTGAAAGAGTAGAGTGAAAAAGTTGACTTAAAGCTCAACATTCAGAAAACGAAGATCATGGCATCTGATCCCATCACTTCATGGGAAATAGATGGGGAAACAGTGGAAACAGTGTCAGACTTTATTTTTTTGGGCTCCAAAATCACTGCAGATGGTGACTGCAGCCATGAAATTAAAAGACGCTTACTCCTTGGAAGAAAAGTTATGACCAACCTAGATGATAGCATATTCAAAAGCAGAGACATTACTTTGCCGACTAAGGTCCGTCTAGTCAAGGCTATGGTTTTTCTTGTGGTCATGTATGGATGTGAGAGTTGGACTGTGAAGAAGGCTGAGCGCCGAAGAATTGATGCTTTTGAACTGTGGTGTTGGAGAAGACTCTTGAGAGTCCCTTGGACTGCAAGGAGATCCAACCAGTCCATTCTGAAGGAGATCAACCCTGGGATTTCTTTGGAAGGAATGATGCTAAAACTGAAGCTCCAGTACTTTGGGCACCTTATGCGAAGAGTTGACTCATTGGAAAAGACAAGCGCCGAAGAATTGATGCTTTTGAACTGTGGTGTTGGAGAAGACTCTTGAGAGTCCCTTGGACTGCAAGGAGATCCAACCAGTCCATTCTGAAGGAGATCAACCCTGGGATTTCTTTGGAAGGAATGATGCTAAAGCTAAAGCTCCAGTGTTTTGGCCACCCCATGCGAAGAGCTGACTCATTGGAAAAGACCCTGATGCTGGGAGGGATTGGGGGCAGGAGGAGAAGGGGACGACAGAGGATGAGATGGCTGGATGGCATCACGGACTCAATGGACATGAGTCTGAGTGAACTCCGGGGGTTGGTGATGGACAGGGAGGCCTGGCATGCTCCAATTCATGGGGTCACAAAAAGTCGGACACAACTGAGTGACTGAACTGAACTGAACTGCACTGGGATTGACATGTAGACACTGCCATATTTAAAGTGAATAACCAACAAGGACCCCCTCTAGAGCACAGGGAACTCTGCTCAATACTATGTAACAACCTAAATGGGAAAAGAATCTGAAAAAGAATAGATACATGTATATGTACAGCTGAATCACTTTGCTGTACACCTGAAGTTATCATATTATTGTTAATTAGCTATACTCCAATCTGAAATAAAAGTTGAAAAATATATTAATATACATAAATTGTTTTAAAAGTTTCTTGTGACTATGGGACCTAAATGCAAAAAGTGAACAGCATACTAATGACTAAAATGAAAATAATTTGGAACACAATCATTTAACCTAATAAATCTCTCTTGGAGCCATTCATTTTTATTTAATTATTTTTTGCCTAAAAGTTGGGTTACATGGTATAACAACATGAAGGAAAGCATAGAGGAACCACAGACCACAGAAGCATGGGCTGATGGTGGCAGGGTGACAGGAACATCCAGTTTGCTGAGGGAAGGAGGGGCTGAGGTAATAGAGATATCATAGTCAGATTATTAAGGCCCCTGGGAAGCAGTTAGAGAAAGTTTACAGTCAATTCTAATTATGTGTGGCAAATATGTTGTATAAAGTCATCATGAACACTGAATTAACAAATACCAAACTGTTTGTCTTAGAGGAAATACAATGTTATTCCTGTGAGCCTCTGTTTAAAATGTTTTCTCTCTTTTTTGATGTTTGTTTCATTTAAAGACTTCAAATTTAATGCATATCATTGATTCATTAACACTAGATTTATAGTCAACAGCATTATTGCTCATGCCTGTACAGGGATTACCGAGCACATGTATTTTCTCCATAAGGTACATTGCAACCTTCTTAGGCTCAGGAACAGTGGACAGGACTTCAGCACTATGCTTAGGGGCCCTTGTAAACAACAAAATCAGCAACAAACAGCACATAAATATAAAAACCATGGCACTAAATAGACTATAAAAGGACCATTTTTTATAGTCTAAGAGCTGAAACAAGAAGGCAGAGCATCACCTTGTTCAAAATCAACTGGGACTAGGTACACTAGGTGACCCAAAATTTTCACTACTTTGCACATGTTCATGAATACTGTTGAATGTGCCCTTGTATTGATTGTGGAATTACAAATAAATTTTAGCAAGTAGGCAAATTTGAAAATAAGAAATCTGAGTAATGACAAATTATATATTGGTGAAGTATGCTGTAGCCAGCCATTAATGAGATAGAGTGGAGGTATGACACAATGAATAATATTTAGGAAGCTTGCTCAGTAATTCACTCTGTGAATTAGACATTAAAGGAGCCTCACTGTGTTAGAGGTTGCATAAGGCGCTCGGAGTACAAACGAACCAAGTAGTTGGTCTTAAGGAACCGAAATCTAAGCACAAGTAGCCTACAGGGAAAGCCTGGGAGAAAAAGCTGGAGCAATAAGAAGTCTTGTTGGCACACTTATTTTTTAGGTGCTGAGGACCAGGTTTTGCAAAGTAGCCATGGGAGCAAAGGCAAACATAAAGAAAGAATTAAAGGTTTTCATTTTTGCTTTAATAGTAGTAGAGTGAGAGAGACTGCCCGTTGATTCTAAACTTTAGGCTGAGGAAAGGTATTCTAAATACATGTGCTTGTGTTCCTGCAAAATTGTCTTTCTCCTATTGGTGGGAATGTAAATTGGTACAGCCACTATAGAGAACAGGACAGAGATTTCTTTAAAAAGCTAGGAATAAAACTACCATATGACCAGAAATCCCTCTATTGGGCACATATTCTGAGAAAATCATAACTGAAAAAGACACATGTACCCCTATGTGCATTGCAGCATTTAACAATAGCCAGGACATAGAAGCAACCTAGATGTCTGTTGACAGATGAATGAATAAAGAAGCTCTGATACATATATACAATGGACTATTACTCAGCTATAAAAAGACATTGATTTGAAGCAGTTCTAGTGAGGTAGATGAACCAAGAACCTGTTATACAAAGTGAAATAAGTCAGAAAGAGAAAAGCATAAACAAAATATATACCAACACATATATATGAAATCTAGAAAAATGGTACTGTTGAACCTATTTGAAGGGCAGGAATAGAGACTCAGACATAGAGAACAGACTTCTGGATACAGTGGGGTCAAGAGAGGGTGAGATGAATTGAGAGAGTAGCATTGAAATGTATATATATATCCATATGTAAAATAGATAGCTAATAAAAGTTGGTGTATAACACAGGGAGCTCAACCAGGTGCTCTGTGACAACCTAGAGGACTGGGATGGGGTGGGAGGTGGGAGGGAGGTTCAAGAGGGTGGGGACATATGTATACCTACCTATGACTGATTTATGTTGATGTATGGCAGAAACCAACTCAACGCTGTAAAGCAGTTATCCTCCAATTAAAAATAAAATTGTCTTTCTCAAAGTAAGAAGCTTGCGGATGGAAATCAGTTCCCACTTTCCCCAGGACAGCTGTTTGCTTCAGTTATTATTAAGCCCAGAATGGCTAAAACTGCTTTCTTTAAAATTAACAATGGTGGTGGTTTAGTCACTAAGTCATGTCCTACTCTTGCAACCCCGTGGACTGCAGTCTGCCAGGCTCCTCTGTCTTTGGGATTCTCCAAGCAAGAATATTGGAGTGGGTTGCCATTTGCTTCTTCAGGGTATCTTCCTGACCCAGGAATCGAAACCTAGTCTCCTGCATTGCAGGCAGATTCTTTACCAACTGAGCTACAAGGGAAACAAAACCAAAAGACTAGATTTATCCTGCGGCAGAAAACATAAGTTTTCCAAAGTCCAGAGATGTTGTTGATTTCTTTTTGGACAAGTTCTGAAAAATTTACTAACAAATTTCTGCTGACTTCATGTATTCACATTGAACATGTATAGTAACCTTGGTCAGCAGCAAAGGACTTGTTAACCTTCCTTTGGTATATGCACAGTTACCTTAATTATTTGTTTTCTATTTTCTAATGGTGTTTGAAAATAGGGTTTTTTGTCTTTGGAGCAAGAAGTATTTCATGTCTAGTTTTATTAATTAACAACATCTTATTCTTCTTGGGAAGAACTTGATGGTTCTTTTGGGTCTGTTACTACTATGCTGATTCACTGTACCTCAGAGATCTTCTCCTCTCCTTGAGTGGGTTATAGATCAGATGGGTATTAATTTTGACCAAGTAAATTAATCAAATAATGATCTCTTCCTTGAGTTTCAGGCATGTGATAGGCCTGGGGATGAGAAAGACAGATAAAGTTAATGTCTTAAAAAGAGCTCACATTTGTCAAAGGCCTAAGGTATTCTCCAGGCATTAAACTTCCACTTAATGTTTTATCCTGCAGTTGCTTATCTCTAAATACTAATAAAAGGTAGAGCAAGAAGAAGCAGCTTCAGTCTTCTTTTAAGAAATGTCTATTCCTTTGAATTTAATGTTTATTTTCTTTCAAGTTTTGTGAGATCCTTATATATTTTAGACATTTGTCTCTTATCAGATGTATGGTTTTCTCCCATTCCACAAGTTGCTTTTTCACTCTGTTGATTGTTTCCTTTGCTGTGCAGAAGTTTTTAGTTTGATGTTTCCCTTGTCTATTTTTACTTTTGTTACCTGTGCTTTTAGTGTCATACTGATGAAATCACTGCATTTGTTACCCATGATTTTAGTGTCATACCCATGAAGTCGCTGCCAAGACCAATGTCATGAACTTTAAACATGTTTTATTTTAGAAATTTAAGAGTTTCAGACATTACATTTAAGTTTATAAATCAACTTTGATTTTGATTGTTCTGCATGATGTAGATAAAGGTCCAATTTCATTTTTTTGCATGTGGATATCTACTTTCCCAACACCATTATTTGAAAAGGCTATCCTTTCCCTGTTGTGTTTTCTTGGCATCCTTACCAAAGATCAGCTGGCTATATATGTTTGGATTTATTTCTTGGCTCTCTATTCTGTTCCTTATATCTATATATCTGTCTTTATGCCAGTATTATATGGTTTTCATTGCAGTAGGTTTGTAATATATTTTGAATTTAGGAAGTGTGATGCCTCCAGCTTTGTTCTTATTTTTAAAGATTGATTTGGTTATTTGTGGTCCTTTGTGATTACATATGAATTTTGAAATCATTTTTTCTATTACTGAAAAAAATGCCACTGGAATGTAATGAAAATAAAAAACCACAGGGAGATATCACCTCACAGCTGTCAGGATGGATATTATGAAAAAAACAAAGACAACATGTTTTGGCAAGGATGTGAAGAAATTGTAAACCAGGAACACTGTTTGTCAGAATGCAAAATGATGTAGATGCTATGGAAAATAGACTGTTCAAAAATAAAAATACCATATGATCCAGCAATAACACTTCTTGATATTTATCCAAAATAAATGAAATTAGAATCTCAAGTGATATTAGCACCTGCATGTTTATTTCAGCACTATTTGCAGTGGAAAAATGAAATTTCCATCAATAGATGAATGGATAAAGAAAATATGGTATCTGCACACAATGGAATATTATTCAGCAATAAAAAAGAAGGAAATTTTGCAATTTGCAAACATGGATGACCTTAAGGACATTATGCTAAGCGAAATAAGCCAGTTACAGAAAGAAAAATATGGATGATTCCACTTGTATGAGGTATATAAAAGAGTCTAATTCTTAGAAGGTAGAGGAAGAAATGGGGAGTTATTAATCGACAGGCACAAAGTTTCAGTTAAGCAAGATGTATATGTTTTAGAAATGCAGTGCACAACATTTTACCTAGTCAGCAAAACTATCTTGTACACTTAAAAATATGATAAGAAGGTAGATTTCTGTTAAGCATTCTTACCACAATAAAGTGAAATTTGAAAAAAAGAGGAGAAAAAGAATCCAGCCTCTTCAGCCAAGCCTCTGCTTTCAGATGTCCCTAGAAATCTCTTACACTCACTGTGCAACAAATACTTTCAAAGATAATCCTATACAAGGAGACAGAAGATAGAAATCAAGTTCTAGAGGGAATGTGACTCAAAACAATTATCTTTCCTAAGAATGTTTTCCCATTTCCCATTTTTTATTCATTAATTTATTTCTTCTTCAAAATGTCTAGGCAATTGAAACACTTTGATTCTCCACACCATATGGACATTTTCTTATTAGGCAACTGACAGCAAGCTCAACACATTGAAAAGTAACATAAGTTCACACACACAAGTGTAACTATAAAAAAACACTTGTGGTTGGCTTCTCTTGAAAGTTGCCACCCAGAAAAGAATTTGATTAGGGAGTGTTCTCGGAGAAGGCAATGGCACCCCACTCCAGTACTCTTGCCTGGAAAATCCCATGGGTGAAGGAGCCTGGTGGGCTGCAGTCCATGGGGTCGCTAAGAGTCAGATACAACTGAGCAACTTGACTTTCACTTTTCACTTTCATGCATTGGAGAAGGAAATGGCAACCCACTCCAGTGTTCTTGCCTGGAGAATCCCAGGGATGGGAGAGCCTGGTGGCCTGCCATCTCTGGGGTTGCACAGAGTTGGACACGAGAAGTGACTTAACAGCAGCCGCAGCAGCAACAGAAGGTGGTGAGGCTTGGCTGCAGCAGGAAAGGGAAGGTAGTGGCCTGTGGGTGTGGTGTGTGGGAAAAAGGGCCGATGACTCTAATTCTGAGTCTTTCTAGCCTTAAAATCCCACCTTCCCAGTCCTAAGAGGATAATATTAAATTCAATGATACTTGTAGGACTAGTTAAAACAGAAATTGTGATAATAGTAATGATCTTATAGGATTATTGCATATGTTAAATGAGATGATCTATGTTCAGTACATTGCAAATATATATCTGTGCTAGCTACTGTTGTTATATAATTATTATATACACCTGAAGTCCTTATACTTCCCATCAGGGTTTGAAGAATTTTCTGGTCAAACTTCACTTCCTTTTAAGTGATGACTTCTTTAAAAACAGATTTATTGAGGAATAATTAATATTCAAAACCCACACATTTAATATCTAAATTGGATGGGTTTGGACATATGTACACACGTGTGAAACTGAAGCATCTGATACTTTGACTGAGTCCCATGCCACTGGGATAAGTCATTTGTCAAACTATCACAGGGGTGCAGCTGTGTTCAGCTGAGTACTGTGGGTGCCTTGTATTTGTCACTCTTGACTAAATGGGACAAGTCACTGTGGAGTAATTTGAAACCTAATAACTAGTATCCCATTTCTAAGAGATATTTTGGTTAACAAACCCCTTTCTAAGATGTAAGTAAGCTGGGCTTTGTTTTTCTCATCTGGAGTTGATAGCCAAGATCAGATAAAGCGTGAGGATGTGTTCACGCCTGGAGAGGACAGGAAGGGGAATCTTGGGCTCGGAGCCGATGATGAAAGACTGACTCTTTGGGGAGGGATGGCCTTGTGTGGTGCCAAGCTCTTGGTGCCTCTAGGACCAGGCTGAGCATGATGGAGGTAGGAGGGTGTGGGAGAGTACTTTGCCGAGGGCGGGTGAATGGTTGATGTGTCACTAAAATTTCCAGCAGGCTGCCTGTAGCTCTCTGGCTGTGCAGTATGTTGCCAATGCCCGAGGAAAGATTTCAGGGCTAGTTTGAAAGGCTGCAAATTAAAAATGACTTACAGTTTTGGCCAGCTCAGTCTCTTCTGATTGAGCTAATTGTATAGTTATTCCAGTTCAGCCCAGTATCTTTCCTCTCAGTCTTGGCTTCCCCTGGGAGGCAAAGTTAAAAAGGGAAAGAAAATAGAAGATGTGGAAAAAGGAAAAATCATTCCCCTCTGGCCCCTCGATGGAAAAGTTGATTAGACGATTAGATCCCTGGTCTTTACCTTCTTTTTCATCTTCACTATATACACAAATCAAGATTTAAAAATTTATTCCTGAAGAAATGACTCCCTCCCCTAACTGCTAATGAAAATAGTGTTCTTGCCAAAATTAACATTCTAGCCTCATTTTCTAAATATAGAGGAAGAGCTATCATGTTACCTTTGGATCAGTTTTGTACACTTGAAGAGTTGCAATTTCCTTTAGTTATGTATTGTAGGAGTCTGATATTTTAAGAAAGGGTCCCATGGAGTCTTGTGGACTTTATAAAGGCAGTGTCTCTTGGTATGTAGGAAAACTAGTTGGGGTTTAAGTAATAAAGTAGAAAAACTGAATAGATGTAATTATTTTTGCACCTCAGACTGGTAAAGTGGATCAGCCCATGGGGCTTATGAAAGTTTATCTTAGGGCACCTGAGTGATTCCTTGGAGGAAAATCAAGGAAATGCAACCAATAATTTATGCCAAGTTTTCAGAGGGCATTCCTGTTGACCACAGAGAGGAACAACTTGTTGAGAGGACATCCCTGGAGCATTTTTGTCCAGAGAAGGATCAGCCTAACTTGTATGAAAGGCATAAAAGAGAGAAGGCATGCTCATTCACTCTTAAATTTTTTTTATTGTAGTATAGTTGCTTTATAATTTTTGTTAGTTTTTGCTGTATAGCAAAGTGAATCAGCTATACGTATACATATATCCCCCCCTTTTTTTTGGATTTTTTTTCCATTTAGGTCACCACAGAGCATTGAGTAGAACATACTGTGCTATACAGTATGTTCTCATTAGTTAACCATTTTATGCATAGTCGCATAAAATACTACTGCCCTTTGGTGTCCATATATTTGTTCTCTTTGTCTGTGTCTCTATTTCTGCTTTGCAAATAGGTTCATCTGTACCATTTTTATAGATTCCACATATATAAATTAATAGAATGATATTTGTTTTTCTGGCTTACTTCGCTCTGTAGGACAGTCTCTAGGTCCATATACATCTCTGCAAATGCCACAACTGCATTCCTATTTAGGGCTGAGTGCTACTACTGCTAAGTCGCTTCAGTCGTGTATGACCCGTGCAACCCCATAGACGGCAGCCCACCAGGCTCCCCACATCCCTGGCATTCTCCAGGCAAGAACACTAGAGTGGGTTGCCATTTCCTTCTGCAATGCATGAAAGTGAAACGTGAAAGTGAAGTCGCTCAGTCGTGTCCAACTCTTCATGAGCCCATGGACTGCAGCCTACCAGGCCCCTCCATCCATGGGATTTTCCAGGCAAGAGTACTGGAATGGGGTGCCATTGCCTTCTCCGTTAGGGCTGAGTAGCAGTCGTTTATATGGAAGCAACCTAAATGTCCATCAACAGAGGAATGGATAGAGATGCTCATTCACTCTTAGTGCAAAGAGAAGCTTTTTCTGTCTCCATCACCCTATGATGCTCCCTTCCTCAGCCCTTCTCCCTTTATCCATCCTCTTACCACTTCTGAATGTGATTTCTCCATAAGAAGGGTTTTGTTGCTCAGTTGTGTCCGACTCTTTGCAGTCCTGTGAACTGTAGCCCACCAGGCTCCTCTGTCCATGGAATTCTCCAGGCAAGAATACTGGAATGGGTTGCTCTTTCCTCCTCCAGGGGATCTTCCGGACCCAGGGATCAAATCCAGGTTTCCTGCATTACAGGCAAATTCTTCACCATCTGAGCTTCCAGGGCCTTCCCAGGTGGGCACAGTGGTAAAGAATCCACCTGCCAATGCAGGAGACACAAGAAATGGGAGTTAGATCCCTGGGTTGGGAAGATCCCCTGGAGAAGGAAATGGCAACCCACTCCAGTGTTCTTTCCTGGAGAATCCTGTGGGCAGAGAAGCCTGGTGGGCTACAGTCCATGGGATCACAAAGAGTCGGACATGACTGAGTGCAGCACAGAACAAGGGCTTTTGTCTGTCTTATTCACTGTTAAATCCTCAGTGCTTAGAACAGTCCATAGCACCCAGTGAACATTCTATAAATCACTTATTTTTAAATTAATAAATGGATAAATTTAAACAGGGGAATATTAAAGATGTTACATGATGGAGTAAGGATCTAAAGAGATCTGTTGAAATATAAGCAGAATCTACTAGATAAAAATTTAATAAGAAAAAATGGGAAACCCTACCATGGGTTCAAAGTTCAATTATAAAATGTTCCCAGATGGGGAAATATAACTTGATGGTTTCTAATGTGAAAAATTTAGTTGGCAGTAAGTACAATATAAATTAGCAATGTGCTATGATTATGATAGAAATTTAATATGACCACAAGTCCCATTGATTAAGATATGATATCTAGAATAGAGAAGGTGATAGTGCTTGTCTTCTTTATGCTGGTCAGCTGGTATTGGAGTACCTATGTTCTATTCTGTATGCTGTACTTAATATTAATAAATGATGTATGTAAATAAGAATGTGTTTAATGGAGACTAGCCAGAGACGTAAGGGGATTTGAAATGGGAGGAATAATTGATAATACTGAGGATGATTTTAGTCAGCTTAAGAAAGGGTTCAATGAGCTTTAGTCTTCCTGTATCTGAGGGACTGTTCTGTGAAGAGGTTCAAGATGTGCTTCCTATGGTAGCAGAGCCTAAAACTAGGGCAACTGGGCTGAAGTTTCAGAAAGACAGATTTTATTTTACTGCAAAAAGGATTTCTAAATTTGTCTGATCTCTATGGAGTCTCGCAGGGAAGTGAATCTTCTGTATTTGGAGATATTCAAACAGTCTGCACAAAGATTGCACAGACTTGAGTGCCTGTTTGAGCCTGAGGATCGATGAGATATCTTCATTAGAGGTAAGCAGTGTGAGCAGGTGAAGCAGCCAGGAGGGGTGAGTGCTTCACTGATATCAGGGCCAACCAGACACTGAAATTCTATCCATGAATCACACAGCTTAAAGCCAATTTAAGTGTTCTAATTTATCCGGTCTGGCTCTGTGACACCTGATTAATGTAACTCAAATCATCTGGAATTTGTACGTGGGCTTAATCATTTATTGAGGACTTCTTATTGTACACTAGATCTATACTAAGTAATTGCTAGGGATTGAGACAGAATAATGAGTAAGATTCAGTCTCTGTCCTTAAGAATCTAGGTATCATGCTCACAGGGCTTCTGTACTACTTCAGCTTGGAGGCTTCATTCTCAGACTTCACTGAGCATTTGATTCACTTCCGTATGTAATCTTTATGCTAATTAGTTCTCCAGACAGACATTTCCTAAAGGGAAGGGATTATTTCTTTTTGTTCTTGAATGTTAACAGAATTTTAAAGCACAATAGTTGATATAAGAGTATGTGTTTATAAATGCTTATAGAGGAATCCCTCCTTAATCATAAAACTCCTAGAAAACATAGATGGTAAGCTCCTTGGCATAGGTCTTAGTGATGCTTTTAAAAATCTGAACCAAAAGAAAAAGCAACAAAAGCAAAAATAAGGGGAACTATGTTGAACTAAAAAACTTCTGCTTAGCAAAGGGAACTGTCAATAAAGCTAAATGGCAGCCTACTGAATGGGAGAAAATATTTGCAAATGATATATCTGACAAAGGGCTAATATCCAAGATATATAAAGAACTCATTCAATTCAGTCAAAATACCCAAACAATTCAATTAAAAATGGACAGGAGATCTGAAAAGACATTCTTCCAAAGAAGACATTCATGTGGTCAACAGGTACATGAAAAGATGCTCAACATCATTAATTATCAGGGAAATGCAAACTGAACCACAATGATGTATCATTCACATATATTAGAACACATTTCAAAAAGACAACAAATAGCAAGTGTTGGTGAAGATGTGGAGAAAAAGGAGCCTTTGGGTATTCGTGGAAACACAAATCGAAGCAGCCACTATGGAAAACATTTTGGTGAGTCCTTAAAAAATTAAAAAATAAAGCTACCATATGATCCGGCAATCTCATTTCTTGGTATTTATCCAAAGAAAGCAAAAACACTAACTTGAAGACTTAATATCAATAATTCCCCTTTATTGGAAGGGGATATGTTCCAAGACCCCAGTGGGTGCCTGAAATATTGGGTAGTATCAAATCCTATGTATACTACATTTTCCCTCCTATACATACGTACCAATGATAAATTTTAACTTATAAATAGGCACAGTAAGATATTAATGACTAATAAAATAGAAAAATTATAACAATATACTTCAATAAAAGTTATATGAATATGGTCTCTCTTAAAATATTACACAAATTTAATGATTTTTTCTGTATTAACAAAGTGTTTATCATATACTGTGGGTGTAACTTTTGCAGTTTGAAGTGTACAAGCAAATATAGCATGGATTTCTTTTCCTTCTTCACAATTTCATGGATAGAAGACTTGTTCTTATCATAGATCCTCACAACCTAAGCACTTTAGTAAGTCAAGAACTTTCACCTTTTCACTTAACGGAAGCACTTTGTGGCTTCTCTTTAGTATATCTGAATTGCTAATATCCCGACTCTTCCGCTTTGGGGGTCATTATTAAGTAAAATAAGAGTTACTAGAAGACAAGTACTGTGACACTATGGTAGTCTATCCAAAAACCAAGGTGACTATGAAGTAACTAAAAGGAAGATAAATTGGATAAAGGGATGATTTACATCCCAGACTATATGGGATGGAACTGTGTGAGATTTCATCATTCTATTTGTAATGGTGCACAACTTAAAGCTCCTGAATTGTTTATTTCTGGAATTTTTCAGTTACTATTTTTGAACTGTGGTTGACTACAGGTAACTGAAGCTATGGGAAGCAAAACCATGGATAAGGGAGGATTACTTTATAAACATAATAGTGCTCTGCAAGTGAGTTGAGAACCAGAAGAAATCCTAAGAAAGACCAGCGGAGGTACAGTGGCTTAAAAACTGGAGGAATAATTAAGAAGTCTCCTCCTAGGCATTGAGGATGGGAGCAGGAGTGGATTGGAGGTGATTGTGGGAGCTGACAAAGCCTGATTGGTTCAAGGATGACCGTGTCTTGGGAATAAAGCCATAGACAGGCCATTACAAAGAAGTTGGTCTTTACTCAGGGGTGTCCCCAGCATCAGGAATCAAGTACATCATTCAGTACCCAATAGCACACACAAGAATGAGTTGAAGAAGCACTAGAACTCCAGGGTTTGAGTCATCACAGGGAGAAGGAGGAGGTAGTTTCAGAGCAGTCTGAGGCTCAGTGCTAAGGTAGGGAGGCTCTCTCCTTAATGCAAGGGATGAGATGAGGCTCAGAGGATCAAGTTAGAACATAAGAAGAGTACTTATATCCACTGTCAGAGAGCACAGGCTAATTCTAATGAACAGCATTTGGAAAAAGCTGAACTCTTAAAATTAAAAAAAAATTTTTTTTTCATTCTTTTTCAAATCCTTTATTTAGATAATTACAGAATTTTGAGCAGAGTTCCCTGTGTCATACAGTAGGTCCTTGTTGTTTATCTGTTTTCAATACAGCAGTGTGTACATGTCAATCCCAAACTCCTAGTCTATCCCTCCTGGCCACCCTTCTCCTCTGGTAACCACAAGTTCATTCTCTAAGTCTGTGAGTTTGTTTCTGCTTTGTAGATAAGTTCATTTGTATCATTTTAAAAGAGTCCACATAAAGGTTTACCATATGATATTTGTCTTATGCTATCTGATTTCACTTAGTATGATCTTCAAGTCTATCACGTTACTGCAAATGGCATTATTTCATTCTTATTTATAGATGAATGATATCCCATTGTATATATGTACCACATCTTCTTTCTTCATTTATATGTTGGTGGACATTTAGGTTGTTTCCGTGACTTGGCTATTGTGAACAGTGCTACAATGAACATTAGGGCACACATATTCTTTTAAACTAAGTTTTTTTCTGGATATATGCCTAAGAGTAGGATTCCTGGATCATATGGTAGCTCTACTTTTAGTTTTTTAAGGAACCTCCATAACGTTCTCCATAGTGAATCTACCAATTAACATTTCCACCAACAACATAGGAGGGTTCCTTTTTCTCCACACCCTCTCCAGCATTTATTGTTTGTAGATTGTTTGATGAAGCCTATTTTGACTGGCATGAGGTGATATCTCATTGTAGTTTTGATTTTCTTTTCTTTAATAATTAGTGATGCTGAGCATCTTTTCCTGTGCCTTCTTGGCCATCTGTATGTCTTCTCTGAGAAATGTTTGTTTAGATCTTCTGCCCGTTTTTTGATTGAATTGACTTTAAGGTATTGAGCCACATGAACTGTAAATAAAGAAGTTTAACTGTTTGTAAATTTTAAAAGGATTAGTTAGTTTAACTAAATAATTAGTTTAACTATTTGTAAATTTTGAAGACTGTTCCTTTTTTGGTCACATAATTTACAAATATTTTCTCCCAAACTGTGTGTTGTCTTTTAATTTTGTTTATAGCTTTCTTTACTGGGCAAAAGCTTTAGAGTTTAATTAAGTCCCATTTGTTTATTTTTGCTTTTATTTCCCCTACTGTGATATATAGATCAAAAAAGATAATGTGATTCATGTCAAAGAGTCCTCTAGGAATTTTATAGTATCCTAAATAGTGTCAGACTTTATTTTTTTGGGCTCCAAAATCACTGCAGATGGTGACTGCAGCCATGAAATTAAAAGACGCTTACTCCTTGGAAGAAAAGTTATGACCAACCTAGATAGTATATTCAAAAGCAGAGACATTACTTTGCCGACTAAGGTCCGTCTAGTCAAGGCTATGGTTTTTCCTGTGGTCATGTATGGATGTGAGAGTTGGACTGTGAAGAAGGCTGAGCGCAGAAGAATTGATGCTTTTGAACTGTGGTGTTGGAGAAGACTCTTGAGAGTCCCTTGGACTGCAAGGAGATCCAACCAGTCCATTCTGAAGGAGATCAACCCTGGGATTTCTTTGGAAGGAATGATGCTAAAACTGAAGCTCCAGTACTTTGGCCACCTTATGCGAAGAGTTGACTCATTGGAAAAGACCCTGATGCTGGGAGGGATTGGGGGCAGGAGGAGAAAGGGACGACTGAGGATGAGATGGCTGGATGGCATCATGGACTCAATGGACGTGAGTCTGAGTGAACTCCGGGAGTTGGTGATGGACAGGGAGACCTGGCGTGCTGCGATTCATGGGGTCGCAAAGAGTCGGACAAGACTGAGCGACTGAACAGAACGGAATGGAAATGTATAGTATAGTATAGGTCTTCAACCATTTTGATTTTATTTTTGTGCATGGTGTTAAAGTGTCCTAATTTCATTTTTATTACATTTAACTGTTCAGTTTTCCCAGCACTATCTATTGAAGGGACTGCCTTTCCTCCATTGTACAGTCTTGTCTCTTTTGCCATAGATTAATTGATCATACAGAGAAGTCAATGGCACCCCACTCCACTACTCTTGCCTGGAAAATCCCATGGACAGAGGAGCCTGGTAGGCTGCAGTCCATGGGGTCGCTAAGAGTCAGACATGACTGAACGACTTCACTTTCACTTTTCACTTTCATGCTTTGGAGAAGGAAATGGCACTCCACTCCAGTGTTCTTGCCTGGAGAATCCCAGGGATGGGGGAGCCTGGTGAGCTGCTGTCTATGGGATTGCACACAGTTGGACATGACTGAAGTGACAGCAGCAGCAGCAGCAGTAATTGATCATAGGTGCATGGGTTTTTTCCTGGGCTTTCAATCTGTTCTATTGATCTGTATTTCTGTTTTTGTGCCAGTACTATACTGTTTTGATGTCTATAGTTTGTAGTATAGTCTAAAGTCAGGAAGCCTGATTCCTCCAGTTCCATTTTTCTTTCTCAAGATTGCTTTGTCTGTATGGAATCTGTCAGGGAACGTTTAATTTTAAGGAATCCTATATGTTGTTTTCTGTTTCTCAAGGACCCTCTGTTCCTTATCAGTTCCTGGAAAACAGGAATGAGCAGAGCTGCATGCAGTTCTCAAGACTGAGGTCATGAGGCAGAACACACACATGGATTCCTGTCAGTAACTTTTTATTTTTCTGTAAAACTGCTTAGTCATGTTCCTATTTCCAATACATGGATTGTCTTCTGGCCCTGTATTGATTGTTATTCCCCTAGTTACTGTTGTTATGGCCCTACGACTGTTGTTATTCCCTTAGTTACTGTTATTATGCATCTGGTCTCAGTGTTTTTTTACTTTATTTTTTGCCTAAAGCTTCCTTGTATTACAATATATAAGCACACACTGCCATGAATAAATCCCCCTTGTCCACTAGAGACTTGAGTCCCCCACGTGATTCTCTTCTTTGCCTTATTTTTGTTGACTCCTGTCCCCAGGTTCTGGTCTGTCAAGAACACCATAACAGGGATCTTTTGTGTCTGTGTGCTGTGTTGTAGCCTGCCAGGCTCCTCTGTTCATGGGGATTCTCCAGGCAAGAATACTGGAGTAGATTGCCATGCCCTCCCCCAAGGGATCTTCCCAACCTGGGGATTAAACCTAGGTCTCCTGCATTGCAGGCAGATTCTTTACCATCTGAGCCACTATAGGGAAGTCCAAGAATACTGGAGTGGGTAGCCTATCCCTTCTCCAGGGGATCTTCCCAACCCAGGAATTGAACAAGGGTCTCCTGCTTTGCAGGTGGATTCTTTACCAGTTTAGCTACCAGGGAAGCCCTTTGTGTGTCTACACAAAGATCTTGTTTTAGTTATGTGAAAAATGCCATTGTTCATTTTATAGAGATTGCATTGAATCTGAAGATTGCCTTGGGTAGTATAGTAATTTTGTCAATATTGATTTTTTCAATCCAAGAACATAGTGTATTTTTTCATTTGTTTGTGTCATCCTTGATTTCTTTCATTAACATCTTTATAGTTTTTGGAGTACAGGTCTTTTGTCTCCTTAGGTAAGTTTAGTCCTAGGTATCTATTCTTTTTGATATGATGGTAAATGGAATTGTTTCTTTAATTTCTCACTGTGATTTTTCATTGTTAGTGTATAGAAATGCAACAGAATTCTGTGTATTAATGTTATATCTTGCCACTTTACCAAATTCATTGATAAACTGAAGTAGTTTTCTGGTAATGTCTTTAGGATTATCTATGTTTAGTATTGGAGAAGGCAATGGCAACCTGCTCCAGTACTCTTGCCTGGAGAATCCCAGAGGGAGGAGCCTGGTAGGCTGCAGTCCATGGGGTCGCTAAGAGTTGGACACAACTGAGCGACTTCACTTTCACGTTTCACTTTCAGGCATTGGAGAAGGCAATGGCAACTCACTCCAGTATTCTTGACTGAGAATTCCAGGGACAGGGGAGCCTGGTAGGCTGCCGTCTATGGGGTCACACAGAGTCGGACATGACTGAAGCGATTTAGCAGCAGCAGCATGTGTAGTATCATGCTATCTGCAAACAGTGACAACTTGACGTCTTCTCCATTTTGGGTTCCTTTTATTTATTTTTATTCTCTGATTACCATGGCTAGGACTTTCAAAACTATGTTGAATAAAAGTGGCAAGAGTGGACATCTTTGCCTTGTTTCTGATATTAGAAGAAATATTTTCAGCTTTTCACATTTGAGTATGATGTTAGCTGTGCATTTATCATATATGACCTTTATTATGTTAGGTTATGTTCCTTCTATTCCCACTTTCTGGATAGTTTTTATCATAAATGTGTGCTGAACTTTTTCAAAAGCTTTTTCTGTATCTTTTGAGATGATCACATGGTTTTTATTCTTCAGTTTGTTAATGTGGTGTATCACACTGATTGATTTGCATTACTAAAAAATTCTTCAACCCCTGGATTATCCACTTGTATTATCCACTTGTATCAGGTGGATAAATCCCACTTGATCATGGTGTAAAACCATACATTTTATTGCTGGCTTTGGATTGCTAGTATTTTGTTGAGTATTTTTGCATCTATGTTCATCAGTGATAGTGGCCTGTAATTTTCCTTTTTGTAGTATCTTTGTCTGGCATACTGAGTTTGGGAGAATTCCTTCCTCTGCAGTTTTGTTTTGCAATAGTTTCAGAAGGATAGGTATTAACTCTTTACATGTTTGATAGAATTCACCTGTGAAGCCATCTGGTCCTAAACTTTTGCTTGTAGGGATTTTTAAATCACACTTTCAATGTCAGTACTTGTGATTGATCTGTTTCCTTTTTAAATTTTTTAAAATTATTTTATATTTTTGGTTGTACTGGGTGTTCACACAGTCTTTTTCTAATTGCAGAGAGTGGAGGCTACTCTCTAGTTGTGGTTCATGGACTTTTCATTGCAGAGCATGGGCTCTAGATGCATGGGTTTCAGCAGCGCAGCACACAAGCTCAGTAGTTGCGGCTTGCTGGCTCTATGGCACTGGCTCAGTAGTTGTAGCATATGGAATTTGTTGCTCCGTGGCATGTGGAATCCTCATGGGCCAGGGATTGAACGTATTTACCCTGCAAAGACATGTGGATTCCTATCCACTGTACCACCAGGGAAGTCCAGTTGGCCTGTTTCTGTTTCTTTTTTCCTGTTTCAGTCTTGATAGATTGTAACCTTTTAAGAATTTGACCTTTTCTCCAGGTTGTCCATTTTACTGGCATATTTGCTTATTGTAGTCTCTTATGATTCTTTGTATTTCTGTGGTATCCATTGTAACTTCTCCATTTTCATTTCTATTTTTATTTATTTGAGTTCTCCCCCTTTTTTCTTGATGAGTCTGGCTAAGGGTTTATCAATTTTGTTTAACTTTTCAAAGAATGAGTTGGAAAAAAACTGAACTCTTTGCCCAGGTCTTTTCTTGGGCAAAGAGAATGTTTGATTTGGTCTAGCAGCCAAAAGAGATGATTGTGGTGAGTAGAAGGAACCAGGGCTGGGTGCCCAGCTGAACTGGCTAGGTTGATGCAAGTAGACATTATTTCATTTGAACAAACAATATATGCTTTGTATCTTACTCCATTTCCACATTTTGAATTTTGTTTTCTTTTTGCATGGTTTCTCAGTAAAAATTCTTTTGCAAAAGTCCACACTTATTGAGTCTTTCATGAAAGTGTGGAGTTAAGAGCACACACTGTGAACTCTGGAGACAAACTTCTAAGACTGTTAGCTTTGTGCTTACTATCTGCATGTCTTGAGCAAATGTCTTTACTTTCCTAATCTTCCTTGTTCATGTTGTAAAGTACATTGTGAGGATTAAGTGAGATAATTTACATAAAGCTCATTACATACTATTTGAGTTCAGTCAGTGTTATCTGTGTGTTTATTAATGTTATCCAGGTGAAGAGGCAAGATGGCACTGGGAGGGTTTTCTGTCTCCTAGCTTTAAGGGAGATATCTTTGTATTTGAGAAAGAGAGATATGTTCTGCTTTGGGCATGTTGAATTTATTAAGTCAGTGGAAATCTTGGTTGAATTATAGCTCAAGGTCTAGAGTTCAGAATGGGACAAAGCAGAAGATTTGAATTTGTGTGGTAAGATGCAGAGATGGTCATTCAAAGAGAATGCCCAAGAAGAGTGTTTGAGATAGAGGAGAAGCCATGTTTCCAGGATGTCTGTCTTTCATATTCAAGGATTATCAGAGGAAATAGACTTTGAAGGGGATCAGAATGAGCAGCCAGAGATAAATAAAAAAACAGGATAGAGAAAGGTTGGGGAAGTTAAAGGAGGCATGTTTAACTATGGAAGGAGTTGTCAAGGAAATAGGTCAAGTCAGCCAGAATTAGAGGTGGCCATGAAATCTGGCAATCATTATATCACTTATTTTCTTGGTCAGGGCAGGCAATGGAGCAGTCCTGACAAAACCAAACTGCTGTTGGTTGAAAAATAAAAGAACATATTTACATATTAAAGGAAAAATCAGGTTATAAAATCGTGTACCTAGTATGACCCATTGTTTACTTAAAACAATGAAAAGAGATTTAAGAAATTTTTACATTGGTGATGGTCACTAAAGCATAATAATTTCTTTGGTAATACCAATTGTTAATTGTTTTTAAAGAGTGAAAGTTCAAGCCCCCCCCCCCTTTTTTTTTCTCATTTGCTTCTCATACTATTTGTCTTTTAATCTTTTCCATTATATTTTATTACCTGATATTGAACCTAGTTCCCTGTGCTATATAGTAGGATTTTTTAAAATCTGTTTTACACATAGTAACTTGTATTGCCAGTCCCAAACTCCTAATTTATATCTTTTCCCTACCTACTTTCCCCTTTGGTAGCCATGACTTTGTTTTCTATATCTATGATCTGTTTCTATTTTTTTTTAATTGGAAGATAATTGCTTTACAATGCTGTATTGGTTTCACCATATAACAATGTGAATCAGTCGATATTATTTCTATATATGTATACATATACATATGTACATACATATATTATATATATAAAATCCCTCCCTCTTCAGTCTCCCTCCCATCCCACCTATCTAGGTCATTACAGAATTCCAGACTGGGCTCCTTGTGTTATATAGCAGCTTCCCACTAGTTATCTATTTTACACATGATAGTGTATATACATCAATGCTACTTTCTTAATTTTCCCTACCCTCTTTCCCTTGCTGTGTCCACAAGTTCATTCTCTGTGTCTGCATCTCCATTCCTTCCCTGCAAACAGGTTCATCAGTACTATTTCTCCAGATTCCATGTATATATGTTACTATGTGATATTTTCCTGTTTTGTAAGTTCATTTATATAATATTTTAGGTCCCACATATAAGTTATATCATATGATATTAGTCTTTCTCCATCTGATTTACTTCATTGAGTATGATAATCTCTAGGTCCATCCCTGTTGCTGTATTATTTCACTCTTTTTTATGGCTAAATGGTATTCCATTGTGTGTGTATAGGCATACCTGTGTGTAGTGTGTGTATGTGTATAATCTTTTCTATTTATCTGTTGATGAATATTTAGGTTGTTTCCATATCTTGGAAATTGTATGTTTTGATGCTATGAACATTTGGGTGCATATATCTTTATGAATTAGAGTTTTCATCTTCTGGATATATGCTCAGGAGTAGAATTGCTGGATTATATGGTAATTCTATTTTTAGTTTTTAAAGTAACTTCCACACTACTTTTCATAGTAGCTGCACCAATTTACATTCTCACCAAAAGTGGAAGAAGGTTCTTTTTCTCTATACCCTCTCCAGCATTTGTTAATCTGTAGACTTTAAAAAATAAACAAATTTATTTATTTTAATTGGAGGCTAATTACTTTATAATATTGTAGTGCTTTTTGCCATGCATTTTCATGAATCAGCCATGGGTGTACATGTGTTCCCCATCCTGAACCCCTCTCCCACCTCCCTCCCCATCCCATCCCTCAGGGTCATCCCAGTGCACTAGCCCTGAGCACCCTATCTCATGCATCGAACCTGTACTGGCGATCTCTTTCCATATGATAATATACATTTAAGCCTCCTGTCTCTGGTTTTCACTCTTATTTTTATGGTAGCCTCAAGACTTCTCCATCCATACAGCACCAATGATAAAACATCTAGGTTAATGGACAAAAGATTCTCCACAGTGAGGGACACCCAGAGAGGTTCACAGAGTTACATGGAGAAGAGAAGAGGGAGGAGGAAGACAGAGGTGAGCAGGAGGAGAAGAGGGGGAATCAAAAGGGGAGAGTGCAATCTAGCCAATAATCAAATCCCTATATGCTCCCCACAGCCTGGAACACCCAGAGAGGTTCATGGAGTTACATAGAGAAGAGAAGAGGGAGGAATGAGATAAAGGTGATTAGGAGGAGAGTCAAAAGGAGGGAGACAGATCTAGCCAGTAATCAATTCCCAGAGTGTCCCCCACAGCCCAGAAAACCCAAAGAGATTCACAGAGTTGGGTAGAGAAGAGAAGGGAGAGGGAGAAGATAGAGGTGATCTGGGGGAGAAAAAGGAGAGTCAAAACGGGGAGAGGGCAACCAAGCCAGTAATCACACTCATAATGGGTACTGAAGATTGGATTCTTAAAAGTATAAATTGAAGGCAAAATTAACATCTAGAGTAGAGGTTAGACTCTAAAAACCACAATATTAAAAAACAAAGCAGAATCACAAAAATTATAAAAAGTATATATGAAATTTGAGCATTCTTTGGCATTGCCTCTCTTTCGGACTGGGATGAAAATGGACCTTTTCCAATCCTGTGGCCACTGCTGAGTTTTCCAAATTTGCTGACATATTGAGTGCACCACTTTCACAGCATCATCTTTTAGGATTTGAAATAGCTCAACTGGAATTCCATCACCTCCACTAGCTTTGTTTGTAGTGGTGCTTCCTAAGGCCCACTTGACTTCTCATTCCAGGATGTCTGGCTCTAGGTGGGTGTGAGTGATCACACCATCATAAATATCTGTGTCATGAAGATCTTTTTTTGTACAGTTTTTCTGTATATTCTTGCCACCTCTTAATATCTTCTGTTCTGTTAGGTCCATGCCATTTCTGTCCTTTATTGAGCCCATCTTTGCATGAAATGTTCCCTTGGTATCTCTAATTTTCTTGAAGAGATTTCTAATCTTTCCCATTCTATCGTTTTCCTCTATTTCTTTGCATTAATCACTGAGGAAGGCTTTCTTATCTCTCCTTGCTATTCTGTGGAACTCTGCATTCAAATGAGTATATCTTTCCTTATATCCTTTGCTTTTCACTTCTCTTCTTTTCACAGGTATTTTTAAGGCCTTTTCAGACAGCCATTTTGCTTTTTTGCATTTCTTTTTTTTGGGGATGGTTTTGATCCCTGTCCCCTACACAATGTCATGAGCCTCGTTTATAGTTTATCGGGCACTCTGTCTATCAGATCTAGTCCCTTAAGTCTATTTCTTACTTCCACTGTATACTCATAGGGATTTAATTTAGGTCATACCTGAATGGTCTCGGGGTTTTTCCTACTTTCTTCAATTTCAGTCTGAATTTGGCAATAAGGAGTTCATGATCTGAGCCACAGTCAGCTCCTGATCTTGTTTTTGCTGACTGTATAGAGCTTCTCCATCTTTGGCTGCAAAGAATATAATCAATCTGATTTTGGTGTGGACCATGTCCATGTGTAGAGTCTTCTCTTGTGTTGGAAGAGGGTGTTTGCTAATACCAGTGCATTCTCTTGGCAAAACTCTGTTAGCTTTTGTCCTTCTTCATTCTGTACTCCAAGGCCAGATTTGCCTGATAATCCAGGTGTTTCTTGACATCCTACTTTTGCATTCAACCTTTATAATGAAAATGAAGTCTTTCAGGGGTGTTAGTTTTAGAAGGTCTTATAGGTCTCCATAGAACAGTCTAACTTCAGCTTCCTCAGTGTTAGTGGTCAGTACATAGACTTGGATTACTGTGATATTGAATGGTTTGCCTTGGAAACCAGCAGAGATCATTTTGTATTTTTTGAGATTGCATCCAATTACTGCAAACTACCAACAATTGCACTTGTCTCAGATGCTAGTAAAGTAATGCTAAAATTTTCCAAGCCAGGCTTCAGCAATACATGAATGGTGAACTTCCATATGTTAAAGCTATTTTAGAAAAGGCAGAGGAACCAGAGATCAAATTGCCAACATCCACTGGATCATGGAAAAAGCAAGAGAGTTCCAGAAAAACATCTATTTCTGCTTTATTGACTATGCCAAAGCCTTTGACTGTGTGGATCACAAGAAACTGTGGAAAATTCTGAAAGAGATGGGAATACCAGACCACCTAACCTGCCTCTTGAGAAACCTGTATGCAGGTCAGGAAGCAACAGTTAGAACTGGACATGGAACAACAGACTGGTTCCAAATAGAAAAAGGAGTACGTCAAGGCTGTATATTGTCACCCTGCTTATTTAACTTATATGCAGAG
>SJXQ01004300.1:350943-384471 GCA_006408695.1 Aepyceros melampus
ATTCAAAAGCAGAGACATTACTTTGCCGACTAAGGTCCGTCTAGTCAAGGCTATGGTTTTTCCTGTGGTCATGTATGGATGTGAGAGTTGGACTGTGAAGAAGGCTGAGCGCAGAAGAATTGATGCTTTTGAACTGTGGTGTTGGAGAAGACTCTTGAGAGTCCCTTGGACTGCAAGGAGATCCAACCAGTCCATTCTGAAGGAGATCAACCCTGGGATTTCTTTGGAAGGAATGATGCTAAAACTGAAGCTCCAGTACTTTGGGCACCTTATGCGAAGAGTTGACTCATTGGAAAAGACCCTGATGCTGGGAGGGATTGGGGGCAGGAGGAGAAGGGGACGACCGAGGATGAGATGGCTGGATGGCATCACAGACTCAATGGACGTGAGTCTGAGTGAACTCCGGGAGTTGGTGATGGACAGGGAGGCCTGGCGTGCTGTGATTCATGGCATCACAAAGAGTCGGACACGACTGCGCGACTGAACTGAACTGAGACAGCATATTAGAAAGCAAAGACATTACATTGCCAACAAAGGTCTGTCTAGTCAAAGCTATGGTTTTTCCAGTGGTCGCATATAGATGTGAGAGTTGGACTATAAGGAAAGCTGATTGCTGAAGAATTGATGCTTTTGAACTATGGTGTTGGAAAAGACTTGTTAGAGTCCCTTGGACTGCAAGGAGACCCAACCAGTCCCTCCTAAAGGAGATCAGTCTTGGGTGTTCATTGAACAGAGTAATGCTGAAGATGAAACTCTAATCCTTTGGCTACCTGATTCGAAGAGCTGACTCATTTGAAAAGACCCTGATGCTGGGAAAGATTGAGCGCAGGAGGAGAAGGGGACGACAGAGGATGAGATGGTTGGATGGCATCACCAACTTGACTGACATGGGTTTGGGTAGACTCTGGGGGTTGATGAGGGACAGGGAGGCCTTGTGTGCTGTGGTTCATGGGGTTGCAAAGAGTCGGACATGAGTGAGCTGCTGAACTGAACTGATATGAAATTTGTTTTAAAAACAGGGTCTTTTTTTTCAAGGTAATAGTAGGTTATAAAAATGAAAATTAAAGGAGTAATAAAGGACCTAAAAATAAAAATATTTAAGAAATTAACAAGTGATAATAGTAAAATATATCTAGGAATTTCTCTGGAGCTGTTGCAGGCAGTGTGGGGTCAGTTCAGTTTCAATAGTTCCTTGTTCCAGCTTATACCTCTTCTCAGTGTCTATAGGCCCCTTCCAATGTAGTCGATGCTAACTACAGGGTTTTAATCTATTGCCCCTGTCACTTCCAAAGCGGTTCCCTGTGTTTATTTTCGCTTCTTCTGTTTGCAAGTCTCTTCAGTGTCCAATTTCCACCCTGACACAAGGGGGTGAAGGTGGTCACTTATTTAGGCTCACTTGTTCAGTTGTGCTGTGGGGAGGGAGGAATACTGCAAACAAATATATCTGGCATGTGTGGGGAGTGTTCGCAGTGTCTGGGTCACACTGGGTTTGCCCCTGCTCATGGTGTGTATGCTTTCCTGGTCTACACTGCTCAGGCTCCAGGTTGCTTTGCAGGGGAATTGTCTAAAGTGGGCCCTGGGTTGCCTGCACTTCTCAGATCTAAGCCCCTCTGGTTCAGGTTCTCAAGTACTCCACAAAGGCACAGACTAGGTTGCGTTTTGTACCCTTCCTAGGTCCGAGCATCTCAGGGGACCAGGTGCTTGGCGAGTGCACTCTCCCCAGGTGTGTGGTGTGTCTTATCACCTCCCTGCTCCCAGCCGCTTGGTTTCCTGGGTGCACAGCTTGATAGCCGTGTGCTGTGTTTCCTCTGAGGAGCTGATCTCTGGCTGCGACCCTCCTGGCAGATGTCCAGTCCAGGATCCCAGGAAGACTTCATTAGCAACTGGGAGCCTGCTTGCCGTTTGCTAGAGGATGCCATCTCTGGGGCCTAGATTGCCCCTTTCTGGCTCTGGCTGTTTCCTGCCTGCCTCTCTGCCTCTGGTGGGGGATGGGCAGGTATGCAGCTGGCTAGCTCTTCTCTGGTATTCACTCAGTCCTTAGTTCTGTGAGCGGCCAGCAGTGCCTTAGGTTAGAGCTTTTCACGGGAAAGTTCTCTCTCTCTCTCTGGCTATCCCACAGTTTGGGTTGCTATCTCATGTTAGCTCCCTCAGATTGTCCTCAGGGCATTTTGGCTGGGTCATTACCCTAAGCAATGCAGCCAACACTCCCTGTTCAGCCCCCACTTGCTGGTGGCAGAAACAAGCATCTGGGCTACTTTCCACTGGGAGTTGCAGTTAGGCGTGTGATCTGTGGGTTTTATTTAGTTATTTATTTTTCCTCCCTGTTATGTTGCCCTTTGAGATTCCAAAACTCTCCACAGACCCACCGGTGAGAGCATTTCCTGGCATTTGGAAACTTCTCCTCTTTCATGACTCCCTCCCCGGGATGGGTCTCCATCCCTAACTCTTTTGTCTCTCTTTTTCTCTTTCATATTTTGTCCCACCTCCTTTTGAAGACAATGGGCTGCCTTTCTGGTTGCCTGGTGTCTTCCACTAGTGTTCAGAAGTTGTTTTGTGGAATTTGCTCAGTGTTCAAATGATCTTTCGATGAATTTGTGAGGGAGAAAGTGGTCTACCTGTCCTATTCCTCCACCATCTTAGGGCCTATCTGTAGACTTTCTAATGATGGGTATTCTGACCAGTGTGATGTAATTCATTGTAATTTTAATGTGCAACTTTCTAATGATCAGCAAGGTCGAACATCTTTTCATATGATATGGGGTATTTGTATTTGACTATTATTTTTAATTCTGCACTGCTTCTGCTAGCTTCTGACTTTCAGACCTTGCTCCCAGTTTCCAATCTGCATTAAACTCCAGGGCTGAGCTCTGTTTCCTGTGGCTGATTTTCGGAGCTCTCCGAAGACTGAGCAATTAATTACACAGCCCTGGCTCTTCCTGCTGCAGCTTGTTTTGTAACAGTATTCCACCTCTACCCATCCAGCTTGAAGCCTGGGGCACAAATCCCCGCAGGAGTGTGCGCTCTTGCCAGCTGCTTGGGAGGGGGCTGGGACAAGGGTACTGTGTTTAAGAGTTATGTGATGGAGACATAGATGTTTCTAAGGAAGCTTAACTGATTAGCCCAATGAAGCCTTAACAAAATTGGAGCCTGCTATGGTTACGATAGCAAACATGTTCCCACAAAATCACTTCCTACTTTTCCATGCTGAGTCATGTCCTGCTTCTTTCAATTCTCAAGTCAGATAATAGTTATTGTCAGTGACACAAAAACATTTTACTAATTAGAGAATTTTACACTCTTGAAGACAAGGTTTATTTTTAAGTTCAATTCTAAGAGACCAACCTAGATAGCATATTAAAAAACAGAGACATTATTTTGCCAACAAAAGTCTGTCTAGTAAAACCTATGGTTTTTCCAGTGGTCATGTATGGATGTGAGAGTTGGACGATAAAGAAAGCTGAGCGCTGAAGAATTGATGCTTTTGAACTGTGGTGTTGGAGAAGACTCTTGAGAGCCCCTTGGACTGCAAGGAGATCCAACCAGTCCCTTCTAAAGGAGATCAGTCTTGGGTGTTCATTGGAAGGACTGGTGTTGAAGCTGAAACTCCAATATTTTGGCCACCTGATGTGAAGACCTGACTCATTTGAAAAGACCCTAATGCTGGCAAAGATTGAGGGCAGGAGGAGAAGGGGATGACAGAGAATGAGACGGTTGGATGGCATCACTGACTCGGTGGACATGGGTTTGGGTAGACTCCGGGAGTTGGTGATGAACAGGGATGCCTGGAATGCTGCGGTTCATGGGGTCACAAAGAGTCGGACACGACTGAGCGACTGAACTGAACTGAACTAAGAGAAGAAGCAAGCAGTAAGTTTTGGCACTAAATCTTTCCATTTGCCTCAAGCCTTCAGAGCACCCCCACTGGTCTGTGTGGATTATGGTAAATTCCAAACCTTTCTTTGCCTTAGTTTCCTTATATGTGAAAGAGAATTATGATGCCAAACTTACCATTTGTTGTGAGAAATTCATGTGATAATGGTACAGAGGGTTTACATAGCTGATTTCTTTTTTGTAAGCTTTCTTCAACTCAACTCCATTTTTCTTCCAGAAAGTACCTTATCTTTTTCCTAATTGAGAGGGAATATCTAAAAAACCTAGTCATTCAGTTGAATCGTAATTTCCACTCAAAATGTTCCTTTATGTTCAATCTTTCTCTGTCCCTTTGTAATTTTGAGCTCGGTCTGCTACCTCTTTCAGAACTTGATTCTGTAAGTGTGATGTTTTTGAAATATTAACCAGTGCTGTTGTTTTTCCCTCAGATACCTTCTTTTCCATCTTTCTTTCTCCCTTGCCTCCATAAAAATAACAAGCCTGTACTCACTGTCTCAAGAGTGGGAGAAAGGTCTGAG
Organism: Aepyceros melampus; assembly: GCA_006408695.1. Taxonomy (NCBI): domain Eukaryota; kingdom Metazoa; phylum Chordata; class Mammalia; order Artiodactyla; family Bovidae; genus Aepyceros; species Aepyceros melampus. Next base: position 355,353 of record SJXQ01004300.1, read on the forward strand.
ACTTCTGTTTTCCTCTTAAGGATTAGAGGAAGAGACAGACTTAGATCAAGGTGACTTGAATAGTAAGGAATGTAACTTCCCTCTGTTTACTTCCCTCAGCACTAAGGATTCCTTGGGTTGTCAGAATACAGATGGATAAGGAAGGGCAGGAAAGCTGGGGAGTTTCTGAGGAAAGTGATGTGTCCTGCTCTGGGTCAAGTCCAGGGCTTTGGCAATAGCTGCAGAAAACTTGTGTGACCTGAGAGCAGAAAGGGCCTATAACTCACTTCCCTTTAGAGCTCTGGGTAGGCAGTGAGACAATAGAGAAAAATGGCTCTGTGGTATTATTCTAGCCAGATGGGACACCTCATAAAGCGTCTCATGCTATTATGAATTGTGGTGGGGGTAGTAGCCAATGATGCTTTGCATTAAAGAATGGTGCAGAAGGGACAGTGCAGACAGAAATCAAAGGATGTTTTTCCAGGTTCCCAGATGGACTAGCCACCACAGACAAGATGTGATTATGGATGGGTCAGCAGGCGGCAGTGTGGGGAGATGCCTTAGAGGTTGGAATGCAAGTGCTCTTTCAATTCTTCATCCCTACTGCAAACACACAATACACATAGACAGACAAACACATGTCAGCCTTGCCTGTATACATCAACCATGTATACCCTAGCACTAGGTAAGATTTCAGAATTTAGATGAAAACAAAGTTCAGGGAAAATTAGATTACATTTCTACTACTGCAGTGAACTGGAGAATCAGAAAGATTGGATTCTGGAAAAAATAAATTGTGTTTCTTACACATCAGGCTTTGTAGACTAAGATATATATCTGCCACAATTTATTAACTGTCTTTTCTTTCTATTTATTTCTCTTTTCATTATTTTTTTTACTGAGATATAATTGACATGATCACTACAATAACCATCTGTCACCATCAGTTCAGTTCAGTTCAGTCACTCAGTCGTGTCCGACTTTCCCACCCCATGAATCACAGCACGCCAGGCCTCCCTGTCCATCACTAACTCCTGGAGTTCACTCAAACTCATGTCCATCGAGTTGGTGATGCCATCCAGCCATCTCATCCTCTGTCATTCCCTTTTCCTCCTGCCCCCAATCCCTCCCAGCATCAGGGTATTTTCCAATGAGTCAACTCTTCGCATGAGGTGGCCAAAGGACTGGAGTTTCAGCTTTAGCATCATTCCTTCCAAAGAACACCCGGGATTGATCTTTAGAATGGACTGGTTGGATCTCCTTGCAGTCCAAGGGACTCTCAAGAGTCTTCTCCAACACTACAGTTCAAAAGCATCAATTCTTCGGCACTCAGCTTTCTTCACAGTCCAACTCTCACATCCATATCCAACCACTGGAAAAACCATAGCCTTGACTAGACAGACCTTTGTTGGCAAAGTAATGTCTCTGCTTTTAATACGCTATCTAGGTTGGTCATAATTTTCCTTCCAAGGAGTAAGCGTCTTTTAATTTCATGGCTGCAATCACCATCTGAAGTGATTTGGGAGCCCCAAAAAATAAAATCTGACACTGTTTCCACTGTTTCCCCATCTCTTTCTCATGAAGTGATGGGGCCAGATGCCATGATCTTCGTTTTCTGAATGTTGAGCTTTAAGCCAACTTTTTCACTCTCCTCTTTCCCTTTCATCAAGAGGCTCTTTAGTTCCTCTTCACTTTCTGCCATAAGGGTGGTGTCGTCTGCATATCTGAGGTTATGGATATTTCTCCTGGCAATCTTGATTCTAGCTTGTGTTTCTTTCAGTCCAGCGTTTCTCATGATGTACTCTGCATATAAGTTAAATAAGCAGGGTGACAGTATACAGCCTTGATATACTCCTTTTCTTATTTGGAACCAGTCTGTTGTTCCATGTCCTGTTCTAGCAGTTGCTCCTGACTGTTGCTTCTCAAGAGGCAGGTCAAGTGGTCTGCTATTCCCATCTCTTTCAGAATTTTCCACAGTTTATTGTGATCCACACAGTCAAAGGATTTGGCATAATCAATAAAGCAGAAATAGATGTTTTTCTGGAACTCTCTTGCTTTTTCCATGATCCAGTGGGTGTTGACAATTTGATCTCTGGTTTCTCTGCCTTTTCTAAAACCAGCTTGAACATCTGGAATTTTACTGCTGAAGCCTGGCTTAGAGAATTTTGAGTATTAACTTTACTAGCGTGTGAGATGAGTGCAATTGTGTGGTAGTTTGAACATTCTTTGGCATTGTCTTTCTTTGGGATTGGAATGAAAACTGACCTTTTTCAGTCCTGTGGCCACTGCTGAGTTTTCCAAATTTGCTGGCATATTGAGTGCACCACTTTCACAGCATCATCTTTCAGGATTTGAAATAGCTGAACTGGAATTCCATCACCTCCACTAACTTTGTTTGTAGTGATGCTTTCTAAGGCCCACTTGACCTCACATTCCAGGATGTCTGGCTCTAGATGAGTGATCATACCATCGTGATTATCTGGGTCATGAAGATCTTTCTGTACAGTTCTTCTGTGTATTCTTGTCATCTCTTCTTAATATCTTCTGCTTCTATTAGATCTATACCATTTCTGTCCTTTTTCAAGCCCATCTTTGCATGAAATGTTCCCCTGGTATCTCTAATTTTCTTGAAGAGATCTCTAGTCTTTCCCATTCTATTCTTTTCCTCTATTTCTTTGCATTGATCGCTGAAGAAGGCTTTCTTATCTCTTTTTGCTATTCTTTGAAACTCTGCATTCAGATGCTTATATAGTTACAAAATATAAAAAATTTTATATTTATTTTTTCTTTGTTTCCTAAAAGTTAAGGTGTAGTTGATTTACAGTATTATGTTAGTTTTAGGTATACAACATAGAGATTCAAAACGTTTATAGATTATACTCCTTTTTTAGTTTTCAGAAAATATTGACAATTTATTTTTGTAGTTTATTACTTTATACATACTAGTTCATACCTCTTAATCGTCTACCCCATCTAGTCCCTCCCCACTGCCTTCTCTCCATTAGTCACCACTAGTTTGTTCTTTATATCAGTAAGTCTGTTTCTTCTTTTCTTTCTTTCTTCCTTCTTTCTCTCTTCCTTCTTTCCTTCTGTTCTCTCCTTTCCTTTCTCCTTGCTTCCTTCTCTCCCTTCCTCATTACTTTCCCTCTCTGTCTCCGTCCTTTCTTCCCCTTTCTCATTTTGCATTATCCATCTCTTTCCACAGCTTCTTTCCTCTTGATTTATGTACCTACTCAGGACTTTTCTAACATTGGTGCCAAAAAATTGTAAAATCCAGGACCTATACCTTATTAATACTGTCTGTTTGGAGCCCACCAGACTTCAAATAACCTCATTATTCTCTTAGCTCCTGTTTGTGTCAATTGGTATAGAAAATACTAGACTCCCAGGTCCCATTTCATCTACCACTTAAGTTCTGATACAGTTTGGGAAATTTACAATATTGTATTATGTAGAATTCTTCCCCAACTCCTGAACTTCTATTGGACCTTTTGGAACTCATGAGACATCATAGTGAAAATTTTAAGGCATCAGCTGTTTGAATTCTTGTGTCCTTATGTTTTCAAATCCACGTTCCAGTCCTCCCCTCCCATGCCCTGTATTACAGATGGCAGAGCTCCTCAAAAGTCTCCTGTTAGCTGGCTACCATCTAGATTCAGCCAATAAAAAGTATTGATGGGACATTAAAGGGTGACAGGAAAAGAGAGGCCAGGACATCCTTCTTATTCTCTCCCCTTCAGTCTCCAACAGTGGCTACAGCTTCTCTTTGGCTATTACTTCTTTTGGATGACTTTCCTCTGTGGCCCCAGTTCCCAAGAATTCCAGTTCCTGCCAGGTGGTCCAGTTCCTGGGCTCTGGTACCATCACCTCCTCCTCTAGGCTCCCCAGACAAATCAGTGATGGGCATACTCTTGCCAGTCTCTGAGTTTCTTTGCTATACCTTTAGCTGTCCACGGACTTTTATAACCAGGTCTTTGTGGACAGGAGTGTGGTGGTAGGGGGAAGGAGAGGGTGAGACAAACTGAGAGAGAACTGGAACATATATATTACCATATGTACAATCAGATAGCCAGTGGAAATTTGTTGTATTAATGCAAGGAATTCAAATCCACTGCTCTATGACACATAGAGGGGTGGGATAAAGTAGGAGGTGGGAGGTGGGAGAGTGAAAGGACATACATATACCTATGGCTGATTAAAGCACAAGCTGGAACCAAGAATGCAGGGAGAAATATCAATAACCTCAGATATGCAGATGACACCACCCTTATGGCAGAAAGAGAAGAACTAAAGAGACTCTTGATGAAAGTGAAAGAGGAGAGTGAAAATGTTGGCTTAAAATTCAACATTCAGAGAACTAAGATCATGGAATCTGGTCCCATCACTTCATGGCAAATAGATGGGGAAACAGTGGCAGATTTTATTTTTTGGAGCTCCAAAATCCCTACAGGATTTTAGTGAAAGGACATACATATACCTATGGCTGATTAAAGCACAAGCTGGAACCAAGAATGCAGGGAGAAATATCAATAACCTCAGATATGCAGATGACACCACCCTTATGGCAGAAAGAGAAGAACTAAAGAGACTCTTGATGAAAGTGAAAGAGGAGAGTGAAAATGTTGGCTTAAAATTCAACATTCAGAGAACTAAGATCATGGAATCTGGTCCCATCACTTCATGGCAAATAGATGGGGAAACAGTGGCAGATTTTATTTTTTGGAGCTCCAAAATCCCTACAGGATTTTCTGACTGCAGCCATGAAATTAAAAGACACTTGCTCCTTGGAAGAAGAGTTATGACCAACCTAGACAGCATATCAAAAGGCAGAGATATTACTTTGCCAACAAAGGTCCATCTAGTCAAGGCTATGGTTTTTCCAGTAGTCATATATGGATGTGAGAGTTGGACGATAAAGAAAGCTGAGCGCTGAAGAATTGATGCTTTTGAACTGTGGTGTTGGAGAAGACTCTTGAGAGTCCCTGGGACTGCAAGGAGATTCCATCCTAAAGGAGATCGGTCCTGGGTGTTCATTGGAGGACTGATGTTGAAGCTGAAACTCCAATACTTTGGCCACCTGATGCAAAGAGATGGCTCATTGGAAAAGACCCTGATCATGTGAAAGATTTAAGGTGGGAGAAGGGGACGACAGAGGATGAGATGGCTGGATGGCATCACTGACTCAATGGACATAAGTTTGAGTAAACTCTGGGAGTTGGTGACAGACAGGGAGGCCTGGAGTGCTGCAGACCATGGGGTCGCAGAGTTGGACTCGACTGAACTGAACTAATTCATGTTGATATATGGCAGAAACTAACACAATATTTTATAGCAACTATCCTCCAATTAAAAAAAATAAATAAAAAATAATGTTAGCTATAAAGAAAAAGAAAAAAAAAAAAGGAGCTACCTTGTGTGGGTTTTCTTCTGACTCAATCCCTAAAATACACTTTTTCTTCACCTTCCTGCTCTGACTGAAACCAAGATCTGCCTCTGAGGATCCTATTTCCTCAGCAGTACTTCCAATTTGGGACAGCTTTTATATCCTATTGAATCTATATGTGAATCAAATATCTGCTTGTTTCTTACTGCCATTTTCATACTGTTCTTCCATTCTCTGTAAACCATTTCAACTTTGAATCTCATTTGAATCTCAATCTCATTTAGGCTATGTCATCTACTCTCTTTTATCTTATCCTCCTTGGGGCATTCATTTATGGATGATATTAGCTACTGCTCTTTGTTATTATCTTCATCATGATTCCTGCCTTAATTCTTGGATATATGAACACTCATGTAAATGACCTCTCCAACATTCTGCCTTTTCCACTTCTGAAACTTTTCTCTGCTGGTAATGTCACCTTCGACTCTACCTTAACTATCCATTTTCTTGGTGTTATTCTGGGCCTTATTTTCAATAACTACAACTCCCTCAAAGTCTTAGTCAAATATATCCCAGCCTCTGATCACTCCCTTTAGTGACTTGTATTTTCAGGTCACACTCTCTAGTACTCAAGTTTCATCAGTCCCTCCGTCCCAGCATGGGTTTCAGGTTATTGATTCTTCTGCCTTTTCAGTGCTTATTACTCTCCATGCCTTTATTTCTCTTTTTATCTAGATCTGATTCTATGTCAATTATTACTTACTCCCATGTATACAACTTCAAATCCCTCATACTGCTCTCTTGCTTTATTGTACTCACTTGTCAAAACTCCATCCCTGATTAAAACCAGTTTTTCTGTCTGCTCCACACCTGAATCTAAGCAAGTGCATACATCTGGGCAGAAATATAGCTTTGTGCTTTTCCCTCCTAAGATTGCTTTACCAATTTGGGGTCTTTTGTGGTTCCATATAAGTTTTAGCAATTTGTGAAAAAGATCATGGATGTTTTGACAGGAGTTGCATTAAATCTGTGGGTGAAACCTTCAGCTACTATTATTTACCACTTCACTTGTATGTACAAGCTGTCCATGAAGGCTGACACTGAGGCCAAGCTAGCCTGAATGCAGAGGCACCACCATGCCAGAGGCTTGGATTGTGAACTCCAAATCTGGACATGAGGAGAATTCTATTTAGAGATCAAAGATTAGTATGTATATCGAATGCCTATTTTGTGCTTCCAAGTGTGAGGAATAGAGAAGTTAATAAAATATGGTTCCCACTTCAAAACACGTATCATGTGACTATTGCATCTGTTAACTGGGCACATGACAGTTTTGCCTCTTCAGTCAGCATATTTTATGAACACCTAGTCAATCTCTTTAGGATTAGTAAGCCACAAGTGCACTCCTTTTTGTCTAAACCACTAAATTAATTCCTACCATATGTTAGCTACTCATAAAAATACCACCAGAATTATAAGAATATAAATATTTGATTTTTTAAAGATTCATTTCCAAGTTTTCTGAGTAACCTGTATGGTTCAGTTCGGTTCAGTCACTCAGTCGTGTCCAACTCTTTGCGACCCCATGAATCACAGCACGCCAGGTCTCCCTGTCCATCACCAACTCCCGGAGTTCACCCAAACTCATGTCCATCGAGTCAGTGATGCCATTCAGCCATCTCATTCTCTGTCATCCCCTTCTCCTGCCCTCAATCCCTCCCAGCATCAGAGTCTTTTACAATGAGTCAACTCTTCACATGAGGTGGCCAAAGTATTGGAGTTTCAGGTTTAGCATCAGTCCTTCCAATGAACACCCAGGACTGATCTCCTTTAGAACGGACTGGTTGGATCTTCTTGCAGTCCAAGGGACTCTCAAGAGTCTTCTCTAACATCACACTTTAAAAGCATCAATTCTTCAGCACTCAACTTTCTTCACAGTCCAACTCTCACATCCATATGCAACCTCCCCTTCTCCTGCCCTCAATCCCTCCCAGCATCAGAGTCTTTTACAATGAGTCAACTCTTCACATGAGGTGGCCAAAGTATTGGAGTTTCAGGTTTAGCATCAGTCCTTCCAATGAACACCCAGGACTGATCTCCTTTAGAACGGACTGGTTGGATCTTCTTGCAGTCCAAGGGACTCTCAAGAGTCTTCTCTAACATCACACTTTAAAAGCATCAATTCTTCAGCACTCAACTTTCTTCACAGTCCAACTCTCACATCCATATGCAACCACTGGAAAAACCATAGTCTTGACTAGATGGACCTTTATTGGCAAAGTAATGTCTCTGCTTTTTAATATGCTATCTAGGCTGGTCATAACTTTCCTTCCAAGGAGTAAGCGCCTTTTAATTTCATGACTGCAATCACCATCTGCAGTGATTTTGGAGCCCCCAAAAATAAAGTCTGTCACTGTTTCCACTGTTTCCCCATCTATTTCCCATGAACTGATGGGACCAGATGCCATGATCTTCGTTTTCTAAATGTTGAGCTTTAGCCAACTTTTTCACTCTCCTCTTTCACTTTCATCAGGCTTTTTAGTTCCTCTTCATTTTCTGTCATAAGGATGGTGTCATCTACATATCTGAGGTTGTTGATATTTCTCCTGGCAGTCTTGTTCCAGCTTGTGCTTCTTCCAGCCCAGCGTTTCTCATGATGTACTCTGCATATAAGTTAAACAAGCAGAGTGACAGTATACAGCCTTGATGTACTCCTTTTCCTATTTGGAACCAGTCTGTTGTTTCATGTCCAGTTCTAACAGTTGCTTCTTGACTGTTGTTTCTCAAGAGGCAGGTCAGGTGGTCTGGTATTCTCAGGTTAATAAAGAAAATAAAAGGATAATAAGATGGTGAAGGAGTAGGTGGACATGGAGTACATCTCTCTCCATGGATACATCAGGAATACACCTTCAGACACAGAAGTGCATGGAGAGCATCAGTTGAGAGCAGACAGGAGTACTTAACCAGTGGAAAGGAATATATAGAACCACACAAATCTTGGTAGCATGAAGGAACCAGTGGGAAAAACAGGAGTGTTAGGAGAATTGGACCTGCCCTTGGTGGGTGGGGGAACTGAAGCAGGGGTCCTATCCCCACATCAGGGCAATTGTCTGAGTCAGAGGAGAACATTTAAGGCTGAGAGTGAAACAGCTGATCTGTGGCCTAAATGGAATGAGAATCACATAGTCCTTGCTGCAGCCATACATACTCCAGACAGGGATGAGGGTCCCCTGGAAGGCGCAGCAGCCTAGAACTGGAGTTTGAGGAGTGTGGAGCAACCCCAGGGTGAGGGCTGCTGTTGACTGTGGAGAGATGGATTGAGGGAAGGTGAGGGAGGAGATTGTGATGGGAATTGCCTGTGGAGGAAAGCTGGGAAGCCGTGGAGGCAAGGCGATACTGCTGAGTCCTGCGTAGTGGGTGGAGCCATCACCACAGCCTCTCTCTCCCTACACACCAGCGACAGCAGCTGAACAATAGAGAGGCTGGCCCATCAAATGCCGGATACACTGAACTACAAAGAGGAACCCACCCAGGGTGCTCCTTTAAGTGTCTGACATGCTTATCTACAGAGTAGGACCCCAGCCAAGGGGGCTCCTCTAAGTGACCGACACAATGTACTACAGAGATGGACTCCAGGCAAAGGAGCCTTCTAAGTGCCTGAACAGGCAGAGCAATGGAGAAAGACTGGCCAAAGAAGCCTTCTGATCACTAGCTACAAGAGGCTCAAAAAAAGACTCTGATAGGGTCATAACTCCTGCGGCGGAGGCAGTCCGTGTCCCTGCACACTTGGCACCGCCAGAATCCACACAAGCCAAGCAGCTGCGCCACCTTCACACTCAACTTTCACTGGGAAGAGCTGCCACATGCAAAAAAGTCTTATGTCTATGTGTGCAGGGTCGCTTCGGTAGTGTTCCACTCTTTGTGACCCTGTAGACTGGCCTGCCAGGCTTCTCTGTCAGGGAGGGGGCTTCTCCAGGCAATAATAGTGGAGCATATTGGCCAACACTAGTTGCTATACCCTTCTAGAGCACTACATTTCCTGCTGTTCTAGCTGCCAACTCCCCGGAGTACCTGGTGTCATCAGAACCCCTGGGATCCAAGCACCTGCGCCACCTCTGAAGGAGGGAACAGACAGAACAGGATCTCTCTTGAAAGCATGACGCTATCTTAGGCTGGACTGTGAATGCTGGGCTACATGCATGGTCACCCTCCCAATGGACTCTGAACTCTGCACCCGGTGTCTATGGAAACAGCATACCAACGGAAAACCAGGCCCTCTGGATGGAAGAGCCGCAGGACTTGTACCTAGACTCTCCATTGCCTAAAATAATACTCTAATTATCTCTGTAACAGAACGGAGTCATAAATATTATGCTTACTGGGGTATGACCACAGGCCTATTGACAATTGTACACTTAACTACCTAGGCTCAAGGCACATGAATCATGGATTAACTTTGATTTTATCTCTCTTTTCCTTTGTCCAGACTAGTTTCAGGGAATTTGGGGAGGTGGGTTTGAGCATGTACACTTAGGGTATATAAGTTTTGGCAAAAACTGGTCAGGGTCCTTGGCTAAGAGGAGACTCTGCCTTGGGCCTGTGGGTGTAATAAACTGAACTCCACTACTTGCGATGTCCTTCTGAGTGAGTTTGTTTCACGGAAATAAAACCACAATGGAAACCCAGGGGCAGTGTGGCTAAGGAAGAAGACCCAAAATCTTCCCATCAGCTGTACAAGCTGCAGATTAAATCCACATGATCAATGAGGCAGACTGTGTCTTTGGAATATATAAAGGGTCATTTAGAGCTCCCACAAAAGAAAATGTACTAGTTTTGATAGCTGTGGACATTGGAAGCAAGAACACATAGGACTAGGACCAGATTAGAATCTGAGCTGCCCCCACAGCAGGACCAGGTATCAGCACAGTGCTGGAGGGCATCCTGGGGAAGTGAGGTGGACTGTGACTCCCAGCGAGGGAAAGGACTCTGACAGCAGTGACTCAAGAAAAACATTTATTATTCTTATGTTTTGATTAGCTCTGTAGATTCTTTTACTTTCCTGGTGGTTCAGACGGTAAAGCATCTGCCTACAATGCGGGAGACCCAGGTTTGATCCCTGGGTTGGGAAGATTTTGGATTTTATTTTTCTTTTTTGTTCCTTACCCTTCCACCCCATTGAAGTTGTTGATGTTATTAGTACTATGAAATCTAATTAAGCTTTTGAGTTTTTGTTGTTGTTGTTGTTGTTGTTCTTAGTCATATTTTTTATTGCTGTTATAAACCTCTACCTCTACATTGAGCTTTTACAGTTCTGTGGAGTTTTCCTATTTTTTTCTATCTCTTCTTTCTCATTTTAATTTTTTAAAACTATTATTATTTTTCTACATTTATTCTTTTGTTTGCTTTTCCTACTGTTCTTTCCCCTTTGCAGTTAATCTTTAATGTATATAAATCTTTATCAATCTCTATTTAACTTTGTATATCTATTCTTTCTTTTCTTTCTCTCCTTTCCTCTCAATATATTTGTTAGTTTTATTTTCATTGATTTATTCCCCAATTGGCACTTGCTTTAGTTTTGTTTTCCAGTCTTTGCTTTACTTGGTTTTGTTTTGGTAGATATAATTTTTGGTTTCTTTTGTTTGCTGGGTTGATCTATTGCTCTTTTTTTTTTTTTTTTCTGTTGGAGTGTTTTGACTTTGCTAATGGGTGTATATGTGTATATTCAGTCATGCTTTTTATTATTGCTATAAATGTCTGTCTCTACGTTGGACTTTTGCAGTTCTGTGGAGTTTTCCTATTTTTTTTTCCTTTTTTCTTTCTTCTTCCATTTTTTCTCTTTTCTTTTTTATAATTTTAATTTTAACCTTTAAAAACCTATTATATTTTTCTACATTTATTCTTTCATTTTCCTTTCCTACTGTACTTTTCCCCTTGCAGTTAATCTTTAACGTATATAAATCTTCACCTGCCTCTATTTAACTTTGCATATCCTTTCTATCTTTCTTTCTTTCCTTTCCTCTCAACATATTTGTTAGTTTTGTTTTCATTGCTTTATTCTCCACTTGGCACCTTGCTTTAGTTTTGTTTTCCAGTTTGTGCTGTAGTTTTGTTCTTAACTGATAAGTATAATTTTGATTTCCTTTGTTCACAGAGTCAATCTACTGTACTTTATTTTTGTTGGAGTGTTTTGACTTTGCTCATGGGTGTATATGTGTATATTCTATTATTTTAATATTATTTTCCTGATCTTGTAACAGCCATTTGCCTGGGGATCATATTTCATTTCTCATTTTTGGATATTTATCTTAAGCTAACTTAATGCCATAACAAACCACTTGTGGAATATTCATTCCTGACCAGAGATCATGCCCTGAGCCTTTGAAGTGGGAGCATTGGCTCCAAGACCCTAGACTATACAGAGCTTCTCCATCTTTGGCTGCAAAGAATATAATCAATCTGATTTCTGTGTTGACCATCTGGTGATGTCCATGTGTAGAGTCTTCTCTTGTGTTGTTGGAAGAGGGTATTTGCTATGACCAGGGCGTTCTCTTTGCAAAACACTATTAGCCTTTGCTCTGCTTCATTTGTCCTCCAAGGCCAAATTTGCCTGTTACTCTAGGTGTTTCTTGACTTCCTACTTTTGCATTACAGTCCCCTATAATGAAAAGGACATTTTTTTGGGGTGCTAGTTTTAAAAGGTCTTGTAGATCTTCATAGAACCATTCAACTTCAGCTTCTTCAGTGTTGTTAGTTGGGGCATAGGCTTGGATTACCATGATATTGAATGGTTTGCCTTGGAAATGAACAGAGATCATTCTGTCGTTTTTGAGATTGCATCCAAGTACTGCATTTTGGATTCTTTTGTTGACCATGATGACTACTCCATTTCTTCTAAGGGATTCCTGCCCACAGTAGTAGATATAATGGTAATCTGAGTTAGATTCACCCATCCCAGACAAAATAGACCTTAAAATAAAGAAGATTACAAGAGATAATGAAGGACACTACATAATGATCAAGGAATCAATTCAAGAGGAAGACATAAGAATGGTAAATATCTATGCACCCAACATAGGAGCATGTTAATACATAAAGATAAACACTAACAGACATAAAAGGAGAAATTGACAGTAACACAATAATAGGAGACTTTAACATCCCACTCACACACAGATCATCAAAACAGAAAATTAATAAGGAAACACAAGTCTTAAATGGTACATTACATAAGATGGATCGCTATGATTTCTTCAGGACATTCCATCCAAATGCAGAAGAATATACCTTCTAAGGTGCACACAGGTCATTCTCCAGGATAGACCACATCTTGGATCACATATCAAACCTCAGTAAATTTAAGAAAATTGAAATCATAGCAAGAATCTTCTCTGACCACAACACTATGAGGCTAGATAACAATTACAAGAAAAAAATTGTAAGAAACACAAACACATGGAGATTAAACAACATGTTTCTAAATAAAAGGTTACTGAAGAAATCCAAGAGATATCAAAGAATTTCTAGAAACTAGTGACAATGAAAATATGACACTCAAAACCTAAGGGATGCAGCAAAAACAGTTGTAAAAGGGAAGTTTATAGCAATACATCCTCAAGAAACAAGAAAAACAGAATAGAAAGATAACTCTACCCCTAAACAATTGTAAAAGAAAAACAAAACAAAAAAAACCCAAAATTAGTAAAAGGAAAGAAATCATAAATATCCAAGCAGAAATAAATAAAAAAAGAAATGAAAGAAGCCATAAGGAAGATTAATAAAGCTAAAAGCTAGTTATTTGAGAAAATAAACAAAATTGACAAGCCTTTAGCCAGACTCATCAAGGAAAAAAAGGAGAGTAGAAATCAAATCAACAAAATTATAAATGAAAAAGGAGAGGTTACAACAGACAATGAAGAAGTATAAAGATTATAAGAAACTATTATGAAGAACTATATGGCAATATTATGGATAACCTGGAAGAAATGGACAGATTCTTAGAAAAGTTCAATCTTCCAAGACTGAACAAGGAAGAAAATAAATTATGAATAACCCAATTACAAACACTGAAATTGAAGCTGTATTCAAAAATCTACCAAAAAACAGAAGCCCAGGGCCAGATGGCTTCACAGGAGAATTTTATCAAACATTTAGAGAAGGGCTAATGCCTACCCTTCTAAAACTCTCAAAGTTTGCAGAGGAAGGAACAGTTCCAAACTCATTCTACAAGGCCACCATCACCCTGATACAAAAACCAGAGAAAGACAACACCCAAAAAGAAAACTACAGGCCAATATCATTAATGAACATAGATTCAAAAATCCTCAGCAAAATTTTAGCAAACAAAATTCAGCAACACATCACAAAGTTCATATACCATGATCAAGTTGAGTTTATTCCAGGAATGCAAGGATTCTTCAATGTACACAAATCAGTCAAATTGTGATATATGTATATTAACAAATTGAAAGATAAAAACCACATGATCATCTCAATAGATGCAGAAAAAGCCTTTGACAAAATTCAGCACCCAATTGTGATTAAAACTCTTCCAAAAATGTGCATATAAGGAAGCTACCTCAACATAGTAAAGCTCATATATGATAAGCCTACAGCAAACATTATCCTCAATGTGAAAAACTGAAAGCACTCTCCCTAAGATCGGAAACAAGACAATGGTGTCCACTTTCACCATTATTATTCAACATAGTTCTGGAAGCCCTATCTACAGCAATCAGATAAGGAAAAGAAATAAAAGGAATCCAGATTGGAAAAGAAGAAGTAAAACTCTCATTGTTTGCAGGTGACATGATACTGTACATAGATAACCCTAAAGATAGTATCAGAAAATTATCAGAGCTGATCAGTGAATTTAACAAAGTTGCAGGTTATAAAATCAATACATAGAAATCACTTGCATTTCTATATACAAACAATTAAAAATCAGAAAAAGAAATTAAGGAGTCAATCCCATTTACCATTGCAACAAAAAGAATTAAATATCTAGGAATAAACTTACCTAAGGAGATGAAAGAACTGTGCACAGAAAATTATAAGACACTAATGAAAGAAATCAAAGATGACATAAACAGATGGAGAGATATTCCATGTTCCTGAGTATGAAGAATCAATATTGTGAAAATCACTATACTACCAAATGCAATCTACAGATTCAGTGTGATCCCTATAAAATTACCAATGTCATTTTTCACAAATCTAGAAAAAAAAATTTCACAGTTCATATGGAAACACAAAAGACCCTGAGCAGCCAAAACAGTCCTGAGAAGGAAGAATGGAGCTGGAAGAATCAATCTTCCTGACTTCAAGTTATACTACAAAGCTACAGTCATCAGGACAGTATGGCACTGGCACAAAATCAGAAATATAGACCAACGGAATAAGATAGAAAGCCCAGAAATAAACCCAAGCACCTATTGGTACCTTGTTTTTGACAAAAGAGGCAAGAATATGCAATGAGGCAAAGACAGCCTCTTCAATAAATGGTGCTGGGAAAACTGGACAGCTACATGTAAAAGAATGAAATTAGAACACTTCCTAACACCATACACAAAGATAAACTCAAAATGGATTAGAGACCTAAATGTAAGACCAGAAACTGTAAAACTCTTAGAGGAAAACATGGGCAGAACATGCATGACAGAAATTAAAGAAAGATCCTCTATGAGCCACCTCCTAGAGTAATGGAAATAAAAACAAAAGTAAACAAGTGGTACCTGATTAAACTTAAAAGCTTTTGCACAGCAAAGGAAACTATAAGCAAGGTGAAAAGACAAGCCCCAGAATGGGAGAAAATAATAGCAAATGAAACTACTGACAAAGGATTAATTTCCAAAATATACAATGCCAGAAAAACAAACAACCAATCCAAAAGTGGGAAAAAGACCTAAGCAGTCATTTCTCCAGAGAAAACAAATGACTAAAAACACGTGAAAACATGCTCAATGTAGCTCATTATTAGAGAAATGCCAATCAAAACTACAGTGAGATATCACCTCACACCGGTCAGAATGGCCCTCATCAAAACATCTACAAACAATAAATGCTGGAGAGGGTGTGGAGAAAAGGAGATACTCTTGCACTGTTGGTGGGGATGTAAGTTGATACAGCCACTATGGAAGATGGTATGGAGATTCCTTAAAAAATTAGAAATAAAACCACCATATAACCCAGCAATCTCACTCATGGCATTTACCCTGAGGAAATCAAAATTTTAAAAGACACATGCATCCCATTGTTCATTGCAGCACTGTTTACAATAGCTAGAACATGGAAACAACCAAGATGTCCATCGATAGATGAATGGATGAAGTAGTTGTGGTACATATACACAATGGAACATTACTCAACCATAAAAAGGAATGTGTTTGAGTTAGTTCTGATGAGGTGGATGAATCTAGAATCTATTATAGAGAGAAGCGAGTCAGAAAGAGAAAGATAAATATCATATTCTAATGCATATATACAGAATCTAGAATAATGGTACTGAAGAATTTATTTGCAGGGCAGCAATGGACAAACAGACATAGAGAATAGACTTATGGACATGGGGAGAGGAGAGGAGAGGGTGAAATGTATGGAAGGAGTAACATGGAAACTTATATTACCATATGTAAATAAAGAGCCAATGACAACTTGCTGTATGGCTCAGGAAACTCAACAGGGGCTCTGTATCAATCTAGAGGGGTGGAATGGGGTGGGAGATGGGAGAGAGGTTCAAAAGGGAGAGGATATATGTATACCTATGGCTGATTCATGTTGAGGTTTGACAGAAAACAACAAATTTCTGTAAAGGAATTATCCTTTAATTAAAAAAAAAGATAAAAAAAGAAAGTAAAGTACTAGCTCTGCCATCTATGAGATAAATATATTTTTTAGAAAAGTAATATATGTATATGTACATGCTTATTATACGTAAGTATTTATATATTTTAATCTTGAGCATGCCACTTTGCTTTTCTATACTTTATCAACTATAAAATGGGGATACAAATGTTCTACCACATCCAGAGTTTTATGAAATTCAAAATGCATCTGCTAGTTTGATATTTAAAATAGTCATGGGAAACATTCCAGAGAAAATAACCTCAACTCTTTGTTATAAATTTTGTTCAGTAAAAAATGTAAATAATGTCTGTTAGTGAAACCCAAAGGTGATGGCTTGAAGGCACTGTTGGACATGTATGGATGTGAGAGTTGGACTGTGAAGAAGGCTGAGCACCAAAGAATTGATGCTTTGAACTGTGGTGTTGGATCTCCTTGGACTGCAAGGAGCTCCAACCAGTCCATTCTGAAGGAGATCAATTCTGGGATTTCTTTGGAAGGAATGATGCTGAAGCTGAAACTCCATTACTTTGGCCACTTCATGCAAAGAGTTGACTCATTGGAAAAGACTTTGATGCTGGGAGGGATTGGAGGCAGGAGAAGAAGGGGACGACAGAGGATGAGATGGCTGGATGGCATCACTGACTCGATGGAAGTGAGTCTGAGTGAACTCTGGGAATTGGTGATGGACAGGGAGGCCTGGCATGCTGCGGTTCATGGGGTTGCAGAGAGTTGGACATGACTGAGCAACGGAACTGAACTGAACTGATGTCTAAATAATGTCTAGATAATGTCTAGATTAGATGTTGCATCTAATCGAGCAATCTAACAAATTGCAATAAACTAATGATAATTGAAAAAAGCAAGTCAGTCAGAGCACTTTACTCAAGACCCTATAGTAATTTCAGTTCAGCCAGAGTAAAATCAGGATCTTTCCAATGGCCTCAGGAGTCCCTAGGACTTTTTTCTGCCCAACTTTATTATATTACTGACCTTAGATGTTGCTCCAACCATCTTGACCTCCTAAATGATTCCCCCTTAAACTAAGTACATTTATACTTTAGGTACATATACTTTTCACTGGCTCTTCCCTTTGCCTGGAATTTCCTTCCAAATGAGTACCTTACCTTTTTAAAGTCCTTGCTCAAATCTTGTTTTCATAATGAGGCCAGTTGGACTACTGGGTTTAAAATTGCAACGTCCTCAGCACTCGGGTCACTCTCTTTCCCTGTTCTTTTTCTTTTTTACCCCCATGGAACTCATCACCTCTTAACATTCTGTATAATTTATTTTTTGTCTGTTTGTTATCTATCCAAATAGTACATGAGTTCCATGAGGGTGGACTTTTATGTCTCCAGTAAAAAGAAATGTTCCTGGAACATAACAGTTACTCAATGATGATAACTAAAAGAAAAATGTGAATGTTGGCACATAATCCTGGGGTAATGTCTAATAACTCAGAGAAAAGGAAGGTCTTCCGATATGTTGGGTGCAAAAGTATATTGTCTCAGGATGGGAAGATTTCACTTCTCAAATAGATGAAGTGAATCATTGCTGTAAGTGGTGAAGTAAGTGACAGAACTTGAAGTCTCTGGCCTGTACTAGTTCCTGCAGCAACTCTGGGTACCTGTAGATCTCAGCTGAGCCCCTTAGAATGTGGTCTAGCCAAGGACTTAGCCAGGAACATCTGCCCGCCTTGTACCTGGGAACTTGGTAAGAATGAAAATTTCCCTTCTTGAGGGTGGGGCCTATGAATCTTCATTTTAATTTAGCATCTTTGTAATTATCTTAAACAAGAGCCACAATTAAAGGGAAAACTGGCCTAATTTATGTACACATCAAGGGCATTAGTTTTCACAGGAAATTCATGTCCAGTCAGGTTTTAATGACATGTTTCATGGTTGCTCCACTCGCACAAGGAGGTGGAATAGGCTTTCTTGGCAGTGGGGAATGTTGAGGGACTGACTGCTTAATTCTTTTGATCTTGAAATAAAAAGAGTAATTTACCATAAAAGCAAATTTATTCAGCAATATCAGAGGATTGCAATTCAGGACATGCAAATTATGGTGACCACAGGCAAGTCCAAAGAATAGAAGAGAAGCGCTCACTTTTATAGAGGAAAAAAGGAAGTTGGGAAGAATTGTTGCAAGGAACCCAAGGTGGTAAATGCCTCTCAATGGCTGAACTGTTGCTAGGGAAGGAGAAATTCTTTCTTCTTCAGGCACCTTCCTTTACAGGGATCTGAGTAGTTAGTGAAAGCTCGTCATTTATGATTCTGTTTTAAATGTCTCCTTTATTTATTTTCATAACTCCCAGTTTCTAGGAGGCTCTCTTCAAACCATTTAAGACAGATGGATTTCAAGAAGCAATTAATTCTCAACATGAATTCATTTCTTGGCATTTCATGGCTGAGTTTCTGCATCTCGTCAAAAGAATTTCTGAGGAAATATGTAGCAATTTAGAACAGGTGGCTCAGTGACAGGAGTTATTTTGGCCATGAGAAGTATCTGTAGACCCTGATTCTGAGCCAGTCAGGCACATTGCTTTTCTGAGAACACCCAAGTTTTTTTATGCCTTCTTGTTGCACTTCCTGCAATCTCCATATCCAAATTATTATCCTGGGCCAATGTCTCAGTTAACTGGCAAAGATTATGTTAGACATTTCCTGCTCTACACTCAAGTTGTGTCTTTAGTGTCTGTCTGGCTTTGGTATCTTTTTTCCTCCATCTTTATTGTAAAGAAAAAAAAAGTCATGCAAATATTCTGGAACTATAATCTAACCTGCAGTATTTTATTTTCTTTAATAGGATCCTAGAAGAACTCATTAACTCAGTTGCAACATCCCTGAACTTTTTCTCATTGTGGGTCTTCTATTCTTCTCTCCTCTTCCCCTCATTCTTTTCTTCTTATCTCTTTCTTCTTCCTTTGCACTTTCTTGGGTAGATAACTTTTTTCAAAATTTTTAAAAAATTTATTTATTTTAATTGGAGGCTAATTACTTTACAATATTGTATTGGTTTTGCCATACATCAACAAGAATCCGCCACGGGTGTACATGTATTCCGAATCCTGAACCACCCTCCCACCTCCATCCCCATACCATCCCTCTGGGTCATCCCAGTGCACCAGCCCCAAGCATCCTATATCATGCATCGAACCTGGACTGGTGATTTGTTTCTTATATGATATTATACATGTTTCAATGCCATTCTCCCAAATCATCCCACCTTCTCCCTCTCCCACAGAGTCCAAAAGACTCTTCTATACATCTGTGTCTCTTTTGCTGTCTTGCATACAGGGTTATCATTACCATCTTTCTAAATTCCATATATATGTGTTAGTATACTGTATTGGTGTTTTTCTTTCTGGCTTACTTCACTCTGTATAATAGGCTCCAGTTTAGATAACTTTTTATTTCCAGTGTTCTCTCTTGATTTGGGCCTTCTTTTCTCTTGAGCACTTTAGATTCATAAGATGTTGGAAGCAGCAGGTCCTTAGAGATCATCTGCTTCAGGACTCATCTTTAAGGTAAAGATGCTGAAGCCCAGTCAGGTAACAAGATTTGCCCAGAGTTCACAGAACAGGAGCCCTGTCCTCTGATCCCCAGGTCAGTTCCTCTCCACAGTGGGCTCTCTTTTCTTCTCTTTCTCTAAGGTAGACCTTTCAGTAGCCAGTTCAGGAGCCACATTTAACCCAAGGGCAACTTTTGTCATTTGTCATTTAAAAGTGGAGGATTTCAGAAAAGATCTGGAGGTGGACAGACCATGATTCCTGGAGCTGAGAGCCCCGGTTCAAATCCCAGTTAGCCTTTTTACTAAGTGGGCGTGGAAGAGTTAGAGGAATATGGAGGATAAATGGCAGTGTGTGTAAAGTGCACACAGCAGGGCCTGGCACTTGGCAAGCGCTGCCTGTGTCTGGTGTACCTGCCTCTTATTTCTATAGTCATGCTGTTGTGAAGCTTGCTTAGCACCAAGAAGCCTGTCCCGTCTGTGTGCCCTTCCTGTCCTCTGTGTACAGCTCCCTCACACACCTGTGTGTCTTCCAAGCACCAAATGTCTGACTCTGAGTTTTCCATCAGAAGTTTTCAGAATAGTGACATTTTACAAGCTCACTCTTATCTAGAGGGACAGTCTGTCTGGAGGTTTTTTTTTTTAAGTATGAAATAACAATATTAAAGAGGGAGAAATGCAGTTGTGCTACTTCAGATATGTAGGATAATGCTGTGATCAGGGCTTGCTGAGCTGGGCTTTTGATGCCCGGGTGGTGTGTTTCAAACTGCCGAGGTAGACTCATTAGTGGAAAAGGGAAACCAGTTGAGGAAGGTGTGACTAGAATTTTAAAAATGGAATAAAGTAGATGTGTTTCATTTTGTTCTACATTATTAGGACAAAAATTGTTTTATGGAATCCTTTTCAATTGCATATTTATGTGTGTATTGGGATAGGATGAAACACGCATTTCTTATTGTGAGTCTTCATCTAGAAGTTAGACAAGCTTTCTAATTTTTAGATAATCTTGTATTTTAAAAAGATTAAAATAAAAATATTGTATTTTAATAAATTTTAAATATTATATTTAATTTATAATTTAAAATATATTTAAGATTTAAATAAAACCTTGTATTTTAATAACTATAAGATAATCTTGTATTTAATAATTAGCTAGGGATAATTCTTAATTGGCAGTACTAATGGATTTAATAGGATAAACCTAAATTCCTCTCTTTTGAGAAGACTTGTCTTTATATTATTTATTTGCTTAACAAACCACTTTGTCACAAGTTCAGGGAAAATTCCATTAGCAAAGGATTGTGTAAGAGGCTTGTCATCCAGCAGATTTGCTGAGGTGTTCTAACATAACATATTCTCAAAAATAATAATAACCTTGAATAATAAATCTTTTTTTCTGGTTCTTATCCATGGACATGAGGAAAGTTTGAGACTTGCATAGTTTATATTGTCAGTATAGAGGAGAGGATTTAGCTGTTAACAATTCTTTATTCTTCTATCCTGTGCAATTTCCTCATGCCATTTCAATCAATGATCACCAAGGCCCATATTCTGGCTACCTGGCAACAGACACTTTAAACATATTCTATGAACTGAACTTTCAAGACATCCTCTATTCTTTGTGGCTCCAAGGCTTGATTTCACTTTTATAAACATAAGGAAGGAGGTCCTCAAGAAATGTTTAAGGTTGACAGGAGGCTACTTTAAACTTCTACCTTCCAACTTGAATTCCTGGAGGTAGTTTATTCAATAAAGTAGCCAACTATCCCCCCAAATGTATACTTATTTTGTATAGATGTACTACCATACTGATACATTATATGCATTATAAAACACACAGAAGAGTAGAAGTAAAAGGGGATAAGATGAAATAAATCAACTTTAAAATAATTTTTAAATGATAAAAAATCTTGCCAATGATAATATTTATTATATTGAATATCTTTGTTACTTTAAAACAATGTGATATTGAGAATCTAAGTTCTAGTTTTAAGTATAGTTCATTTCAGCACTTACTTTTAGTGGCATAATGTTATAGGTGGAAAAGATACCTCACATCAATATATAGACCCTAATGAAGAAGTATGTCATTAGCTGCTATTGCTTTATGTGATACTTTTTAATCTCAATGAATCAATTATGCTAAAGTTTTATTAAAATTCAGCTTGTAATATCTATCTTCCCTTATGACAGTTACTGTTTTAAATTCATCAAAATAGATTTAACATATACTGAAGTATTTCATTTGGAAGATTTTTATTTGGGTTAAATAATTCTGTCTCTATATTTTAAAGTGTGCAGACATGAAAGTTTTTATAGGTGATACACACGATTTATAGCAACACAAACCCATAATGCTGAAAATATTTGTTAGTATTGCTTTATGTGATACTTTTTAATCTCAATGAATCAATTATGCTAAAGTTTTATTAAAATTCAGCTTGTAATATCTATCTTCCCTTATGACAGTTACTGTTTTAAATTCATCAAAATAGATTTAACATATACTTAAGTATTTCATTTGGAAGATTTTTATTTGGGTTAAATAATTCTGTCTCTATATTTTAAAGTGTGCAGATATGAAAGTTGTTATAGGTGATACACATGATTTATAGCAACACAAACCCATAATGCTGAAAATATTTCTTAGTATTCACTTTCAGAATCTTTTTTCTATAATTTTTATTGAAAATCAGCTATAGCCTTACTCAAACAGGTTTTGTTTGCTTATTCATTTTAAAAATTAATCAATAGAAAATAGCAAATTAAGATCCATTGTGTTTGTGAAAGAAAAAATGGGTATCTTATCAGTGAGTCTGATACCTTTCTAGTACTTTGCCATGAAATAATCAGGAAATTTTAAGCACTTTAAAAGATTTTCATCATTACTCTCCATCTCATTAAAAAGTATTGCAGAGATCTTATTTTTATAAAATCAGTTGCATTAATGACATTGTGTAATACTTTGTGCATTTCCATTTCATTTTCTTTGCTGTAGTTGCTTGTCTTTTAATGATAGAATACATAAATTTCATTTGATTTGCTCTCTCCAAAACGTACTCCAATAATTTAAATTGTTATTATTTTTATTACATTCAAAACTTTCAATCCATCAAGAGTTAGCTTAAATGATTTTCATTCATACATCAGAGAAGTAATTTACTAGGTAGAATAAATCTTTGCATATCCTTTTAGTTTAGTTGTTCACAAGGAAATTAGTGCTACATAAATGTTGTTATTAGAAAAAAACTAGAGCATATAATAAGTATAGATGTAAAAAATATATATATTTTCATCAAATTGTATAGTAAGCCTCCAATACTGGTTCATACTTATTTCTTTAAACTTGAATATGTTTATATTTTCCAATAGTATTTTCAGACAAGAAATATATTTTATTTGTAGCCATATTATTTCTCGTATTTTGTCAGCTGTTTTTACTGTAAGAAGGACAGTCTTTACTAATGGTACATAGTTTTTCTTTTTGTTCTTAAGTAGTGAGAAATCTGTATGCAGGTCAAGAAGCAACAGTTAGAACTGGACATGGAACAACAGACTGGTTCCAAATAGGAAAAGGNCTGCTGAGAGGGTCGCTTAACATACCTGAGTCTCAATTTAACCATCTGAAATATGGTGCTTATGAAAGATGGTGTTGATGGTCTGGGTAAGGGGTGTTGGTCAGGAAGTGCTAGGCATTTCATCCAGCACTGTAAATGGGTTAGTGTAAGGAAAAGGTGATATAGACAATTTTCCCTGTGTGTGTTTAGTTGTCAAGTCGTGTCCAATTCCTTTGGGACCCTGTGGACTATAGCCCACCATGCTCCTCAGTCCATGGGATTTCCCAAACAAGAATACTGGAATGGGTTGCCATTTCCTTCTCCGGGAAATATTCCCAACTGAGGGATCAAACCCTCATTTCCTGCATTGCAGGTGGATTCTTTACTGCTGAGCCACTGGGTTCTACCAACTCTATAAAATCTGTGAGGTGTGAGAACATTGTACCTTATGGGACAGACAAAGGGATTTTCCGAGTCACTCTGTAAATTACTAGGTAAATATAAAGTGACATTTCTGTTTCTGAGACAATAAATATCAAAGAGAATTTTTCTGTGCACTGATTGTNTGTGAGGTGTGAGAACATTGTACCTTATGGGACAGACAAAGGGATTTTCCGAGTCACTCTGTAAATTACTAGGTAAATATAAAGTGACATTTCTGTTTCTGAGACAATAAATATCAAAGAGAATTTTTCTGTGCACTGATTGTGGCAGATTTAAGGCAGATGCAACGATGATGTTGATTTCATATAGAAGAATCTGGAGACAAGATTGTCAAGGCTGTGATTCCCAAGTGTTAATGCATTAGCATCTTAGGAGTTTTGAGGTCCCTAAGGCTTTAAGATTTGTTTGCCTCTAGTGTTATTAAGTTATGGCCACTAGAAAATTCTGTCTTATCTTCATATCACAGAGCTATCTAGAAATAATATTCAGAAACCCCATTTTCAGTTCAGGACCCTGTACTTTCATCCCTCAGTGTGACTCTCAGAACCTCCCACCCCTGTCCCTGTCATTTATGGTCGAATAGAAGTTTTAGAGGAAAGAGGATGATGATCCCCATTCTGCAGGTTCTTGCCCTGGAGATGGTGCTGAGGCTCCAGCTGCATTTTGGTACCTTGTGCAGGAAGAAATCAAATCCTCATAGCAGCAGCAGCAGGGAATTCAGTACGCAGCACCTATTTAGGAAATATTATAGAGGCCTGGGTTAAGTGTGGCCTGGTGTTTTGAACCACTGCTAAAAAACTTTGACACTTGTCATCATGTTCCACATGATTAGCGTGTGCCTTAGAAATGATGATGACTTTCAAACTATCATTGTTTCAAGGTACAGTATCTACTTATGGCAAGGTAGATCTTTAATGACGGTGAATATAAATGTGTATTTCACAGACTTTTCTTGACAATTTGAATAATTTGGGGCAAATTCTTGTTAGGTTAAATCGGTGACAACTTACTTGGAGTAAAAGTAAAAAGTCTGACATTGTCTTATTGCCTTAAATTACTTGAGGCAAATAGGCTTCCCAGGTGGCACAGTGATAAAGAATCTGCTTGCCAGTTCAGGAGATTCAAAAAATGTGGGTTTGATCCCTGGGTTGGGAAGATCCCCTGGTAACCCACTCCAGTATTCTAGCCTGGAAAATTTGAGGCAAGCCATTCAAAAATTCTTCCATTACTTTATTATGGAATTTTGCAAATAAATAAAAAAAATAAAAGAGTATAATGAACTTGATATGCCTTTCACCTAGTTTTAGTAATTATCACTGCATGGTATATCTTATTTCCCCTATATATATATATCTTCCTACTCATCTCACCTCAGATTATTGTAAATCAGTTCTCAGACAATGTATCCTTTTACCTGTGTATATTTTGGTATATACTTCCAAAAATGATTATAATGTTGAACACATTAAAATTAATGATGCTTTAAAATATTATTAAATATTTAGTGTTCAAATTTCTGCTGTTGTTTTATAACTTCATTCTTATTTTTGAGATAAAGTAATATGTTGAGGATACGTTTTGGGAGTAGCTGCTGCAGTACTTCCTGTTTGACTGGTTTAATGTGGGAGAAAAGAAAGAGTTTGAGGGTAAAAATGTTTTGGGTGAGTGAGGGTATTGTATGCTGACATGAGGAGAAATGTAGAGGTGGTGAGAGTGAGAAAATGAAGACTTCAGTTTAAGATGTGTGGAAATATCAAGATGGAAATAACAAGTTGACATTTGGATGAATAAACCCAGAACTCATAAAGGAGGCATGACTGAGATATAGAAATTTGGGAATATATGTGGCAGAGATAATATTTAAAACCATGAGAATAAGAGACAAAACAATGTAAGACTGTAATATAAGAGAGCTCAGAACTAAGATTGGCCAATTCTAACTCCTTAAAGAGAATGAGAATGTCTATGCTGAAAAATCAAGGGTGTGTGCAGAGGAAACCCCTGGGAGAGATGGTTCAGGAAAGCAATAGGGATGAACAGTGTTGGGTGCTGCAGGGATGTTTTATGAAATGAGAATGAAAAGTCTCTCAGTTATTCTGAGACCCATTTCTACTGCTGAGAGGGTCGCTTAACATACCTGAGTCTCAATTTAACCATCTGAAATATGGTGCTTATGAAAGATGGTGTTGATGGTCTGGGTAAGGGGTGTTGGTCAGGAAGTGCTAGGCATTTCATCCAGCACTGTAAATGGGTTAGTGTAAGGAAAAGGTGATATAGACAATTTTCCCTGTGTGTGTTTAGTTGTCAAGTCGTGTCCAATTCCTTTGGGACCCTGTGGACTATAGCCCACCATGCTCCTCAGTCCATGGGATTTCCCAAACAAGAATACTGGAATGGGTTGCCATTTCCTTCTCCAGGAAATATTCCCAACTGAGGGATCAAACCCTCATTTCCTGCATTGCAGGTGGATTCTTTACTGCTGAGCCACTGGGTTCTACCAACTCTATAAAATCTGTGAGGTGTGAGAACATTGTACCTTATGGGACAGACAAAGGGATTTTCCGAGTCACTCTGTAAATTACTAGGTAAATATAAAGTGACATTTCTGTTTCTGAGACAATAAATATCAAAGAGAATTTTTCTGTGCACTGATTGTGGCAGATTTAAGGCAGATGCAACGATGATGTTGATTTCATATAGAAGAATCTGGAGACAAGATTGTCAAGGCTGTGATTCCCAAGTGTTAATGCATTAGCATCTTAGGAGTTTGAGGTCCCTAAGGCTTTAAGATTTGTTTGCCTCTAGTGTTACTAAGTTATGGCCACTAGAAAATTCTGTCTTATCTTCATATCACAGAGCTATCTAGAAATAATATTCAGAAACCCCATTTTCAGTTCAGGACCCTGTACTTTCATCCCTCAGTGTGACTCTCAGAACCTCCCACCCCTGTCCCTGTCATTTATGGTCGAATAGAAGTTTTAGAGGAAAGAGGATGATGATCCCCATTCTGCAGGTTCTTGCCCTGGAGATGGTGCTGAGGCTCCAGCTGCGTTTTGGTACCTTGTGCAGGAAGAAATCAAATCCTCAAGCAGTGATCCCATGCATTAGGGAAGCGAACCCAGAGCACTTGGGTCAGGAACTCAGTGTGTTTCTCATGTGCAGGAACTGATCTTGAGTCCTCACACAAAACCTCATATGCAGGAAATGCTCAATAACTGCTGTTGCTATCAATCACCCTGTCCTCCCAGTTATTATGCTTCTGGATGATTTCAATTCTACTTTTGGAATTCCACCAATAAAAAGTCTTGTTATTTGACAAAATGTGCCCAGGAGAGCAAAATTTCATCATCAGATTCATATATCTCACTGAATTTGAGTTTTTTCGATCTCTCCTGAGAGGAGAATTTGACTAAGGATATTGAGAAGAGAGAGAGAGTAGGAGTGATGAAGGGACAGGGGAATACTAGCTACAAAATATCTGAGTTTACAGACACCACAGTTATGCCTAGAACTGGTCCTGATTGGTAGCTTCACAAGGCAGCTATCCAAGGATAATGTGTATTCACTATTACTCATTTTTTCCCACTCATTCCTTCACACTTCAATAGGAATACAGGCAATTGGTCAAGTGCGACATACACAGGCAGTCACATATTCTTAACACAGTCACACCTAGATGCACAAAGAGGACAGGAAACATTTTTAGTCTTTCAGCCCCACTTCCTTGCAACTGATTGATTAGCACAGTAACATGAGCAAGCACTAAGCCCCGGGCTTCAGGTGACACATTAATTAATGACATTCAGGCATGCAAAGAAAGATAAGCATTCTGGTACCAGGCAATTGCAAATTACAGACTAATGAATGTGATTTTGTTTTCACAGATTTTCCTATTTTACTCTGAACACTGGGATCAACATTCATTAGCTCAGAAGGATCTAGGTTCAGACATGCTGGCAAGGCATCAATTTAAGGTAAGCTTCTCCATTTGCTCAATGTGTATGCCAGATTAGACAGAATTACCAAACTTAATCTGACCTCTAGTGGCATTTGGTAATAATGAGCACACTTGAAATATACCTAGAAGCTTTGCTGTGGGAATCCTGCCATGCTTTATTTTAAAACTGGAAGAAACCTTAGAGATAACTGCTTGGCAAGCATCCCACGCACTGCTCCATTCTGCAGGCGAGGAGACTGAGGTCTAGAAATGTTGAGTGATTTGACTGAAGGTTGAAGAGCTAATTGATAGTAAAGACACTAATGATAGAATCCAGGCTTTTACATTTCCATGCAAATATGACAGTCACCAAAGAAAAATCAATATGAAAATATGTTTAAAAATTGATAAGGATAAGCTGGGATATATAAACTTAATGGCTTTTTGAATACTGTGAGTCAAAATCATCAAGGCACTTGCAGCTCAATATCTGAATATTTTAGTTGGAAGCATATGGAAACTCAATTAAAATTACTGACTGCAGTTGAAGTGTTCTTTTTTTTATGTTTGATACATTGATTCTAATACTATTTGTTTTTTTAATTAATTTATTCATTTTAACTGGAGGCTAATTACTTAATAATATTGTAGTGGTTTTTGCCATACATTGACATGAATCAGCCACGGGTGTACATATGTTCCCCATCCTGAACCCCTCTCCCACCTCCCTCCCTATCCCATCCCTCAGGGTAATCGCAGTGCACCAGCCTTGAGCAACCTGTCTCATGCATTGAACTGAAACTCAATTAAAATTACTGACTGCAGTTGAAGTGTTCTTTTTTTTATGTTTGATACATTGATTCTAATACTATTTGTTTTTTTAATTAATTTATTCATTTTAACTGGAGGCTAATTACTTAATAATATTGTAGTGGTTTTTGCCATACATTGACATGAATCAGCCACGGGTGTACATGTGTTCCCCATCCTGAACCCCTCTCCCACCTCCCTCCCTATCCCATCCCTCAGGGTAATCGCAGTGCACCAGCCTTGAGCAACCTGTCTCATGCATTGAACCTGGACTGGTGATCTCTTTCACATATGCTAATATACATGTTTCAATGCTATTCTCTCTAATCCTCCCACCTTCACCTTCTCCCAGAGTCCAAAAGACTTCTATACAGATGCCGGGAGCCAGCGTGAGGAACTCCGCCCGTGGCAAAGGTCATGAGGAAGGAGGCTCGGCATTACGCAAAGGCGGGATTGAGCCTCAGGAGACCCCCTGTTCCCAAGCATCTACCCCCCAAACCAGAGTCTGCCTACTGTTTTATGCTCTCATCTATACCTCTGACTTTACAGGGGGCTGTCCTCCACCACCTCTCTCGGAGAACGAGTTAACTTGCAGCTCCAGTCAATAAAAATTCCTGGGCGTGACAAGAGTGTTTCAACTTACAAACTCCTCTGAAGTTT
>SJXQ01004302.1:0-10368 GCA_006408695.1 Aepyceros melampus
TGTGATCAGATTGACTAGTTTTCTGTGATTATGGTTTCAGTGTGTCTGCCCTCTGATGCCCTCTCGCAACACCTACCGTCTTATTTGGATTTCTCTTACCTTGGACGTGGGGTCTCTCTCAGCCTTTCCCTTATTAGGACACTTGCTACTGGATTTTCGCCCCACCCAGATCATCCAGGGGCTTCCCAGGTGGTGCTAGTGATTAAGAACCCGCCTGCCAATGCCGGAAATATAAGAAACCTGGGTTCTGTCCCTGGGTGGGGAAGATCCCCTGGAGGAGGGCACAGCAACCCACTCCAATATTCTTGCCTGGAGAATCCCACGGACACGGGAGCCTGGAGGGCTGCAGTACGCAGAGTCAGCCACGACTGAAGCGACTTAGCACACATGCGCAGATCATCCAGAATGCTCTCGAGAGCTCTCACTGAATTGCATTTACAAGCACCCTTTTCCCATATATGAGAACCGTCGCAGGTTCTTGGAATTAGAACGTGGACGTCTTTGAAGGCCACTATTTAACCCCCTACACCAGCATTTTCAATCCTCTGATTTTTTTTCAACATAGTAGGAAACAGAGGATTTTACTTTGTTTGTTGCCTTAGATATAAGGCAAGAAATGAAAAACTAAGGAAACTTATTTTAATATCTTAGGAAAGTAGTCAAGGGTAGAATGCAGGTGTAAACAGGTCACAGTTTGTAAGAGTTAAGTCAGATGCTCAGGGGCCCACCTAACTACTGAAGAAAGCTGAAGGGCAGGTGACGTGTCAATTACATGCTGTCTTTGTAGAGACGATCTACCCGAAAGTCCGAGATCTTTCAGGAACGTGGTGGGGTGGGCCCCACAGAGAAAAAACACTTGTGTATGTCTTCTGATCTGCTGACAGTGAAGTCGCTGAGGCGTGTCTGACTCTTTGCGACCACGTGGACTATAGCCCACCAGGCTCCTCCGTCCATGGGATTCTCCAGGCAGGAATACTGGAGTGGGTTGCCATTTCCTTCTCCAGGGGATCTTCCCGACCCAGGATTGAGCTCAGGTCTGCTGCATTGCAGGCAGATGCTTTACCGTCTGAGCCACCAGGGAAGTCCTCTGATCTACTGAAAAGGCATGGAATAACTTCAGAATCACACACAAGGAATTCCCTGCCTGTCCAGTGGCTAGTACTCTGCGTTTCCACCACAAGGGGCCTGGGTTCCATCCGTAGCGGGAGAATAAGATCCTGCAAGCCACATGGTCAAAAACAGACAAAAACCAGTACCATGGTGATCTCCGGGGGAACTGGATAGTTGAGAAGACATATCACTGTGTATCTTTTTATATTATTTTTCTGTTTGAACCATGTCAAATGCCTTACCTCTTAAAATAACAAAATCTAACACTTGTTGCAAGACACAACATACTTACATTTGTAGTTCATGAAGCCAATGTAAAGCTTTTGCCATATTTCGTCCGTCATTAAAATGTGGTGTTGGGATCCCATACAAGTTAAATCTATGAAAACTTGACGGGTCATACTTCCGGTTCTTTGCTTCTCCTAAGAAAAGAAAAGGGAAGCCTTCTGACTTAAGCAACACAGCTTTATGCAAGAGGCACATGGTATTCTCAATAAGGAGGAATATGCCAGTGGGATGAAGGAGGAAACTGTTACAGCGCAGGAGCTCCAGCTTTGGCGACAGAGACAGAGGCACTCTCCCACAAGAGCTGGGAGACAGTGGAGCGAGAGTTCCTAGAGTCGCTTCTCGGAAAGTACAAAAATGATGTAGAGAACGACATACAAAGGAAAAGTTCAGGCCCATCAATGTGAAAGAGATTCTGAAGCTCAGGGGACATGCTGCGGCGCGTTTGGCCCCCAGTGGCACTTTGCTCTCCGCTAAGATCTGCGAGGTCGGCCTTTCATTTCACTGTCCCCGCCCCGCGACCTCCCGCAGAGGGAGCCCCTCCGGGGAAGCCCGAGAGGCTGGTGTTGTAGAGCTGCTGTCACCAAGATTTGCATTACAACCCTCACATTTCATTATAACCACTTATCGCAGAGACATTTGAAGGGTGCTGAGGACTGAGGACCCAGCAGGGAGGTCCTTAAGGTCTAACCCTGTATTTTCTTCACGTACGATGCGGTATTCGTTCTCTGTTTATAAATAGGAAAGTAAGCCTGAGACTAGAGGTGAGCTACAAGGCTCCTGGACGGAGGAGCCTGGCAGGCTACAGTCCACAGAGCTGCAAAGAGTCAGACACGACTGGGCATGCACGCACACAACAGGTTATGAAATGATAAGGAAAGCGACTCAGTCTCACCGGTAACCCAGGTGATGCAAGCAAAAGCAACAGTCTGCAGTCACAATTTGTCTCTCAGTTGAGCAAAAACTAAAGATTGGCAAAGCTCGTCACTGGGGAGGATGCTGAGGATGGGAGTCACACCCAGCAGGCACGAGGGCAGGCTGGGCACGATCCGGGGGGCGGCCGAGCTCTGAGAGTCAGAGCTTCGGAAACGTAGGGCTGAGTCTTAAAGAAGCGAACCGTGTTCACAAAGATAAACAATACATTTCTACAACACTGAAAAATACAATATTGGAAACTGACCTGAGAAGACAAGCATAAACACACAGACGCCTCTCTGAACGGCAAAGAAAAACATAAAGCAAAGCATCATGTGTGAGTGGGGATTTTAGAAAACTTTCTTTCTATTTTATACATTTCTATGTAGCCTGTTTTTTGCTGTTGTTATTGTTGTTGTTTTTTTAATTTTTTGGCCACTCTGCAAGGCATGTGGGATCTTAGCCCCTGAGATGGAATCACACCCACACCCCTTGCAGTAGGAGTTCGGAATCTTGACCATCAGAAAGCCAAGGAAGTCCCTATGCAGCTTTCATTTTATAAAAGAAAATATGACTTTAGCAATAATTTAAATTAAGTATACTTAAAGAGGTCGTCATTAATGGTGTCCTTGACACATTATTTTAAGTAAAAAAATTTAAATGCATATAGCAGCTTCCCCGAAAGAATGGAGATTACTATCACATTTAACTGAAGACAATAGCTCAGTGGATGGGCTTAGAAATTATATGTTATATCATTATGGATAAACAACAAGCTGGTCCTGCACAGTACTGAGAAATATACTCAATACCTGATAATAAGACATAATGGAAAAGAACCTACATGTGTACAGCTGAGTCACTCTGCTGCACACCAGAGACTAACACAACATCACAACCAAACAACTCCTCAACATAAACACACATTTAAACATTTCTAAAATCTATACTCAGTTTCATCCAACTGATAAAGGCATTTTCAGTTCAGTCGCTCAGTCGTATCTGACTCTTTGCAACCCCATGAATCGCAGCACGCCAGGCCTCCCTGTCCATCACCAACTCCCGGAGTTCACTCAGACTCGCGTCCATTGAGTCCGTGATGCCATCCAGCCATCTCATCCTCCGTCGTCCCCTTCTCCTCCTGCCCCCAATCCCTCCCAGCATCAGAGTCTTTTCCAATGAGTCAACTCTTTGCATAAGGTGGCCAAAGTACTGGAGTTTCAGCTTTAGCATCTTCCTTCCAAAGAAATCCCAGGGCTGTTCTCCTTCAGAATGGACTGGTTAGATCTCTTTGCAGTCCAAAGGACTCTCAAGAGTCTTCTCCAACACCAAAGCTCAAAAGCATCAATTCTTTGGCGCTCAGCCTTCTTCACAGTCCAACTCTCACATCCATACATGACCACAGGAAAAACCATAGCCTCGACGAGACGGACCTTAGTCGGCAAAGTAATGTCTCTGCTCTTTAATATGCTATCTAGGTTGGTCATAACTTTTCTTCCAAGGAATAAGCGTCTTTTAATTTCATGGCTGCAGTCACCATCTGCAGTGATTTTGGAGCTCCCCAAAAATAAAGTCTGACACTGTTTCCACTGTTTCCCCATCTATTTCCCATGAAGTGATGGGACCGGATGCCATGATCTTCATTTTCTGAATGTTGAGCTTTAAGCCAACTTTTTCACTCTCCTCTTTCACTTTCATCAAGAGGCTTTTTAGCTCCTCTTCACTTTCTGCCATAAGGGTGATGTCATCTGCATATTTGAGGTGACTGATATTTCTCCGGCAATCTTGATTCCAGCTTCTGTTTCTTCCAGTCCAGCGTTTCTCATGATGTACTCTGCATAGAAGTTAAATAAGCAGGGTGACAATATACAGCCTTGACGTCCTCCTTTTCCTATTTGGAACCAATCTGTTGTTCCATGTCCAGTTCTAACTGTTGCTTCCTGACCTGCATACAGGTTTCTCAAGAGGCAGGTCAGGTGGTCTGGTATTCCCATCTCTTTCAGAATTTTCCACAGTTTACTGTGATCCACACAGTCAAAGGCTTTGGCATAGTCAATAAAGCAAAAATAGATGTTTTTCTGGAACTCTCTTGCTTTTTCCATGATTCAGCAGATGTTGGCAATTTGATGTCTGGTTCCTCTGCCTTTTCTGAAACCAACTTGAACATCTGGAAGTTTACATTTCACGTATTGCTGAAGCCTGGCTTGGAGAATTTTGACCATTACTTTACCAGTGTATGAGATGAGTGCAATTGTGTGGTAGTTTCTGCATTCTTTGGCATTGCCTTTCTTTGGAATTGGAATAAAAATTGACCTTTTCCAGTCCTGTGGCCACTGCTGAGTTTTCCAAATTTGCTGGCATGTTGAGTGCAGCACCTTCATAGCATCATCTTTCAGGATTTGAAACAGCTCAACTGGAATTCCATCACCTCCACTAGCTTTGTTCATAGTGATGCTTTCTAAGGCCCACTTGACTTCACATTCCAGGATGTCTGGCTCTAGGTGAGTGATCACACCACCGTGATTATCTGAGTCGTGAAGATCTTTTTTGTACAGTTCTTCCGTGTATTCTTGCCACCACCTCTTAATAGCTTCTGCATTTTAGATGTATCCTAAAAGGTTGTCTCTATAAATATTCATTGATACGGTTCTTTCTAAAACAGTTAAACAGCATTAGATTAGTCAGTGCTATCGATGCTAAACTTTTTCCAAAAAGGAATAAAATATTTTCACAAGAAACAGAGGGAAGGAGGAATAAAGGCAAAAAACAAGAGGGAGCAAAAGGAGAGAGGGCCGGGAAGAAGGGTGCAGCGGGCGGGAGCGAGGCCTTCGAAGGCCAGGAGATGAGACGGGGCGGGACGGGACGGGGCCTGCCCAGGGCCGGGGTCCTGCACGCGTGACGGTGGAGCCCACCCACCCAGGGCCCGGGTCCAGGGCACAGTGAAGATGGAGCCCACTCGGGGCCTGGCGTCCATGTAACGACCCGCAGAGACCAAGAGAAGCCGCGCGTGGAGCGGAGGGCCTGGGAGACAGCCCCGGGAGACAGAACCCGGCTGTCAGCACGGTTCGGGACTAAGAGGATCCAAGGGCTGTGGGGAGAAAAGTAAGACAGAGAGGGAGGCCCCTACCGCCCTGGAGGGCGAGTCTCGCTTCTAAGGTTGGCCAGTTGGTGAACCGGGCGCAACCCACCCACTCTCTCAGGACAGGAGAGTGTGCCCAGTTGCTCAGTCCTGTTCCTCTCGTAGCAGCCCCTGGACTGGAACCCACCAGGCTCCTCTGTCCGTGGGATTTCCCAGGCAGGAATACTGGAGTGGGCTGCCATGCCCTTCTCCAGTCTCAGGACGTGTATTAGAGTCTAACTCTCGATCCTCTGTTAGATCAAAATTCTACTTAGCTCACACGGGTAACTTGTAACTTACAGCACTTAAACACCCAATGCCTTCTGGTTGGCTATGGAATAATTCCAGCAACGCAAGCTACGTCGCTTCAGTCCTGTCTGACTCTGTGACCGTGTGGACTGGGGCCCACCAGGCTCCTCCATCCACAGGATTTCCCAGGCAGGAATACTGGAGTGGGTTGCCATTTCCTCCTCCAGGGGATCTTCCTGACCCAGGGATCAAACCACGTCTCTCACGTCTCCAGCATTGGCAGGCAGGTTTTCTTTACCACTATCGCCACCTGGGAAGCCCCAGTTCTAACAATAAGCCACTTTTAGTCACAATCACTTAATACTAACACTAGTATTACTGAGCCCTAACTATGCTCCAGACACCATGCTTGGCATTTTGCAAGCACTTACTTCATCCGCACGTTATCATTCCTACTATTTAAGAGATTTAAAATAGATGATGATAAGTAAAGTACTCAAGGTCTGAAAGATAATCAGTGGTTAGCAATGCCTTAAACTTCATGATGTGAAAGCTTCTGCACTTGGCCAGTAACTAATATTCCTCACATAAAGTGAAGCACTTAGAATAATCTTGATATTTGAATAAGGATGGTATTTTTTTAAGCCTAAATCCACTCACACAAGATTAGACTACCTAACATTTCATCTTAACTGCTTTTCGTTGTTTTAATGATATATACTTTCAGACATTTTATAAGGGTATATGTTCCCAGCTATCAGGGTTTGTAACCTTATAAGTTGGGCTTCTCAGATGTTGCTCGTGGTAAAGAACCCGCCTGCCAATGCAGGAGACAAATTGAGACTTGGGTTCAATCCCTGGGTCGGAAGATCCCCTGGAGGAGTGCATGGCCTCTCACTCTGGTCTTCTAGCCTGGAGAATCTCCATGGACAGAGGAGCTCGGCAGGCCCCAGTCCATAGCGTCACACAGAGTCAGGCAGGACTGAAGTGACTTAGCATGCGTTACTAGAATTATTCTATAGCACAACCAGGCATTTCATCTTTAAGCCCATCATCTCCCTATCCCTCTTCACAAGTCTGAGCGTCACATTCTCCTGTTTTACACCAGAGGAAACTTACCCACAAAATAATCGTTGTGAGATATGATATACAGATCGTGGCCTGCCTGTGCTTCTTCAAATACCTCTTTATAAGGTTTTGGTGGATTCACCACATCTCTAGCGGACATTTCTGAAGAAAGAAGGAATGAAATCAGTGTTAGGATACTTTTCATCTCTTTGTAACATGTAAATTGACTACAGCAAATGACACACTAGGCGTGCTGACCGCACACGCTGCAGGGGCGCAGAGCCAGCACAAGGAGCAGCCCGGGCACGGTCTCAGGGACCCCCACCTGAACAGGCTCCCTCCCTAGAGTTCTGAAGGATGCTAACCACTTTGATCGTCCTGAGCCACATGCCAGGCCCAATTAATTTCCAATTTTGAGAATCTCAGGATAATTCTTTTTTTTTTTTTTTTTTTTTTTAGGATAATTCTTATTTTAGTTTGCTCCAGACTTCCAAGATGATCTAGGCAAATTTGAATCACAAATCAGCTTCATAAGCCCTGGTGCCCTGTGGGGATGCCTTGATGCAAATTTTGGCAGCTACAGACTACAGCACACATCCTGAATCTGTAGCTGCGAATATCCATCTTCGAAATGGAAGGGAAATCACTGGCATCGGGAAGAAACTCTTCTTCCTTCTGGCCCCAAACCTAGAGCTGGAAGGTCCTTGTTGAATAGCTGCTTTCCCAGGACTGGTAGTTCCTGGCTTTATATACAGGGAATAATTTTGTCTTTATTGTTTCCTGTAATGATTTTTAAATATAATTCCATTTGCCGTTTTCTCTTTGTACCTAACAACATACATTGAGGTGTTTTCTTTCTTTTGGACTGTATGCCAAGAACTGGGGTCTGTAAACAAACCGTTAAGAATATTGGAAGGTGGTCCTGCTCAGAATAACCCTGGAAAGCAGTCCTTCTCTTTTGATGTAGGAACCATTACACCTATCAATGCACATAAGCGTGTTCTGGAGCGTTCCTTTTATTACATATATAAGTGAATACTTTTCATATTAAATGAACTAATCTTAGATAGCAGTTATGACATAACTAAGGTAATTCTGTAATGTTCTGTCTGCTTAAATACAATTTTTAATCCTATTTAAAAGGAAAAAAGATATTTTACCTCTTCTAAAATACATTTTTAATATTTCAAGTATTAACAGATTTTAACTTTATATGTGATACAATAAAGTACAACTGCAGATTTTGCCTTCCAAGACAAAGGCATAATTTATCTCCAGAACAGATACTACTATGCGAACGAAAAAACACCCTAATGGACCTTTTGGTAAGAAAGATAAGGCTCCTGGAGCAAAGCCTCAGCGGGTGCAGAAAGACAAAGAGAGAAGCACCTCTCTCAGCAGGATGATAAAAATATAACAGAATTTGAGGGCCCTGTAATGGTATCTGGAGGGGGAGGGTAAGGGACCTCAAAAGGCAGAAAGTGAGAAGGTTTGCAGGACAGTACCGGAGTGGGCAGGAGGCAGGGAGGCAGAGGAGAGACGGCCTCTGACTGACAGTGAGTCACGTGTGGAAATACACGCGCCACCCCTTCTCCAGATGAGAGAAGAGTCTACCCTGACGCTGCCTGTTCGCTTAGTAAGCAGGTGCACATCGTGGACCAGTATGAATGAGTGTTGTACGCAGCATTCACCAAACTTATCTGTTCCGCGGTCTATTGTATGAAAGCGAGTTTCACAAAGAGTTGAGAGTTATACGCAGACCTAGGGAACAGACGAGGGCGAGGGGTCTGGGGGAGGGAAGCATGGGGAGTTTCGGGTCAGCAGATGCAAGCTGCTACAACAGGATAGATAAGGAACGAAGTCCTGTGGCATGGGTGCTGCTGCTGCTGCTGCTGCTGCTAAGTCGCATCAGTCTCAGGCAGCTATATGCAATCTCCTGGGATAAATCACATGGGAAAGAATACAAAAAAGAATGCATATACATGCATAACAGAATCAGTTTGCTGTACAGCAGGAATCCACAGAACATTTGTACATCAACTGTTCTTCAATTTAAAAAGAAATATTTTTAAAAGAGTTGAGAGTTATGAGCATATCAGAGGCCTTGGTGGAAATAAAACCCTTCAGTAGGTGCCCGGGGGGAAGGATGGCAGCCCTCACAGCTGGTCCCAGCATCGGCGCTCCTGGGTCTGTTTCCTGCACCTGCACCGTCTCTACTCTGTGCCCTGAACCTCTTCTCCAGACC
Source organism: Aepyceros melampus (assembly GCA_006408695.1). Lineage (NCBI taxonomy): Eukaryota > Metazoa > Chordata > Mammalia > Artiodactyla > Bovidae > Aepyceros > Aepyceros melampus. The sequence continues at coordinate 8,991 of SJXQ01004302.1, forward strand.
CTGAACTCACTGCCTGAACACACGGCCTTGATGCACTCGAAGGCCTCTGGGTCTAAGAGTAACTTTCTTGCTATGATCCTGTCTTTCATTCTTGACATCATCTGCGCCAGCAGTAAATAAACCCCAACAGGATACCGAATCCCATTTGCTAAGAAAACATTTTACCACTCCCTCCCACCCCTTATTTTCGCTACCTCTGACGACTGCCTCCCAAATGTCGTATTGAGTACATCCAGGCCTTTAGGCAATCCTGGTGTCTGATCATGAGATTTTCCCAACGGTGCCCGTTGATTGCTAAAATATACTGACTCCTTTTTCTCCTTCATTTTCTGTTGAAACGTTGTTATAGGCTGTGGGTTGACCAATACCTTTGCCTAAAGAAGTCATACAAAGCAAAGATGTAACAACCAAAGAAAAAAGAAAGAAATCTGAACACTGAAACTCAACAGCCAGGGAGAAGAGAACACGACAGTGGGAAAGCATTTCGTGATCGTTGCCTTGGCTCACCTTCAAACCCACCATCGGACTGGGACTGTGCCGCTTAGACGTGTCAAAACGCGACTTTTCACTGAGGCTAAGGTGCTTACGAGGGCAGCTCCCTGGTTCCGCAGCTCCGGAGAAGTGGGAATGACGAACTCAAGAGCCACGAGGGCCCCACAGGCTCCCTGCAGGTGCAAGCGCCGGCCTCCTGCCCGGGACCGGCCTTTCAGTCCGGAGCAGATAACGCGGAGACCCCGCGCGCGCAGCTCACGCACCAGCGCTGAGGTCTCCAGCCGCGGCGCCCAGCCTCTGTCCTCGCCACGCTTCACCGAACCCTGACAGCAGCTCTCTTTACAATGAGAGCGCAAGAGTTCTGCTCAGCCATGTCCGACTCTGGACGGGTTCCCCAGGCCAGAACACTGGAGTGGGCAGCCTTTCCCTTCTCCCGGGGATTGAACCCAGTCTCCCACATCGCAGGCGGATTCTTTACCAGCTGAGCCACCAGGGAAGCCCAGAGCACTGGAGTGGGCAGCCCAGCCCTTCTCCAGGGGACCTTCCCGCCCCAGGCATTGTTGGCCAGGGACCTTCCCGCCCCAGGCATTGCTGGCCAGGGGATCTTCCCGCCCCAGGCATTGTTGGCCAGGGACCTTCCCGCCCCAGAAATTGTTGGCCAGGGACCTTCCCGCCCCAGGAATTGTTGGCCAGGGGACCTTCCTGCCCCAGGAATCGAACCGGGGCCTCCTGCATTGCGGCGGATTCTTTACCAGCTGAGCTATCAGGGAAGCCCACCCCTTTTGACCGAGGGAAAATGAAGTGCGGCTCAGCTTGTATCACCATCTAAGGAGACAATACGCAGTCTGGGGCTTAGGCCGTTGACTGTCCCGCATTCACTGTCTTG
>SJXQ01004303.1:0-53037 GCA_006408695.1 Aepyceros melampus
TTGAGCATTCTTTGGCATTGCCTTTCTTTGGGATTGGAATGAAAATTGACCTTTTCCAGTCCTGTGGCCACTGCTGAGTTTTCCAAATTTGCTGGCATATTGAGTGCAGCACTTTCACAGCATCATCTATCAAGATTTGAAACAGCTCAACTGGAATTCCATCACCTCCACTAGCTTTGTTCGTAGTGATGCTTTCTAAGGCCCACTTGACTTCACATTCAAGGATGTCTGGCTCTAGATGAGTGGTCACACCATCGTGATTATCCGGGTCATGAAGATTTTTTTTGTACAGTTCTTCTGTGTATTCTAGGCTTCCCTGGTGGCTCAGAGGTTAAAGCGTCTGCCTCCAATTCGGGAGACCTGGGTTCGATCCCTGGGTTGGAAAGATCCTCTGGAGAAGGAAATGGCAATCCACTCCAGTATTCTTGCCTGGAGAATCCCATGGACGGAGAAGCCTAGTAGGTTACAGTCCACGGGGTCGCAAAGAGTCAGACACGACTGAGCGACTTCACCTTCCTTCTGTGTATTCTTGCCATCTTTTCTTAATATCTTCTGCTTCTGTTAGGTCCATACTATTTCTGTCCTTTATCAAGCCCATCTTTACATGAAATGTTCACTTGGTATCTCTACTTTTCTTGAAGAGATCTCTAGTCTTTCCCATTCTGTTCTTTTCCTCTATTTCTTTGCAATGATCACTGAAGAAGACTTTTTTTTTATCTCTTCTTGCTATTCTTTGGAACTTAGCATTCAGATGCTTATATCTTTCCTTTTCTCCTTTGCTTTTCCCTTTTCTCCTTTGCTTTTCCCTTTTCTTCTTTTCACAGCCATTTGTAAGGCCTTCCCAGACAGCCATTTTGCTTTTTTTGCAATTCTTTGCCATGGGGATGGTCTTGATCCCTGTCTCCTGTACAATGTCACGAACCTCATTCCATAGTTCATCAGGCACTCTATCAGATCTAGACCCTTAAATCTATTTCTCACTTCCACTGTATAATCATAAGGGATTTGATTTAGGTCATACCTGAATGGTCTAGTGATTTTCCCTGCTTTTTTCAATTTGAGTGTGAATTTGGTAATAAGGAGTTCATGATCTGAGCCACAGTTAGCTCCTGGTCTTGTTTTTGTTGACTATATAGAGCTTCTCCATCTTTTGCTGCAGAGAATATAAATAATCTGATTTCAGTGTTGACTATCTGGTGATGTCCATGTGTAGAATCTTCTCTTATGTTGTTGGAGGAGGGTGTTTGCTATGACCAGTGCATTTTGTTGGCAAAACTCTATTAGTCTTTGCCCAGAGTAAATGTGTCTGCACTTCCTACCACTCCTTGGAGTTTTCTTCCAGCTTCCCTGCTCATGCCTTGCCGAACAAGGGTTCAACAAACAGTGTGAACAGTGAGGTACAGCGAGACAAAAGGTAAGGGTAAAAGTTATATCTACTTTGATTAGCTGTGTATGTGTGTTAGTCACTCAATCATGTCCAACTCTTTGTAACTCCATCGACTGTAGCCCTCCAGGCTCCTCACTCCATGCAGTTCTCCGGCAAGAATACTGGAATGGGTAGCCATTCCCTTCTCCAAGGGGTCTTTCAACCCAGGGATAGAAGCTGGATCTCCTACATTGCAGGCAGATTCTTTACCATCAGAGCTACCAGGGAAGCACTCAATGAGCTATTGTCAGGATTAAATGAAATGGGGCTTCCCCCTCCTCTGGAGAGTAAGAGACCTATAGCTAAAGATTTCATAAGGTCCTTATTAGAACTGTGATCACAAAGATTTATTTTTTTGAACTAGAAGAGAAAGCCATTAAGAGGAATATGCTCTGCTCTACATAATGATGCAATTTGCATAACTCAAGGGAAGATAGGTAGGCTTCTTTAAGAATTCAGACTATACTGTCATCACGAATGAATATTTTTCCTTGGATTGTGCGTAGTTTGGTTACCAAGTTCATTCCTTCTGCCTTTAGTAGTAGGATTACAAAGAAAATCGTACTTCTTGGAGAGTTGGCCCATCCCTGTACTGTTTTGTGAGTTGTGTAGGCCAAAGCCTCCTTCTTGGTTCCTCCTTTATAGATTCTGTGGGAAAATGGGGATACTTTTCCCCATTTGGTGGGATACTTACACAATACTTACACACTTTGGGTGGCTACTTACACAGGTTACCTTAGAAAGGAAGTGGGTGATTTAGGAGACAGGTGTAAATCTGAGGATAGGGAACAAGACAGAACTGAGTTTTAGGATCACAAAGGTCAGGAACAGCTTTATATACTGATGAAGCCACTGTGTTCAGTAATTATTATGATCTTTAAACATTGCAGTCTTCTTTATTAAGAAATAATTCCACTCAACATTGTTTAATAAAAAAGATTATTTGCTTAAAATTAATAACTTCACAGAGAAGCAAATAGAACATAAAATCAGAAAAAAAAAGAAAAAACTCAAGGAGATATTATGAAAAGTAAACGATTAAACTGCTGTAGATCCTGGCTTGTCTATACCAAGACTAAAAGCTTATATCTCTTGTTTTGTTTAAGCTGTTTTTAACAAGACAGTCATTACTTAAACAGATGAGTTTCCAGACCAGATGTATATAATGAAAACCCTTGAAAGTCATGAAGACTCCACAGAGCACAGGAAATCTATATTTACTTGGATTACCAAAAAGTAAATCAATTACAAATGCCACTACACTAATGTCTTGAATAAAAGATAAGAACATTCAGTATTATTTTGAAGAGCTTAACAAAATTAATTAGGATTATTAAATTTTTAAGTGAAGGACATTTGCCCTTCAGCTTTCACAATAAAGACTGTCTCTAAATTGTTAAACTTGACCATTTTTACATGAGTAGTTGGGAAATGTGAAAATGAAAAAAGTAAATGTGACATATCTGAAACAATTTAAGTAGAATTAACTTTAATAATGGGAAAATGTGTACAAAATGAGAAGATAAACAAAATGAAGGGGAAAGGACACCAAATATTCTTTTTAAATATTCTAAACTGAATATAAAACATTGATTAGTAATTAACAACAACAAAGACCCAATGAATAGTTTTTAATATTTTTTTGTCCGTTGGAAGCCATCTTGATGTTGTGACTTTGAAATTTAAAATATGAAACAAGTTCTGGAATGTGAAAACCAGCTGCTGAAAAATCTTAGCAATAAATTTTCTGATTGGCAGCTGTTATGAAAGGTGAGGACAAAGGGCTGCAAATACTCTTTAAAAACTTTAATAAATAAGCAGAATATGTGCCATGCCAGCTCATTTCCTTAGTCTTGTCAGAGAAAAAGCTACTGTGACAGTAAATGAATTTTTTTGACTACTTTACTATTTTGCAACAGCTATGTTTTCTTTCCAGATTCACCTCATAGAGTATTTTAAACACATGCAACTTGTATTTTTTTTCCAAGAGTTATAATATGCAAAAAGTTTATTGAAATAACTGTAGAAGCTTGAGTGTGCCATTCCTTGTCTTCTGAAAGCATTTGGAATGTTTCAGTAAAACAAGTGGGAAGTTGGTAGGCTACAGTCCATGGGGTCACAAAGAATCGAACCCGACTGAGCAACTTCACTTCAGTATTTCACTCCATACTTTATCACTGGAGAAGGAAATGGCAACCCACGCCAGTATTCTTGCCTGGAGAATCCCATGGACAGAGGAGCCTGATGGGCCATGGTCCATGGGGTCGCAGAGAGTTGGACATGACTGACATGACTGAGCACGCATGCAGGTTCTTTTTATAATCTACTTAATGAAGAAGTGAACTATGGGAACATAATGTGAAAGATGTTTAAGAATAAATATTTGCTTACATGAAGATAACACAGCAATCACAATACTTTATATGGATAGCAAACTGGGAAATAATACTGTTGATTCAAAGAAAAGTGGAAATGCCTTGAAATCTACAGCCCACATAGAAAAGAAACTGAATAGAGTATATCCAAATTTTACAGTAATCCTAAAAACATATATAACATGAATGATTTTATTGATAATCTAGAAAAGTCTTTAATATATAGAGCTGAAATAATTTTTTCCAACACTAAAACAATGCAATCAGTCATTCTAAACCAAATTGTTGTTGTTGTTCAGTTGCTAATTGTTTGACTCTTTGTGATTCTATGGACTATAGCACACCAGGCTTCCCTGTCCTTCACTATCTCCCAGAGTTTGCCCAGACTCATGTCCATTGTGTTAATGATGCCATCCAACCATCTCATCTTCTGTTGCCCCCTTTTCCTCCTGCCCTCAATCTTTCTCAGCATCAGGGTCTTTTCCAATGAGTTGGCTCATTGCATCAGGTGGACAAAGTATTGGGAGCTTCAGTATCAGTCCTTTCCGTGAATATTCAGGGTTGATTTCCTTTAAGATTCATATTGTTTAAGCCATTCTCTCTAAAGTATGATATTATAGCAGCTTGAACTTGGGCCACTTTTGTGGCTGGGGTCTGTATTAAGCTTTCTGTAGCTCTTTTGCTTGAAGAGGAGAGCAGCCCCTGTCAAGAAATGACCTGTATTTAAGACAATTCCACCAAAAAAAGAGAAATCCAATAAAAATGACAACCAATATGATTGAGACATAATCATATGCCAATTCAAGGTTAATTGTTTAGATGTGTCCTGTCCACCCACTCATACTATGTCTTCTTTGAGGTGGCCTTCTCTGGCATGGAGGAGGAAAGTTGATTTTGATGTCTTCCTGAATTGATAATTTTGGAGTTGTTCTCCCCAGCAGTGTGTGCTACTCTTCAAAACTCCCACTTCTGCCAGCACCATTTTTTAACACTTATTGTATGCCAGGTGTTCTAGGTGTTCAAAACTCCCACTTCTGCCAGCACCACTTTTTAACACTTATTGTATGCCAGGTGTTCTAGGTGTTCAAAGCACATTAACAAATGAAACAGAACATTGAAAATGGAATTTTGACTCGGGATACATTGCTTGCTAAGATTTTGTTGTTGTCGTTGTAGATTTGGTGTTATTTTAAAATCTTTCCCAAATTTGTAATTTTCCACATTCACATTCTTACTACCTTCCTATTAACCATACATTCATGATAATTCTCATACTGCCTTCTAAATAAAACATTTCTAGTCTGAATGTACAATTTACATTTAATGTTGTCATAGTCATCACTAATTTTTCTATATAAGAGATTAGTTTTTAGGCATGGATACTTTAAACTTTTAGATTTCATAATCATGTTATGCAGCCATGTCATGCTCCAGAACCACTGGAGATTTGTTCTACTTAATGATCAATTAATGATCAATTAATTTGTTCTACTTAATGATCAATTAATGCTACTTGGAAGCATGCAATGATTCTGGGTATTTTATTTTATCTCATGCCCTGCTCCTTATCAGTGGCCATCACTTTCAGGTTAGAGGACTCTCAGCCTTCAGGCAAAACTTAAAAACAGAAACAAAAACAAAAACAACCCTGTTTGCATTGCTCCAGGCTGATACCAGAAATGTCTGGAAAATAGCAATTTTCTTAATTGGGTTGAAAATATATATATAAGCAGACATAACATGGTTATAGTTAATTGTAAATTTATATTGCTGTTAAGGAAAAGTTTTATTCAGATTTTGAGAAATCAGAACATATATCTTAAAGAAGGAAAAAATTGGGGGCTACAGTGAAATTAATAAGATGGGCATAATTTTGCAGTTAAGTAATCTTGCTAAATTCCTTGTATTGTAGCTGTACACAGGTATAAAAAGTAACTAGAATTTCATATGAGAAGACTTCTGCAGAGTCTTAGAATCCACATGAGAGATTGGTTGCAGAGCTATTGATCAGGGGAAATATGTACATGTATCTTGTCTTAAATTCCGCAAAAGTTTTGATAAAGTGCCTCCATATTATTTTCACTAAGCTGGAAAAATGTGAGTGGAATGAGGTGTAGTTGAGTGAATCTGCCCAACTGTGCTGAGGTAGTTTATTTGACTTATAGGTGTTCACTGATGGTTGTGGAGCTAAATTGAAATGAAGCGATCTATGTTCACCTATAGAGTGCCGCAGCAGTGTACCTTGTGTCGTTCTATGTATACCTGTGGCGCATTCATGTTGATGTATGGCAAAACCAATACAATGTTGTAAAGTAATTAACCTCCAATTAAAATAAATAAATTTATATTAAAAAATAAAAGCTTTTTAGATATAGCTTTTAGAAGAACATGAAAGATAAATTAATTAAAAAAAAACTTTGTCCTGTTCAGTATGCTGATCAAAGACGTGTGAAGATTTCCAAGACCAATTTGTTGACCCATGTGCTTCCTCACAGTTAAATCTCATGTCTTTTTCAAGCTTCTTGTATCTGCTGCCTCACTGGCATGGGGCACTGACTCTTTTTTTTAGAAAATGTATCTTCAACTTCTAAGGTATTATTTTTCTAGTTTCCTGCTCAACTCTGAGTTTTCCTCTTTCTTCTCTGAGTTCATGCTTGTTCATTCCTTAAATATTCATTCTCACTCTTCACAACTTTACCACTCCCTGGGTGTTTTCATTCATGCTCTTGGCTACATACTATTTATAATATGATGAAATGATGACTCTAAAATCTGTATCTTCAGTCTAAACCACTTTGCTGGGCATCCAAACAGTATGTTCATCCCACTCTTGGCATAGTGCCTCTTTCACTTTAATTAGTATCTTGAAACTGTTTGGCATGAAATATCTTAACCTCCCTTCTCCTCCCAATCTTAAAGTTTCTGATAATTGAAAAAAGCACTGGCACTGGACACAGAGCTGTGTTTGATTTTTTTTTTTAAACATTCATCACTTACTAGTTATACAAATCAGGGCAAATTTCTTATCCTATCTGTATTAGTTTTCTATTATTGCATAACAAATTACCACAAACTCAGTGGCTTCAAACAACTTATATAATACCACTTAACTTTTGTGGGCTTCTCTGGTGGCTCAGACAGTAAAGAATCCACCTGTAATGCAAGAGACCTGATTTCAGTTCCTGGGTCAGGAAGTTCCCCTGGAGAAGGAAATGGCAACCCACTCCAGTGTTCTTGCCAGGTAATTTCGTGGGCAGAGGAGCATGGTAAGCTACAGTCCATGGGGTTGCAAAGGGTTGGACACGACTGAGTGATTAACACTTTTGTTTTGTGGGTCAGTCATCAGGGCATGCCATAGTTGGATACTCTGCTTAGGGTGTCTCTTAAGGCTGTAATCAAGGTTTCAGCAAGGGCTAAGCTCTTATCAGATGCTCAACTGAAGTATCCATTTCCAAGCTCCCATAAAACTGTATACAACTTACTTGTATTTACATGTAAAATGGGATTAGGTATAAAACTTGGATGATTATAAGGGTTAGTAGCTCTTGTGTGTCTGACTCTTTGCAATTCCATGGGCTATAACCCTCCAGGCTCCTCTGTCCATGGAATTTTCCAGGCAAGAATACTGGCATGGGTTGTCATTCCCTTCTCCAGGATATCTTCTTGACCTAGGGCTCAAACCTGGGTCTTTTGCATTGCAGGCAGATTCTTTGCCATCTGAGCCATCAAGGAAGCTCAGGTGCTGTGCCTGCAGGAACAATGCTATGTAAAATATTCTTCTGCATTTTGGGCCTTCATATATTAAATATCATCAGTGTCTCCTATTCATTATTATCAGAAACACCTTCAAAAATTTTAAAACACCTTTTTGGGTGATATTGCCCTATTGCAAGTCACTAGATGAGGGACTTAAAATATCATTCCTAGCAAACAAATGTAAGTTTTGTGGCAGAAACTCATCAAAACACTGTACAATTTTTCTCATACTCATTCAACAAATTCTTACTGAGCACCTACCTGTGGAAGGTATTTAGATGCTATCTTGCAATGCAGTGAACAAGACAATATCTCACCTTCTCTCAAGGAACTTGTATAAACAACAGAAGGGATATGAAGAATGGATATTGATCACTTAATACTCTTCCTTTGTTTGTACCAAGACGAGTCTTTTAAATGCATAGAACTATTTACGAATTTAAATAGTTACCTGAATCCTCTATTCTTTAACTTCTTGTTTGAAGTTCAGTTGAAGTTTATTAGGGGATGTTCTATGGAGAATGGACCTGTCTACTATATAATGTTTTTCAAAATATAGCCACAAACTTCCTTTTCAAGATTTTCTCCTGTTTCTTGCCACATGCATTTTCTTTTCAGATTAAATTGAACCATTGACTCTTCGGTGAATAGGTCTTAAATTCTTTTACTTCTGTGCCTCCCTTTACACTATCATTATCTAGAATGCTCCACATTGTCCTCACAGTTTCATGTGTCAAAACTGTCTTCCTCAGACTTCCCTGGTGGTGCAAGGGTTAAGTCTCCATGCATTAACTATAGGGGATACAGATTTGATCTCTGATCAGGGAAGTTCCACCTGGCAATTGGTGTAGCCTCCCCCCAAAATTGTCTTCCTCTTTCAAGGTCCTTCCATGAAGCCTTTTTTAAAAAAGATTTATCTATTTATTTATTTATGGCTGCACTGAGTCTTCATTGCTCCATATGAGCCTTCTCCAGTTGCAGAGAGTGGGGGCTACTTTATAGTTGCGTTGTGTGGCCTTCAATGGCAGTTATGTTACTACTGTTGACAATATTCTCTTCTCTTGGTTTTGAGCTTGACATAGAGACAGATATCAGGAGGCCAAAAAATATTTGCTAAAAATAAGAAACAAAAATCGCCTTGTAGTATGGTTATCTGTACATTTGATTAATCTTTAATCCCTACTTTATCCCCATTTTAGGCACTTTAACAGTTGGGTCTCTATTTTACTCATTTGTCAGTTTGCTTCAAAGTCAAGTACAATGTTGTATACTTATTGTTCTACTTATTTTTCATGAAATAATTGTTAAATGTCTACTACCTGCTAGAAACTATAGGTGCTGAGGTAAAGCACCTTAGTTCTGGAATTAGAGAACCTGAATTCGAATGCTATCCCTTTTCCTCACTGGCTGTGACCATTGGGCAAGTTTCTCAGAATTTAAAGGCCTTGATTTCCTTATCTGTAAAATAATGGTGACAATATGATTATGGGGGCAGGGATGATGATGGCTAATGTTCTGTGTACTGGGCCAGAATCAGGATCAAGAACTAATGTCTTTGACATCAAACTTCAACTATAAATTGATTAAATGGAGATAAATGTGCTGGTGCTTTCTATTGCTCATAGAATGAAATTCAGTTTACTTACAATGGCCTAAAGCCAAGACCTACAAGATCTGACTCCTTCCTACCCATCCATACCATTCCAACCACTCACTTGGTTGCTTTGAGGGGACTCTTTTCTGTCTTTCAAGCAAGATGAGTAACTTTCCATTTTCGTCTTTCACACTGTCACATGGTAGTCTCATTTCCTTGTTGACCTCAACACCACTTTCCCTCAGAAGACTTCATGAACTATTTTACCTAAAGTAGCCCTCTGCTTACCATCTCCCTCATCATCCAGTTATTCTCCCTGACCTCATTTATCTTAATAGATATTCTTTGCCAGTATCTTCACTTTTTGAGGGTTCTGATTGTTTCTTATTGATAGACTATTTCCCCTACCAGAAGGTAAGCGTCATTAAATTTGAGCCTGCTTGACATGACTGAGCAACTGAACTGAACTGTGTGCTATTTGCTAATCTAGTTACAATGTCTGGCACAGTACTCATCCCAATCAGGTACTCCCAAAATAGAATCGTATGCATAAGTGAAAGAATAATACTCTATAGGTTGTTAAGAATGTCAAATGCAGAGTGGCAAAAAATAGGTAATAAAAATTAATGTTAGCTATTACTATCATTACTAATGATACCAAGAAATTGTCTCCAATTTTGTACAGTTCACAATCTAGAGAGGAAGATATAGATGTGTAACAAGCCAATTATAGTAATAGTGCTGCATGAATTGGGCTTTTGTGATCTGGGAAAATGCAGATATGCTTACGAAATATTTGCCGAATTGTTGGTTTTCATTTGAATGGTCTTTAAAAATGGCCTAAGAATGAGCACAGGATGAGAATGGAAGCTGGTGCCCATGCCAAAGCTTGTAAATAGATTGAACATTTTGTTACCTTCAGTAGTAATAGTATACTTTCCAAGATAGAGTATTCCAGTATGCTGCTGCTGCTAAGTTGCTTCAGTTGTGTCTGACTCTGTGCGACCCCATAGACGGCAGCTCACCAGGCTCCCCCGTCCCTGGGATTCTCCAGGCAAGAACACTGGAGTGGGTTGCCATTTCCTTCTCCAATGCATAAAAGTGAAAAGTGAAAGTGAAGTCGCTCAGTCGTGTCCGACTCTTCGTGACCGCATGGACTGCAGCCTACCATGCTCCTCCATCCATGGGATTTTCCAGGCAAGAGTACTGGAGTGGGGTGCCATTGCCTTCTCCGATTCCAGTGTAGGGAAAGGCTATGTTATGTTTGTTAACTTTATGATCTGCTCTATTATAATACATATCTTGGTGCAGATCATATTTATGCTTTCATGACCTTTTTCTCTCCTCCCTAGTGCATAAATCAAAGAGGTATTTGTAAGGTGCAGCCATTCCCAATGTCTCTTTGACCCCAAATTAAATCTATTCTAATTGAAAGAGCATCTTCGTAGCTTCAGAACCAGACCTCTACCCTCCCTCTTCTAACCTGTTTGTTGCTCCTCATTCTCTCATGTAAACATTTTGAGGCTGCCACTTCCCTCTTTATTACTTCCTCTGCCTATGCCCTGTAATCACTTTCCCCAACTTTAAGTTTATACTTGCATCCTCACAAAATGTTCTGTACCTGCATCTCCTCTCCTCTTACCAACATTTGGTAATTTACTCTTATGAAATACATCTCCTTCCATTAGAAAATCTTGAGAGCACAGTTGTGGAGATAAGACTGACCTCTCAAATTTTATGACTAGAACCATAATGTTTCCATGTTGATAAATTATAGATACAGCAAGGCAGTTTCTTTTCCCACTAGGATTTCTGTTTGGGCATATTAAAACTGCCAAACAGTAAGAGAGAGACAACATGATCATTTTTTCTCGTTGGTTGATTTCCCACATCAGGGATATGCATTAACAGGGGTTTCAGTAAGAACATTAATTTTATTTTAAAATGAGGAAATACACAAACAAGGTCTTCATGTTATGTAGAAAATATATTACTGTTAGGAGTGGATCTGGTGAGTCATTGCTAAATACTTGCAGTTTGTTGATTCTGGAGATGCACAAGTTCAAACATCAAGTAATGCCCATCAGGTTTGATGAAATACTAATGACAGTTACCCTTCTGGTAATACTATCACTGAACTGGTTAAAAGTAGCAAAGAGTCTGCCATGAGTCTTTCTGAGAGCATAACAGGACTCTGATAGGAAAACAGGGAAGGGAGGCACTGGGCCTGGGTGAATGGATAATGATTGCAATTGACTCACTTTTAGAAGGAACAAGATCAACAACAACACTTTGCCTCTTCAGATTATCAGGCAATAGATTGCTGGTGAGTAACATGTTCCAGGAATCTCTGCCTTAGAACTTTAAAAAGAAGATTGAAATAAAATCCCGGAAAAATCAATGCATGCTGCTAGAAGAAGAGATTTCGGGTGGTAGTGGTCATTTAAATAAACAATAAGAATAATAACAGACTTCCCTGTAGCTCAAACGGTAAAGAATCTGCCTGCCATTCAGGAGACCAGGGTTTGATTCCTGGGTTGGGAAGTTCCTCTGGGGAAGGGAATGGCAATCCACTCCAGTATTCTTGCCTGGAGAATTCCATGGAGAAGAAACCTGGTGGGCTACAGTCTGTGGGGTTGCAAAGAATCAGACACGACTGAGCGACTAACACACACACAAGAATAATAACAATTAGAACAATACATGGAAGAGACAATATACACATAATAGCAATATAAAAACAGACAACTCCAGAGAAAGTGTAGAGCTAACAATGGTAGCCAAGAATTTAGCACTTAGTGTACGTGTTTATGCTTATATTTTATTCACATGACAGATTAAAAAGATAATATATGAATAGCAAAGTTAAAGTTTGAAGCAAAAGCCGTCTGACTCTAGGGCTCATGCTTTTAACTCCTATATTATATATTACTACACTATACTATACTGCTAAATATAGTATTTTTATTTCTTTTGCATGTTGTATTACAGCTTTCTGTGAACCTGTACTTCTGTGTATTTATCCTTCACTAGTTTGCAAGCTCCACAAGAAAAGGGACTGGGTCTGTCTAGTTTACCACCAAGTTCCCAGAAGCCCAGTGCTAGCCACATTGGTGTCTAAAAGACATTTATTGATTATCAGTGTCAACAAGCAAAACTGAAACAAATTAGGCACTTCTGGCTTTAAATGCTGAAGGAGGAAAGGGGTTTAATACCACTGTGCATCTTTCCTTTGAGGACCTAAAATCTCCGTCCTTGTCCACTATCGTGTGCCTAAATGTAAGAAAGCAAGATCGACAAGGACATTTCCAATGGCAAGAGGAAGGTGATAGACTGAGATGAGATAAAGAAGAGAAAAATTTTCTCAAAATCTTTTACTATAATTCCTATCAAGTTTCTTAAAAGGCTTGGGATAGAGCTATGCATGGCAGAAGTTAAATTTGAGAAAACAGTCCCTGAATCTTAAAAATGTATCCATCTTAATTAGAATGTTAATCATAAGAGTATGATCAAGTAGACTAAGATACGAAGTATAAATTCTTTTGAATCTTAGATCCCCACACTCTTCTCTTAAAGAGAAAGTAGAACAATGCAGGTTGATTTTTGTGTCTTACGACAGTACTGTGGGAGTCCAGAAAAAGCATATTATCCCCCAAACATTCCAAAATCTCACTGATCTTTGGGTATGAATACGGTCGATTTAGCAGTACCCAAGATTTTCACTCTGTATATTGTCACCCTGCTTATTTAACTTTTATAGGCAGAGTACATCATGAGAAATACTGGGCTGGAGGAAGCACAAGCTGGAATCAAGATTGCCAGGAGAAATATCAATAACCTTAAATATGCAGATGATACCACCCTTATGACAGAAAGTGAAGAAGAACTAAAGAGCCTCTTGATGAAAGTGAAAGAGGAGAGTGAAAAAGTTGGCTTAAAGCTCAACATTCAGAAAATTAAGATCATGGCACCCAGTCCCATCATATCATGGCAAATAAATGGGCAAACAGTGGAAACAGTGGCATACTTTATTTGGGGGGGCTTCAAAGTCACAGCAGATGGTGACTGCAGCCATAAGATTAAAAGATGCTTACTCCTTGGAAGAAAAGTTATGACCAACCTAGACAGCATATTAAAAACCAGAGACAGTACTTTGCCAACAAAGGTCTATATAATCAGTTATGGTTTTTCCTGTAGTCATGTATGGATGTGAGAGTTGGACTATAAAGAAAGCTGAGCACTGAAGAACTGATGCTTTTGAACTGTGGTGTTGGAGAAGACTCTTGAGAGTCCCTTGGACTGCAAGGAGATCCAACTAAATCCTCAAAGAAATCAGTCCTGAATATTCATTGGAAGGACTGATGTTGAAGCTGAAACTCCAGTACTTTGGCCAACTGATGAGAAGGAACTGACTCATTTGAAAAGATCCTGATGATGGGAAAGATTGAAGGTGGGAGGAGAAGGGGATGACAGAGGATGAGATGGTTGGATGGCATCACCAACTCTATGGACATGAGTTTGAGTAAGGTCCAGGAGTTGGTGATGGACAGGAAAGCCTGGCGTGCTTTAGTCCATGGGGTCGCAAGGAGTTGGACATGAGTGAGCGACTGAACTTAAGATTTTCACTTCTAAAGCTCATTCAAGAGTTCCATACCTTCCCAGTCCCACCATTCCACAAATATCTTTAGAAATCCAGAAGAGTTTCTTATATAAGTTCATGAATTAATACAGGCTTCTATCATGTCATTTCATTTGTACTTCTTTTTCTAATTTTAATTAATTTTTATTTTTTAGTTTGTTTTGCTTTACAACACTGTATTCATTTTGCTATACATTGACATGAATCAGCCACGAGTGTACATTAACTCCCAATCCCAACCCCCACCTCGCCCCTGCTGCCCCACACCATCTCTCTGGATTATCCCCTTGCATCAGTCCCAAGCATCCTGCATTCACTCAGGCCCCTGCTGATTTACTCCAGTTCTGATGCTCTGCTATAAAATTTGGCAGTCTCCTGTAAGAGCAAAAAAATACATATAGCATACTCAGTTGAAGCTTCCCAGGTAGCTAAGTGGTAAAGAATCCTTCTACTAATGGAGGAGATACAGGCTCAATCCCTGGGTTGGGAAGATCCCCTGGAGGGGAAAATGACAACCCAAACCCAGTATTCTTGTTGGAATACTGGAAATTGCTGGAAATTTCTTGCTAAAAATCCCATGGACAGAGGAGCCTGGTGGGCTACTGTCCAGGAGGTGGTAAAGGTTTGGACACGACTGAGTGGCTGAGCATACCTACTGCTCAGCTGGATAGTTTGGGGGTGGTTTGAATCCTGAAATGTTAAGCTACTTAGGGAGAGATTCACTTTCTAGTCTCAAACTCATGATCCTGATCCTTTATCTACGTGGAGTGTATATTGCCAAAAAGGTAGCCAGATTGGGATGAGATTTCTTTTTGAGCTGCCTCACTATATCTTTGCTGTCATCTGATCCTCAAACCCTGTTGTGAAACTGCCATTCCAGATCCTTCTTCTCTTGGTATGAATTCTTTCTCAAGATCTTTGCCAGCTTTCTGAGCCATCTGGCAATCTTACTTTCTCCCTTTCCAATCTAGTCCAGAAAAACTGTCTATGTCTGTAAATCTGAATTCCTCTCATCATGTTGTGAATCAACCTCCTGTAAATCAGTGAAAAAAATAATGTGTAAGATGTCACCTAACTCCATATGACAGACATGTATGACTCTAAGCCTTGGCCTGGCTGTGGCCACATCATGTAAAATACTGTAATAGGTTTTGTTTCTAGGTCCCAAGATATGTCTATCCATAGCCAGGCTTTCCTTGGAGGTTATACTCACTTATTCATTGGAATCACTGTTTTGTTTGCAGTGAAGAGAAGTGCTGGAAACTGTATTAGGGTTTTCAGAGAAATAGAATCAATAGGGAATATATATGTGTGTGTGTGTGTGTGTGTGTGTGTGTGTATTCCAAATATATGCATTTATTATAAGGAATTGGATCATGCACTATGGAGCCTGAAAAGTCCCAAGATCTGAAGTTAGTAAGCTGGGACTCAAGGAAACCAATGGTATAGTTCCAGAGCAAATGTCGGCAGTCTCAGGACACAGGAAAAGCAAATGTTTCAATTTGAATTTAGGAAAAAACTGATGTCTCACCTTGAAATCAGTCAGTTAGGAAGAGTTTCTTCCCTTTCAAAGAGAGTCAGTCTTTTCATTTTAGTCAGGCCTTCAACTTATTGGATGAAGCCCACCCACATTAGGGAGGGAAATCTGCTTAACTCAGTCTACAAATGTTAATACCACTCAGAAGTGCCCTCTCAGACATACCCAAAATAACATTTGACTAAATATCTGGGCACCCCAGGTGGTCCAGTTATATTGCTAACTAAAGTAAACTATCCAAGAGGTCACATGCCCTGATTCCCAGTCTAAAAAAATGTGTTTCCCTACTACGTAGCTCTAGGCCCAGATAAAAGGTAAACAGGTTCCCCAAAAGCTACAAAAATGGAAACTTGGGCTTTGGGGAGATGTAGAATTGAGCTATATCACAGGATCTCTAATATTACAAATCAAAAACAGGAAGGGAAAAATAAAAACATGAACAAAAACTCAACCAAAAATTCTAGTCATTAACTACCATCAAGAGAAATGGAAATAGTACAGTACTAGATATTTCAGAAAGCAGCAGCCATGGAAATGAAGACTTCCATAGGAGCAGTCCTGTCTTCAGTACTGAGAATACATTTGAGAATGTTAACAAAGTCCTGAGAACTCCCATTAGTTCTTTCTTTCACATCTTGAGAAAGTGAAACTTAGTAGAATATTCTTCAGTTCAGTTCAGTCGCTCAGTCATGTCTGATCTTTGCAACCCCATGAATCGCAGCATGCCAGGCCTCCCTGTCCATCACCAACTCCCAGAGTTCACTCAGACTCATGCCCATCGAGTCAGTGATGCCATCCAGCCATCCCATCCTCTGTCCCCTTCTCCTCCTGCCTCCAATCCCTCCCAGCATCAGAGTCTTTTCCAATGAGTCAACTCTTTGCATGAGGTGGCCAAAGTACTGGAGTTTCAGCTTTAGCATCATTCCTTCCAAAGAAATCCCAGGGTTGATCTCCTTCAGAATGGACTGGTTGGATTTCCTTGCAGTCCAAGGGACTCTCAAGAGTCTTCTCCAACACCACAGTTCAAAAGCAGCAATTCTTCTGTGCTCAGCCTTCTTCACAGTCCAACTCTCACATCCATACATGACCACAGGAAAAACCATAGCCTTGACTAGATGGACCTTAGTTGGCAAAGTAATGTCTCTGCTTTTGCATGTGCTATCTAGGTTGGTCATAACTTTTCTTCCAAGGAGTAAGCGTCTTTTAATTTCATGGCTGCAATCACCATCTGCAGTGATTTTGGAGCCCCCAAAAGTAAAGCCTGACACTGTTTCCACTGTTTTCCCATCTATTTCCCATGAAATGATGGGGCTCGATGCCATGATCTTAGTTTTCTGAATGTTGAGCTTTAAGCCAACTTTTTCACTTTCCACTTTCATCAAGAGACTTTTTAGTTCCTCTTCACTTTCTGCCATAAGGGTTGTGTCATCTGCATATGTGAGGTTTTTGATATTTATCATTCTTCCTTTCTCAAACTGGTTGATTTACTGTATGAAACCATGGAAATGAAAAAGTGTTGTTTTTTTTTTTTCCTGAAAGAATTGTATTGTTAAGGTCAAAGGATGTAAATGACAGAAAATGGGAACTAATAGCTATTCCAGATGTTTTTGTATTACTTTCACACTTAAATGTTGCAGTAGGCAGCCCTGGTTATGCCATTGTGTATGGGTGAACTGAGGCTTCTTTCCTCTTGATGCACCATTGTTTGCTGGTTTGACTTCTTGTAAGAGAAGATGACATTCTCATTCTAAGCAGTGGGATGGAGGAAAGAACAAGTTGTCTCTGAAGGAAGGTTCTTGAAAGCTTTCATATACTTTCCTTGCATCCCACCAGCCAGAGATTAGCAACTACACTCAACAGCAAGGCAGGTACAGAAATGTAGTTTTTCTTCTGATCAGCAAGAGCACACAATATCAGGAGTTTTATTACTATGAAAAGAGAATGGATATTGGAGAAAAGCAACTCTAATATTGATTTTAAAGATGAACAGGAAGACTGTTCTAAGACTATTCTCTAGAAGAATGACATGCTTTCTAATAGAGTAATTTAGCTCCAGTACAGTACATTTAGCAAATTCTGAAACAGGAGAACCAAGGGATTACAGAAGAGACTGCAGCTTAGTTCATGCCAACTTTGATCTTTTCACCTCATGCATACTACCGTGTCCTTAGGTTATAGAAAATGCATGTGGAACATAAAACACTGTAACATCTCAAACTATAGGTAGTTTAGAAGAGGAGACAAACTGATTTCTGATATTAAAAGAAGCAATCAAAAATTCACTTACTATAGAAGAGAAAAGATAAATTAGAGAATTGGAATAAAACCGCTGAAGATGAACAGATAAAAAAAGTGACTTGGCACTGCTATCTAACCAACTTAAAAAAACCTTTTTTTTTTTTTTAAATGTGCAATGCATAAGACAAATCAAAACTTAGATGAAACAAAAACTCAAGGAAAAAGAGATTCTCCACAAGAGATTCATGCTATGAGGCAACTTATATAATATTAAAATGAGAAATCAGAGAAGATGACAGAAGAGAGAATGAAAGTAGAAGGGGGAGTTGCATGCTAAAGAGAACAAAGTATGGGTCAACATGTATTATTCGATACTGTCAAAGATGCTGGACTAAGACTTAGAAAGTATCAGTTATTAATGACTTATTTTTATCATGATAAATGAATGCACATAATTGAGGGTTAGAATTCTATTTCCATTTTAAATATAACAAAACTACTTTGGAGCTTATGCATCATATATATTATTGAGGATATTATTGAGGATTGAGGATATTTTCATAGTTATCCAAATGAAAACATTTTGTTTTTTTCTGGTAGATTAAATTTCTTTTTCTTAAACAAACAAAAAAATTCCAGTCTGAAGAGACAAATATGGAGTGAGAAAATAGCATGCAGCATTTGACATTTTGAAATTTGTTTTCTACCAGTTCCATGCAAAGAATAGCCTGCTGCAATGCTGGTCTGAGATTTGGACCACAAACAAGAGCTCAGCATGGTGAAGTTAATGCTCTGTACAGACTAGACAGTTGGCAATTTACTTATAGTCTTCCTGGTAGCATTTGTTCCACCTTTTCGCTTTCCTGTTGGTTTCCTAGTGGTTGCTACAGAAATCAGGAAAGACACATATGCATAGCTTTGGTAAATGGGTAGTTTAAAATTTTCTCTTTGCATAAACTGTGTTTATTTAAACTAAGATTTGGTTTGAAAAGGTATTTGTATTATGGCTACATCTGTTTGTCTATATTGATTTAATTTATGCAGTATATGTTAATTACTTTTTTCATGTGAAAATATTTTGACACTGCTGCCTCTTCTTTCTTTGACTTTTTGAATAATTTTATCATGCAACTGGCTCTGAATTACATCTGCTCTCAACATATAAATCTTTCATATTGATGTTCATGTCTCTTATTCCTGGACTCTTAAAACATTTTAAGTGAACTTTAGTCAATATTACTATTATCTTTTTAATTTCTTTCTTTCTTTTTTTTTTTTGACCAAACCATGGGGCATGAGGAACTTCTCGGACCAGGGATCAAATCTACGCCCCCTGTAGTGGAAGTGAGAGTCTTAACCTCTGGACTACCAGAGAAGTCCTAGTCCATATTATTTTTGATGCTTAATTCTAGATAACACCCTATCCAGACATTTAAAATATAAAGATACACATTTAAACTAATCAAATTTAGATTTATTCCTGTTCTAAGAACAAAACAAGACACTGAGGTTTGAGCTGAGGCAGGTCATTCAACAAAATTGAATTTACCTGACCCTCTCATGTGCTGTATAATGTGTTTTATCTATTGCCAAAGCTGAGGTGTTTTTTCATATGAAAGGGAGCATCATGTGAATTCAGAGATAACACTTTTAACCTGCTCATAAATCTTAAAATACGTAAGACATGTACATGAGGAGGAAGATATGTATTTCTGAACTCAGGAAACAGATTTGAGATTTCATCTCTTCAATCAAATACATTTGCAAGCTTTCTAAAATCAAATGCCATAGTATAGATAGTACCCACCCCTGGAGATGAGTCTCTTTCCTGTCATTGCCCAGTATACCTATCACATTCCTTATTACCCTTCTTTTCAACAAAGCATCACTCTGATGGGCCGTTTAAATGATTGAAAAGAAGATGAACATGTGGTTCAGAAAGACTCTTGTTGTCTAATCACTTTTCTATACAGCTGTTAAACCTTTATGGTTTCTTGAGTGGATATTCCTGAAACATTGTATTAACAGTTGCTATTAGGAAATGTTCACATATACAATGTAAATATTATGCTTCTTGTTACTGGTTTGATATCTGGCCTATACGAAATTTAGGGGAAAAAAAGTAGAACTGCTGTGCAGATATTTTCTTAGGGCATATCGAAGCAGCCTTTGCTATAGCTGTGAGATTTTTAAAAAGTATTTTCCAAGACATCTATCTCGCACAGACAAGGCCATTTTAAATTGGACTCATTAAATCATTTGTTGTCACAGCCAACAGTTGTGTGGAGGCTAGTTAACACATGAAAAATGAGCCTTTCTAACTTGTTTACTTTATATGGATGCTTCTTTTATTTCAGTTTTTTTTTTCCTTCAGGTAACACACTGACTTAGGGGATCTTGTTACAGTACTGCCTGACAAAAATTAAAAATGTGAAGACTGAAAATACTATAGACATAGCGTCCAAGTTCACATAAAATACTGGTGAAGAAGTTCCCAGTGATAGTGATACCTGAGCCTATCTTCTAGTTCAAGGAAAGGAACCAATTAAAACCTCATTTACTTTGTTGAAAAGGTAACACAGAAGCACTTGAGAAACATAAAATTCTTGGCAGAGGAAGAAAAAAGTAATGACTCTAAATTCATCTCTGAGTTTTTCCTTCTAGCCCTTGTTCTGCCACTTCAAGGATATTTTCAACAATACAGGCTAAAGTATCTTTGTTCATTCATTCATCCATTCACTCATTCATTCATCAATCTGCTTCTCAATGCCACAGTAAAAGGAAGCTACTTTTTACAAGTTTGTTGCCAGGTAGTGTTTTTCTTTGCTCTCTGGTATAAATTAGTCTGATCTTAATTTTAGTTTATAAATATTTCCTTCTTGTTGTAGGTCAATTTTTTTTTTATTTTTTCATACTGTAGCTTTCTTAGCTGCTGCTGCTAAGTCGCTTCAGTCATCCGACTCTGTGCGACCCCATAGATGGCAGCCCACCAGGCTCCCCCATCCCTGGGATTCTCCAGGCAAGAACATTGGAGTGGGTTGCCATTGCCTTCTCCAATGCATGAAAGTGAAAAGTGAAAGTGAAGTTGCTCAGTCGTGTCCGACTCTTAGCGACACCATGGACGGCAGCCTACC
Organism: Aepyceros melampus; assembly: GCA_006408695.1. Lineage (NCBI taxonomy): Eukaryota > Metazoa > Chordata > Mammalia > Artiodactyla > Bovidae > Aepyceros > Aepyceros melampus. The sequence continues at coordinate 20,700 of SJXQ01004303.1, forward strand.
AGGCTCCTCTGTCCATGGGATATTCCAGGCAAGAGTACCGGAGTGGGGTGCCACTGCCTTCTCCGGCTTTCTTAGCTGCGACCTAGAAAAAATGTTCACTTATTTTTGTTTATTTTTCATTCAGGAATCCTTTTTAAAGTTCTCTTATTTACTACTGAATATATCCCCATCTTAAGTGAAGTGAAATGGTGTTTTCTGATTATCCCTGTACAATGCTGTATATACTAGAGCTTGCAATAGGAAAATGTTAATGATGAAAAGAACTTTGGGAATAAGTTGATGAAGAATTGAATCTCAGTTGCACCAGTTTTCTTATATGTAAAATGGAGATGAAGCTTTGAGGAGTTAGACTTAACATAAAATAAACATACATATAGTTCCTTACATAGTAGACACTCGATAAATGTCTCATGTATTCAGAAAATTTAAAAATATATATATTCTTTTGGATTATCAAATAGTATCCAATTTTATGTCCAGTATCTACCACTGGTTCTTTTAACTCCTTAACTTTCTCCTGCTTGATGAGTGATTTGATTCAGCTGAATTTTATGCTAATATTTATATTTTAAAAGAATTCAAATCAATTCTCAAGTTTTAGTCAACTTAGGTTTTTGATGTAATTGCTATTACTTGCTAATTGGATCCTTACTGATATGTAAGGCAAAACTCAATTTAGCATTATCTACAGTTCCCTTGGGCTTCCCAGGTGACTCAGTGGTAAAGAATCTGCCTGCAGTGTGGGAGATAGAAGTTAGATTCCTGGGTTAGGAAGATCCCTTGGAGAAGGACATGGCAACCCATTCCAATATTCTTGGAATGGGACAGAGGAGCCTGGCAGGCTACAGTCCATGGGGTCTCAGAGTTGGACATGACTTAGTGACTAAGAATGCATGCACAGTTCCTAAATGTGATACATATTTTCTTTTCTAGCTGATTGGTAATAATGTTAAACAAGAATCTCACAACAACACTAGTTAGAACATTCCTACAGTCTAATTTATTCCTATTCATTTTTGTTCTACTCTGTGGTCTAGTGGTCAGTTTGCTTTGAAGAATGATATTGCAGGAAACATATTTAATCCCTCAAGTTATTGTACTTTCTTCAAATTTCCCCTCTAACTCATATATTCTATATTCTATTCAGTTAATAGTTTCATTTATCCAAAAATTTATCTTCCCTAACTTTCTAACCTATTTCCTGAATTTCCAAGTTTGACCTCAGTCTCATCTGTCATCTTGTACTCATTCAGTAAATTTGTACCAAATGCTACCTTGATCAGGCATTCTTGGCACTGACTAAAAGCAAAGAGGAAAGTTATATACTGTGGAGGGCAGAGAAAGGCCAGTAATCACTGTGTAAGAAATTAAATGAATCTGATTTGACATAATGATGAGCACTGTGGAGAAAATAAAGTGTGGCAATGATTAAGTTGGAGTGGTGGTACAGGGGCAGTTACTTCAGCTAAGATGGTCATGAAAGACTTGTCAGAAGAGGTGAGACCAAATTAATGATAAAAGAAGAATATTACAGGCAGAAAAGCAAGTTAAAAGACCCTGAGATGAGAATGGTTTGGGCAATTCTGAGGTATAAAATGAAAGTTAGTGTGGCTGGATGAGGTGGATAGGGAGAACAAGGTAGGAACTGATGTTGAAAAGGTCAGTAAGGGTCAGGTCATGCAGGGCCTGCTTGGGTGTGGAAAGGTATTTAGATTTTTTTTTCCTCTATAGGCAGTGAAAAGACATTCAAGCGCTTTTAAGCAGCAGAGTGTATTGACCTGCTTTGCTGCTAAGTCACTTCAGTCGTGTCCGACTTTGTGCGACCCCATAGACGGAAGCCCACCAGGCTCCCCCGTCCCTGGGATTCTCCAGGCAAGAACATTGGAGTGGGTTGCCATTGCCTTCTCCAATGCATGAAAGTGAAAAGTGAAAGCGAAGTCACTCAGTCATATCCAACTCTTAGCGACCCCATGGACTGCAGCCTACCAGGCTTCTCTGTCCATGGGATTTTCCAGGCAAGAGTACTATAGTGGGGTGCCAGAGCCTTTTGTGTAAAGATCATTTGAGCTAATGTATGGAGAAGAGCGTGGGAATTTTGAGGTTACAAGAGTTGAGACAAGGAGACTAGTTGGGACATTGTTGCAGTAGTGAAGTGAAAGTTGCTCAGTTGTGTCTGACTCTTTGTGACCCCATGGACTATACATGGAATTCTCCAGGCCAGAATACTGGAATGAGTAACCTTTTCCTTCTCCAGTGGATCTTCCCAACCCAGGGACTGAGCAGTAGTAGAGGTAAGAAATATGATGGCTTCGATTAGGGTTTTCAAGAATGGTGCCAGGAGAAATGGTGCAAACTGGGAGAGATTTCGAGGGCTATACTGAAAGGGCTTGCTGATAGGTTGGATGTGAGAAGTGATGAAAGAGTAGCACCTTATTAAATGTAGCACTTGAGAGATTTAAGCCTATGTACACAGTATTTAGTCATCCCTTTGTATCACTTTATGCTCTCTTAAAGAGCTAGAAAAGCTCCTTGAAAATAGCAACCCTTCTTGTTTAACTTTGGATCACCAATACCATTACATTTATATTGTTCAGTAAGTAGTTGTGGAATGAATGGAAGTCATGGAGGTACATCTAACATTATTCGATTTGACAGAATAATAGCTGCTGTGTTAAAAACCATTTACAGGCCCATTTTATGGCATAAGAACAAAGGATACAGAATTTTGGCAACACACTTTATAGAATGATATGATTTACCAAATTCACACAAACAAATGCACAGTCTAGAAACGAACTGGTATGTTTACAGGTGAAAAACAAGTATAAAAATACTTACAAATAGATCATAAATATCTTCCTATCTGAATGCTTAAAAGTTCACACATAGATAAGACACAGGTCCTCGTTAAGAATATCTTAATTCTTAAACTTTTGTTTGTGATATTAAAGATACATTTCTATCAATTAGAACACTTTTGGATAAATTGACCTAAGCCCAAATCCAAATGGTTTTGAAGCTTGAAATGGCTTAAATAAGATTTAAAGGATGTTACTAGGATTCTTTTCCCTTATTTTGTAGCTATATTCTTTACTGTAGCTTTAGCTTTATTCTCTTATGGTTAATAGATGGCAGCATTAACTCAAGACCTCACATACTCTAATTTTAAGAGGGAGAGAGAGTTACCAGTGGAACAAATATCTTAAGCCTGGCTCTCACTGGTTTAAATCTGGATCATGAGCCCAGCTCTGAACCAAGCTATGTGCATAAGAGAAGTTGTTCTTCAAGGGAATCTGGAATACTATTGGGAAGAAAGAAGAGAAATGGCAGGCTAAAATATAACAAATGTCTAGCACATAGAGGAATGTTTTCTGTCAAATTTTAAGCATGGGTATGGATTCAATACATTCTTTAAAAATAGATTATATTTTGAGGTATATTAGACTTTCAGCTTTATAAATGCAAGGACCATCTGTTATTTTTGTGTCCTTGTGGCTTAACAATGTGCCTTATATAAAGTAGATATTCAATAATACTTTTTGAATGAGTAAGTAAACATGAGCCATCCCTTAACCTTACAGAAATCATTGCAGGACTTCTCTATTGACTTGTGTGATAAAGCAAAATAAGAATTTCTATGCATATGTATAAAATAGTTTGGAAAAAAGTATTCATTCACTACCAAATTAAAGAAGAATTTGTTAGATTCAATTACAGTAACATGAAAAGATCTTTACAAGTTGAGATTTTGGCCTCTATTTTAAAATTTGGATTCTTTTTGATCTCTTTCACCTTTTGGGTATAAAATAAACACCATATTTCCTTCGGCATTTTGGAGAACTGAACTTGATAATCCTGGCAGTGCTATTTTGCTCTTTCAAGACATTCAACAGCAAGCACATATGTGTCTGACTAAATGTCACTATGCTTAAGGTTTCTATAATTTGGATTTGAAGGTTGGCAAAGAGAGAAGGAAGGCAGAACTTTTCAGTTTCTTATTACCCTATCCCATGATGTTTCTTTGTTCATTTGATTTTAATGATTCCAACAGGAGTGGAAACCAAAGCTGGAGGATTGGCCTACCACGGGTTAATTAATTAGTGGAAGGGCTATTTCTTGAGTCTGATGGTGGGGAATGGGTCAGAAAAGACTAATTAGACAAGCTTCAAGTTCTAGGGAACTGCCTGTGGAACAGGTGAAAATAAACTGGTGATAATTGAGGGGCTAATTATCCTCTACCTAGCAATTGGCCACCAGGTGTTCTGTAGCACATAAGAGAAGAGACTGGCAGAGCCACAGAGGCTGTTTTGTTTGGAGAAATAAGGATGGGGGGGATGGGGAGTAGGAGAGGAACACACACACACAAACCCAGAGGATTTTTTTAAATCTTTAAAATGATGTCTATTTTTTTTTTTTTTTTTGCATAATCTTTCTTGTTTCATTGGGTAGAAAATTGGACCAAGGATATGTGCTGGTGTTTTGTTTTATTTGTTTTGAAAGAACTAGTGTCCCTTCTAGTCTGTGTACTCATGAAGAATTCCAGTGTTGGGTATACACATACATTTATCCTTGTAATTGAGTTTATGGTAACAATCTACATGGAGCATTTATTAGATAGAAAGTTTATTGGCATTTAGAAAGTCAAGGATTAATAATAGAATGGAAACCAACCAGTCTGAATTGTTATGAGCAACTGTTTGTTTCACAACAACCAAACCTCCTCTTATTTATGCTATATTGGAATAAGGAGGTCTCAGAATATCTCTAGTGGTGTGAAAGGTATTATGAAGGTATCCTTTAACAGATTTTTCAGCTCTCTTTTATTGTCCTAACATGTCATTTTGTGAAAAGTCAGCACTTAGAAGCCAGTAACTAAACAGGACTGTCTCTGATGTAATATTTTATAGGCAGTATAAGGAGTGAATACAAGGGGTTAATTATTACCATTAAGATAATATAATGTCCCTTTCATAAATATGTCTGTAAATCTGAGACAGCATGACAAAGGATAGAAACTATTTTTAAATGGCAAAGGTAAAAATTAGGTTGTCAGGAGAGTTAAGCTTAGACATACATCTTGTCTCATAGCAGGTCTGACTCTGCTGTCTTCGCAGGCGTCCGAGGCTGGAGAAGGCATTGCTTCTTTGGAGCAGCACACTTTGCTCTGAAGCAAGGACACCTCTCCCCTCAGGCTCTCAAGCACTCAGTGTGGGTGGAGCTCCCTAGAAAGCACTGTTCTGGCCTGGGACAACTATGCTGCAGTTACATGGTTGTTTTTAGGCCTGGGTTTTTTGGTTTTTTTTTTTGCTTTTCTCCCGCCTGCTGCTGACATTTCCCTCAGTAGGAAGAGCAACTTAAGGGTGCGTTAGAACTGGATTGGAATCATGGCTAGAACATGTACCAGTGTTGTGACTTTGAGTAAAGACCTTAAATTCTTAGACTTTTGCTTTTTCTCGTCTGTAAAATGAAAGTAATGATTACCACCTCTCAGGGAACTTGTAAGGATTAAATAGAATGTAAAATGTCTTTGGTTTCATTAAGTTCTGACTGGAAAAATGAACCTATCATCTAGTATATAAACATCACAAATGTATTATATAGGGAACTGAAATACAGAGAATGTGATACAAATGTTATGGAATAGCTGAAAAGCCAAACAAGGAGTGGTTAGGCAACTTGGTGATTAGTATTAATAGCATCAGGAAGCAAATTCCACTCCTCTACTGAGGGCATAGGGAGAGGGGACAGCATTATTGCAACTCAGGGGCCATGTTGGTCTTGGCAAGCCAGAACTGTAGCCAGTGCATCTTCACGGGGACACACTAACACTGATGCCCTGAAACAGAGAAGAGAAACGTTCTACTTCTCCCCAGTCCCACCCTCAGTCTCCACCCTTTTTCTCCCATCAGTTGAACTAAGCCAGAAGCCACTAGACATGGAAGCCAGCCTAAGAAATCCATTAGCCTGTTGGACCCAACTCCCCTGAGATCCAGAGAGAATAGAAGAAGGCCAAAGAGTGGCTCAGACAGTAACAGTCCTAGGACTGGTACCCGTGGCATGCTGCCTGTACACTGGTACTTTACTGAGATGTCAGTAGGTCCATGTCTTTTTCCCTTGGGGCCCAGGAGTCCTGCAGTTCTCTTTCTCCTCCCTCATTTCCCTACTCTGACCTTTTAAAGGCCCCTTGAAACCTGGTAGAGATCAGAAAAGAGACTTCAGCCTCAGCACAGGGCCTTCATTCTCGCTAGTGCTTCTTCCTTCCTACACTATGGACTTCTTGGAATCCATCTCTTTTCTGCACCCCCCCCCTTTTTTTTTCTGAGTGAAAATAATTTATCCTTTAGATGAATGCAGGGAATGAGAATTTTCTTAAGATCTCTCACTTCATTTCTTCAGGGGAACCTTCCAGCTTTCTAATTTGTCATCTAAATCCAGGGAACCTGATTTACTTTATTTATTTATTTTTCTATTTTATTATTTATTTATTTATTACTTTACAATATTGTATTGGTTTTGCCATACATCAACATGAATCTGCCATGGGTGTACACATGTTTTTACTTTAAAAGCATACATCCAAACATCATATTAGGTGCTAGAAAACCCTACTATAATATTGATGAATGTAACTCTTCCCAGCAATGCCTATGACTGGATAAAAGAAGACTAACTTTGAAATAGTTGCTGAAAAATCAAGAAATGTTATTCTTGACCCCTGGCTATATTTATTGGGCTTCTCAAGGGACATAGTAGTAAAGAATCTGCTTGCCAATGCAGGAGACACAAGAGACACGGGTTCAATCCCAGATTGGAAGACCCCTTGGAGCAGGAAACAGCAACCTACTCCAGAACTTGCCTGGAAAATTCCATGGTCAGAGGAGCCTGGTGGGCCACAATCCATAGGATTGCAAAGATTCAGATATGACTAAGTGTGCACAGGTGCCCCTCCCACCCCAACATTTATTATAGAATTCTTAATGGGCTTGTATATCTAATTTCCATACCCTCAGCAAGCCATCAAAACTGAGAGCATTGTAGGAGGAGGAGGAAAATGGGAACAACACAAAAATACACATATCCTTACAGGTAAGCCTGGATTGAGTGAAGAAGCATTAAACATCATTTTGAAGTGCCAAAATGAACGAAACTGTATTCCCCAATGGTCTGGATGTTGTGAATGTTTATCTTGAATAAAGAAATATTAAATAGTTTCTGGCACCTTCTGCTTAAGGTGGTCATATAACTCCTTAAAGATTCTGAACCCCAAAAATGGTTAATGATTTGACTTATTAAGAAGTAAGTCTCAGTTGTGTGACTAATTATCTACATTAGGCTACTCTGGCCTTCTTTTGTGCCATTCAAATGAGGTTTACTGCATAGCAAAGCCTGCTTTTTTAATTTTCTTTTTAAAAGTAAGTTGCCCCACGTGGACTCATCAAAGGTTTATCACTTTTTATAAGCTGAATGGAGGACCAGATAATATTTGTATTATAAAATAGATTACCTTTTCCTTTTTCCTGTGTGTAATATGTATGTAAAAATTAGACATTGAAGATCAAGAAAGACTACAATCATCTTTTTCTTTTATTGCGGAAGTCTCCATTTAAGAAGTCCCTAGACTTAGAACTAGACATTAGGAGAGGTGTCTGAGGAGTAAGGAGTCATGGGGATGAAAGGTTAAAGATAAGAGAACTCTGTGTGGGATTTTAATCCACTGGGGAAGCTGTCACAGCATAATTAGAAGAATAAGCTGCGTAGGGACCATGCAGAATGCAGCTGCTCAACCACAGCCTATGACAATTTAGAAAATTCATCTTTTTTAGCCTCAAAATAAAAGCTTTTCCCACATCAGGACTGTCGGGAGAATATGTCTTCTGTAAACTCTGCATGAAGACTGATTTAAGATTCCTGAAAGAATACAGCATATTTCATTGGGGATATATTTCTAAATTAGAATAGCTTTTCTTTTATAGTGTTTCATCTTTTTAACTCTTCAGTGGTTTAAGTTCTTGATTTTGTATGGCTCATGTATTCCTATTTTTTGAAATGATGCTTAGCCAAAGTCTATTTGGGAAGGAGAGTCAGCAGTAGTTTGATTTAGTCAGCTCCAATAGCCAAAAGGGAAAAATAGGTGAATAAATTAGCTGAGTACTGTACTAAAACCTCTAGACAGGCCAAATGATCTATCACCCAGAACACTAGCACCTGTCAGAGTAGAGGGAATGGCGAGAGAGAGGGAATTGTGGATTCTAAGCCCAAGTAGTAAACTGTATAAACAGTATAAACTTTCAGAAGACTGCCTCATGTTTCCACTAGGTAAGTGTTACTATTGCTGTTTGAAAGAAAAAAAATTATGCTAGTGAGACAAAATAATTTATTGAGATATTAATTTTGGGTTGTTATCTCTTAATTTCTTTCTTCATTTCAAATAGAATCCAGACCTTTTAAAAACGCAGTTCTTGGGACTTCCCTGGTGGTTCACAGAAGAATTAAGAATCTGCTTTGCAATGCAGGGAACTAAGGTTAAGTATCAGCTTTGCAATGCGAGGAACTAAGATCCCATGTGCTGCAGAGCAACTAAACCTGTATGCCACAACTAAGACCCAATATAGCAAAATAAATAAATAAATATTTAAAATGCAGTTCTTTTCCCTTCTCTTTTATTTATTCTAATTTTCAGTTCAGTTCAGTTCAGTTGCTCAGTTGTGTCCAACTCTTTGCGACCCCGTGAATCGCAGCACACCAGGCCTCCCTGTCCATCACCAACTCCCGGAGTTCACTCAGACTCGCATCCATCAAGTCAGTGATGCCATCCAGCCATCTCATCCTCGGTCGTCCCCTTCTCCTCCTGTCCCCAATCCTTCCCAGAATCAGAGTCTTTTCCAATGAGTCAACTCTTTGCATGAGGTGGCCAAAGTACTGGAGCTCCAGCTTTAGCATCATTCCTTCCAAAGAAATCCCAGGGCTGATCTCCTTCAGAACAGACTGATTGGATCTCCTTGCAGTCCAAGGGACTCTCAAGAGTCTTCTCCAACACCACAGTTCAAAAGCATCAATTCTTCGGCACTCAGCTTTCTTCACAGCCCAACTCTCACATCCATACATGACCATTGGAAAAACCATAGCCTTGACTAGACGGACCTTAGTCAGCAAAGTAATGTCTCTACTTTTGAATATACTATCTAGGTTGGTCATAACTTTTCTTCCAAGGAGTAAGCGTCTTTTAATTTCATGGCTGCAGCCACCATCTGCAGGGATTTTGGAACCCCCAAAAATAAAGTCTGACACTGTTTCTACTGTTTCCCCATCTATTTCCCATAAAGTGATGGGACCTTTATTGAGACATAATTGAAATACATCATTGTATAAAATGTACAACATAAAGGTTTGACTTACATACCTTGTGTTGTGGAATGATCACCACAGTAAGTTTAGTTAACACCCATCATCTTATAAGATATAATAGAAAGAAATGGAAGAAAAACATTTTTCTCCTTGTAAGAATTCACCTGCCAGCACAGGAGATGTAGATTCAATCCCTGGGTCAAGAAGATCCCCTGGAGAAGTACTCCAGTACTCTCGCCTGGGAAGTCCCATGGACAGAGGAGCCTAGTATGCTGCAGTCCATGTGGTCACAAAGAGACGTGACTTAGTGAGTAACAGCAACAAATGAGAACTCTTAGGATTAACTCTCTTAATTAACAAGTTTCATACTTATCATTCATCTGTTAACTAAAATCATCATGTTATACATTATACTTATAGTAGTTATTTATCTTATAATTAGAAGTTTGCACCTTTTGACCACTTTCCTTCAATTTCTTCTCCCCTCACCTCTACCTCAACCTTTGGTAGCTACAAATCTGCTCTATTTTTCACTGAATTTTTTTCTCCATATATAAGTGAGGTCATACATACAGTATTTGTCTGTCTGACTCATTTCACTTAGCATAATGCCCTCAAGCTCCATTTATTTTGTCACAATGGCAGAATTTCCGTATATTCTTATGGTTGAATAGTACTCCTGGGATTTCTCTCATGGTCCAGTGGCCAAAACGCCTGAGTTCCCAATTCAGGAAACTCAAGTTTGATTTCTGGCTGGGAAATTAGATCCCATATGCTGCAATGAAGACCCAACCCAGGCAAAAGAAAAAGGTGGTGGTGGGGGAATAATATTCCCTTGAATCCTTTATCCATTTATCCATCAATGGACACTTAGGTTGTTTCCATGTCTTGCCTTTTGTAAGTATTGCTGGATAGCCAGACCCTATATTTCATATCTTCATGATTATTTACAGAACTTGAATTAGAAGCTACTTGAGGGCAACTTCTCTGTCTTTTGTGAAAGCCTAAACTCTTGTGGCTAATCTGGTAAAAAATCTGCCTGCAATGTGGGAGATCTGGGTTCGATCCCTGGGTTGGGAAGATCCCCTGGAGAAAGGAAAGGCTACCCACTCCAGTATTCTGGCCTAGAGAATCCAAGGACTATATAGTATGTGGAGTTGCAAAGAATTGGACAAGACTGAGCTATTTGGGCTTCCCTGCTGGCTCAGAGAAGCGTCTGCCTGGAATGTGGGAGACCTGGGAAGATCCCCTGGAGAAGGAAATGGCAACAGACTCCAGTATTCTTGTCTGGAGAATCCCATGGAGGTAGGAGCCTGGTAGGCTACAGTCCATGGGGTCGCAAAGAGTGGGACATGACTGAGCGACTTCACTTTCACTTCAAACTCTTTAAAGGGATTATGTAAGGGAGGAGAGAGAAGTGCATGCCTTTGAGAGAACCTAGGAGGAGCAAGTTGAGAGCAATAGTGAGAGCTTTTTTGAGAGTAGTGACTTGTTCAGTGCTCATGACAGTGACATCAAAGGGGGTAAAACCTCAGAGGGGATGTAATTGTGGTCACCTCTGGAGCACAGGATCCTCCTGTTTCACTTAAGTTTCACACACACTGAGCTCAGCCCAGCCTTTAAATCCCAGGAGACCCTGCTGACTGAGATACTGTGTGTCTCAGCAGTGACCCCTGTTGCCAAATAACCACTTACTGAAGGACCTTCCTGAGCCATTGATGTGAGGTTGCCCAAGACCCTAGAACTTTACAGAATACTTTGAATGGATGTGAGTGGGAGCAATAACAAGTGAAATAAAATCCCATCCAATATGGTAGGATAAGGGCTGGGAGATGGATTTAAGTGGACTTAGAGAAATGAGTCAGAGAAGGCAATGGCAACCAACTCCAGTACTCTTGCCTGGAAAATCCCATGGACAGAGGAGCCTGGTAGGCTGCAGTCCATGGGGTTGCTAGGAGTCAGACACGACTGAGCGACTTCACTTTCACTTTTCACTTTCATGCATTGGAGAAGGAAATGGCAACCCACTCCAGTGTTCTTGCCTGGAGAATCCCAGGGACAGGGGAGACTGGTGGGCTGCTGTCTATGGGGTCGCACAGAGTTTGACACGACTGAAGCGATTTAGCAGCAGCAGCAGAGAAATGAGTAAATATTGGCTTCCTCGATGGCTCAGCAGGTAAAGAATCCGCCTGCAATGCAGAGGACATGGGAGGCGTGGATTCAATCCCTGGGTTGGGAAAATCCCCTGGAGGAGGAAATGGCAACGCACTCCAGTATTCTCTCCTGGAAAACCCCATGGACAGAGCAGCAATAGTCCATGGGGTTGCAAAGAGACATGACTTAGCAACCTAAGCACAAGAACAGAGAAATAAATAAAATTTGTTATTGATCATAGTTTACCAATTAAAATTCAGACCCGCCTTATCTGGGTCTGAAAAATGAAAAGTTTATCATAAGGATAAAGTGATATTGTAGCCTTGCTTCTATCTGCAAACCCACCTCATTCTACCACCTCCCTTCCTTACTGTACTCTAACCATGCTGACTAGTTCCCAATCTGCTGTGCTCCTTTGTTATCTGAGGATCTTTGCCATTCAGCTTCCTTTTGCCTAAAAAATGCTCCTCTAAATATTTGCATGATTGGCTTTTCCTCACCTTTTAGGTCTTAAGCGCCATTTCTCAGGAGAAGTTATCTCTTAGAACCAAATGAAAAGAGCCTCCTCTTACATCTATGCCAAAACAGTTACTCTCAATTACCTTCCTTTATATTCCTTCTTAGGAGTCATCATAAAGCAGATAAATAGAGGGATGGGCAGATAGACAATGTATTAGTAATCTAGAGCTGCCATACCACAAACTGAATGGCTTAACAGACATTTATTCTCTCATAGTTTTGGAGGCTAGAAATTCAACATCAAGGTGTTGCCAGGTTTAATTTCTTCTGAGGCTTCTCTTCTTGACTTGCAGATGGCTACCTTCTTGCTATGTCCCAACATAGTTTTTTTGTTTCATTTTTTCTGTGAGTCTTTGTCCTAATTTCTTTTCTTATAAGGACACTAGTCATATTGGTGGAGAAGGCAATGGCACCACACTCCAATACTCTTGCCTGGAAAATCCCATGGACGGAGGAGCCTGGTAGGCTGCAGTCCATGAGGTTGCTAAGAGTCAGACACGACTAGTGACTTCACTTTCACTTTTCACTTTAATGCATTGGAGTAGGAAATGGCAACCCACTCCAGTATTCTTGTCTGGAGAATCCCAGGGATGGGGGTGTGCCTGGTGGGCTGCCGTCTATAGGGTCACACAGAGTCAGACATGACTGAAGCGACTTAGCAGCAGCAGCAGCAGCAGTCATCCTGGATTAGTCAGATTGATCCAACTATATAGCCTCATTTTGTCTTAACCGCCTTTTTAAAGGCCTCCAAATACAGTCACATTCTAGGGTACCAAGGGTTAGAACTTCAACATGTGAATTTTGAGGGGATACAATGGATAGATAGGTAGACTATCACGGTTTTTTCTTCTAGGGAGAGACACTGGCTTGGCTGTGGGCCTAAGGGAGAGGTTTGGGGTCCTCCTTCTTACCCTGATCATTACTCTTCCACCTTGAGAGACACCTAGCATCTTTTACTCCTAACCCTTATGGTGCTAATGGCATGAATCAACTTTCTTCTTTGAATTTTTCTGTACTTCACTTTTACCAAATCCTATTCAGTTACTTGGAGGAGGAAATGGCCACCCACTCTTGTGTTCTTGCCTATAGAATCCCCATGGGCAGAGGAGCCTGGCGGGCTATAGTCCACGGGGTTGCAAAGAGTCGGACATGACTGAGTGACTAAGCACATTCAGTTACTAGTCATCTACCTGCTTCTTATCTTCTAAAATATTGTTGACATGTCTTACTTTATCACATTGATTTTTTACAGTTTTTCCTTCCTTCACCATAATTTTTGTAGCATTTCATGATTGTATGGAGATAAGTCTACATATTCAGTGCTTCATGTTTAAAATCTGTTATGTTGTTTAGCTTTGTTTAACATGACTTTTAAGGCTCTTAACTCTGGTTCCTGAATATTGGAGAATTCTTATTATTACTTGTGTGAAAGTTCTATTATTAATGATCAAACCATTTATTTTTATAAAATTAATTACATAAGAAATTATGTATTTAATTTATTAAAATTTCATGGGTATTATCCGAAAATTATAAATATTGTATCTAACATTGGCTTTAGGTACTGTGGATCTGGTAAAATTTTTATGTATAAACCTGGGTCGATATATAATAAAATAGTATCACACCACATAATAACATTTAGATTCATTAAAATGATATTTGGCTCAAAGTAGATTTCAGTTTCAGTTCTCATTATATGCATAGACAAAGCCTATATGTTGTCCAACCAAATTATCAGTTTTTGTTCTCCAAACATGCCTGCACATTTCAGCCTCTGTGCTTTTGTTTAATATACTTCCTCCTCTTAGAATGATTCATCCTTATTTGTTAAAGTCCTTTCCATTTCAAAGCCTGCCTCAAAATCCATCATCCCTGAGGCTTTTATCTAGATGTTCCTTTTCTCCTTTGAATTAGTATTTATACTTCTCTTCTGGTCCTTACTTCACTCTAGTCAAGTAGTGTGGAAACTTGATTTATCTTTCTTGTTAGTCTAGAAGCATCTAGGATACAGAAAAATGACAATGAAAATCACTCAGTTGTGTTTGACTCTTTGTGACTCCATGGACTCTACAGTCCATGGAATTTTCCAGGCCAGAATACTGGAGTGGGTAGCCATTCTCTTCTTCAGGGGAACTTCCCAACCCAGGGATTAAACCCAAATCTCCTGTACTGTAGGCAGATTCTTTACCAGCTGAGCCACAAAGGAAGCCCAAGAATACTGGAATGGGTAGCCTATCCCTTCTCAAGCTGATCTTCTCGACCTAGGAATTGAACTGGGGTCTCCTACATTGCAGGTGGATTCTTTACTAACTGAGCTACCAGGGAAAGCTCTTGGATACAGAAAAAGTTCTCGTCAATTCTTCATGAGTGCCTAAGCATCTGGTCCCATCACTTCATGGGAAATAGATGGGGAAACAGTGGAAACAGTGTCAGATTTTATTTTGGGGGGCTCCAAAATCACTGTAGATGGTGATTGCAGCCATGAAATTAAAAGATGCTTACTCCTTGGAAGAAAAGTTATGAGCAACCTAGATAGCATATTCAAAGCAGAGACACTACTTTGCCGACTAAGGTCCATCTAGTCAAGGCTATGGTTTTCCAGTAGTCATGTATGGATGTGAGAGTTGGACGGTGAAGAAGGCTGAGCTCGGAAGAATTGATGCTTTTGAACTGTGGTGTTGGAGAAGACTCTTGAGAGTCCCTTGGACTGCAAGGAGATCCAACCAGTCCATTCTGAAGGAGATCAACCCTGAGATTTCTTTGGAAGGAATGATGCTAAAGCTGAAACTCCAGTATTTTGGCCACCTCATGCGAAGAATTGACTCATTGGAAAAGACATTGATGCTAGGAGGGATTGGGGGCAGGAGCAGAAGGGGATGACAGAGGATGAGATGGCTGGATGGCATCACTGACTCGATAGATGCGAGTCTGAGTGAACTCCAGGAGTTGGTGATGGACAGAGAGGCCTGGTGTGCTGCGATTCACGGGGTCTCAAAGAGTCGGACATGACTGAGCAACTGAACTGAACTGAACTGAATGGCACTACTTTACATTTAGCAAGAGCTCAATAAAATCTGTTGATGTAAATTGAACTCCCAAGTCACAGGAACTTTTAGTTGATAAGTATTGGGAAATATAAACTTATTTACAGCCTTCCTTGGTGATAGCACAGATTCAGTTCTGAACCATCTCAGTAAAATGAATATTACGATAAAACAAGTCACACAAATGTTTTGGTTTCCCATTACATTTAAAAGTTATATTTGTACTATACTGTAGTCTGTTAATTGTGCAATAGCATTATACCTAAAATACAATGCACATACCTTAATTTTAAAATATTTTGTTAAAAAGAAATGCTAACCATCTTCTGACAATGCAGCCCTGCCACAAGTCTTAAATTTGTAAAAAAAAAAAAAAAAGGCAAATGTTTGTAAATTACAGTAAAGCAAAGCACAATGAAATGAGATATGCCCATGATTATTTATCTCTAAGAAATAATTAGAAAACTAAATCTGTTGATAATGCTATTATGCACCCCTCTGCCAAATTAAAACTCAAACCAAACATTGTAAATGCAAAATCATACTTCATTTTCATATTACATGGATAATTTGATGCTTTGTTTTTTTGTTTTTTACCTTTCTTAAAATAAGGAATGTGTCTTGAAAACTGGTTACATAGATTCATAAGGGAAGGTTTTAGAACAAATTGAATAAAGGATTAAAGACTTGGAAGGCTGTTAAGTTCAAAAGACATAAGGAGTGTCTACAGAAAAAGGAGAAGACATCTGTTTAAGAGATATTCCTGCTGAAGCAGAATTAGGAGCAGAGATCAATGGTTTAAGAAGGGAATAGAGCAGAACTAGGCAGATGACATATCTAGCAGTTTTCCCCCAAGATGTTTTGAGTATAAAGAAGTGACACTACCAATGTACTAACAGCCCTTCAGGGAATCCTGGAGCTTCAGTGCATTGATCTGTGCCACAAAATAGGATATTCAGAGGAGTGGAGATGGGACAGTCTCAATAACTTCAGAAGAGTTTGGTTTCCTTAAAAACAGCACACACTTCAATGTAACAAATGGTATAATTTTTCAACATTGCACAGCATTATCAAGTGATAACCAATGATTTCTTCATCTTGTTTTTTCCATGGCTATGTCATCAGGGACAAAACAAAGCAAATATCATTTTATGCACACTATACACCTGACCAAATAGTGATATGATATGAGCAAAATGAGAATATAGGAAGATACAGGAATCAGTTCAGTTCAGTTCAGTTCCATCGCTCAATCGTGTCCGACTCTTTGCAACCCAATGAATCGCAGCATGCCAGGCCTCCCTGTCCATCACCAACTTCCGGAGTTCACTCAAACTCACATCCATTGAGTCAGGGATGCCATCCAGCCATCTCATCCTCTGTTGTCCCCTTCTCCTCCTGCCCCCAATCCCTCCCAGAATCAGAGTCTTTTCCAATGAGTCAACTCTTCGTATGAGGTGGCCAAAGTACTAGAGTTTCAGCTTTAGCGTCATTCCTTCCAAAGAAATCCCAGGGCTAATCTCCATCAGAATGGACTGGTTGGACTCCTTGCAGTCTAAGGGACTCTCAAGAGTCTTCTCCAACACCACAGTTCAAAGGCATCAATTCTTCGGCGCTCAGCTTTCTTCACAGTCCAACTCTCACATCCATATATGACTACAGAAAAAATCATAGCCTTGACTAGACTGACCTTTGTTGGAAAAGTAATGTCTCTGCTTTTGAAGATACTATCTAGGTTGATCATAACTTTTCTTCCAAGGAGTAAGCGTCTTTTAATTTCATGGCTGCAATCACCATCTGCAGTGATTTTGGAGCCCAAAAAAATAAAATCTGACACTGTTTCCACTTTTTCCCCATCTATTTCCCATGAAGTGATGGGACCAGATCCCATGATCTTTATTTTCTGAATGTTGAGCTTTAAGCCAACTTTTTCACTCTCCTCTTTCACTTTCATCAACAGGCTTTTTAGTTCCTCTTCACTTTCTGCCATAAGGGTGATGTCATCTGCATATCTGAGGGGATTGATATTTCTCCCAGCAATCCTCATTCCATCTTGTGTTTCTTCCAGTCCAGCGTTTCTCATGATGTACTCTGCATATAAGTTAAATAAGCAGGGTGACAATATACAGCTTTGATGTACTCCTTTTCCTATTTGGAACCAGTCTGTTGTTCCATGTCCAGTTCTAACTGTTGTTTCCTGACCTGCATACAGATTTCTCAAGAGGCAGGTCAGGTAGTCTGGTATTCCCTTCTCTTTCAGAATTTTCCAGTTTATTGTCATCCACACAGTCAAAGGCATATGCATTGATAAAAATTAAGCACAAGGAGTAACAGGCCAGTACTTTGTCACATTATGTTGTTCAGTCACTAAATTGCGTCCAGCTCTTTGCAACCTCATGGACTGCAGCATGCAGGCTTCCCTAACCTTCATTATTCCCAGAGATTGCTTAGATTCATGTCATTGAGTTGATGATGATATTTTGTCACATTATAGGTTGTAATAAATATCTGCTCAATAAATGAGTAATAGGTTAATGCCTCAAATCTGGTCAATGATGATAGTATTATTTATAGTTATTATTGATAGTTATAAGGTGATATGATAGAAATAGCACAAACCAGAATATTTTTTCTCTATCTTGCAAGTTAGCAAATCATGCTCCCTCCATAGATAGCCAGTTAGAACAGGTTTTAACATCAAATAAGTCATAATTCCTCCTTATGCATAAGAGAGCCTAGTACCTGGGTTGTTGTAATCTTTTGTCCAGTGCCAAAGCTAATTAGCCTAAAGCTAAAAGTCAGGACTAGAATTCCAGCTTCCTCGTTTTTTTGCTTCACTTTTCATGCTTTTTCTACTCACTATCAAAAACAAGCCAAGGTTATTAAGCAATAGATGTAGCAACTATTCTGATAATTTACCCAAAAATCACTTTGATGCATTAATTTATCAGGACAATTTATATAATTCTTCAGTTATCTATATGTGTTGTGTTATGTATTTATCTCCAGCTAGAAAGAGTGAGTCATAACCATCAGCCTTCATTCAGTCACTTAACCAACATTTATTGCTTCATTCCTAACATATGTTAGTTTTAGCAAAAATCTATTTTAAGTTTTCATTGATGATATCCTTAATCATAAGTATTTGATACAAACAAATGCATTCAGTTTAAGGGAAAACAAATCGGTTTTTTATAGAGAGCTTGGCCCTGTTTTGCTTAAGATCTTTTTCATTTGGCACCCAATCTATTTTCTTCTGTATAGCTACAAAAAATTCCTTTACATCAGTCAGTTGTTTGTAAACTAATACCCTTACTTCTAGAACTATTGAGAGTATGGATTAATCATTGCTCATCCATTCGGTCTCTTACATGATAAATATGGTAGCAGAGTCATGTTATTATACACAGGGTTACAGGGAAATCTTGCCTTATTTAGTTGCTAAGTTGTTTCCAACTCTTGCAACCCCATGGACAGTAGTCCACCATTCTCCTCTGTCCATGGGATTTTCCAAGCAAGATTACGAGAGTGGGTTGCCATTTCCTTCTCCAGGTAATCTTCCCAACTCAGGGATTGAACCCATGTCTTTGCATTGGCAGGTGGATCCTTTACCACTGAGCCACCAGGGAAGCCCCGCAGAGGATTGATCTATTATTATAGATGAGACCCTTTGATTTTTTTAAGAAAAATTGTACTAAACATATGTTATATAAAAGTGAAGTAACCTTAATAGCTTTTTAACTTCCCTTGTGGGAACTTGGTCGTTGGGCGGTAGTATAGAGCTTTTCAAGGGCATTTGTGGTGGATTTCTTTTTATAGCTTTCATGATTATTAGGCAAACGCATGTCAGGAGAATAGTAAAGCCATGCCTTTTGCTTTCTGAGTGGGTCTCTGTAAGCAATTTAATGCGGTTCACCGAGAGAGGGTATGGTAGCTAGTCCATGTTAAGCCTAAACAAACCGCTGTAGAAATTGAAATGGTTGTTCCTGGCTCAATTCATGCCCCTGGATTAAACTGAAATATTACCCATGTCATGTAGGGATATTGAAGAGAGTTGTAATTCTGTTGGTTTCAACTAGGTACTGCCAGCAGTAACTGCCATATGAAAAACAGTGAAAATACATCTCCTGAAGAATTATTGGTAAAAGGTGAAACTCCAAGGAGTGCAATTCAAAATAGCAATAAAATAAAGAATAAGGAAAATTATTTGCTATCTAAAAGTAAAATTATGGAAAGCTGTCATCAGTGAAATTACCCTCCTCATAGAATTACAGAATTGCTTAGATTTCTTTTACTGTGTCTGTCTATTGAGTAGGCAGAGTTTGCATTGTTTCCAGAGATATACACATTATATTATTTATTTCCCAAACTGGTAAAATTCCAGCACCATTAATAACTTTTCCCACAGACTGTCTGGTTTTATTTAGTGTGTACATATTAATGCCTTAAATTACATTTCTATAGCATATTCAATGGGCATAATAATAAAATCACAGTTGCTCCTATGACCTTGAGACTGAACCTCATTTCTTTGCCTGCAGAATTTTAAAAATACAGACAATGAGGAGGCACAGAGAAGATGCATAAGTAATTGTGGATTCAAAGTGTATTTTATCTCTGGGAATATTTCTTCTCAAGTGTTGTTAATATTTAAATATATATTTTCTGAAAGCAGCTATTCTCTGATAATGAGAACTAACCTAACATTTTTCAACCAACCTAAAATTTTTCTGGCTGCCAATCTTCCAGATAGACCCCTTTACTATATCAGCCTCTATAATAACAATTATCAATTTTACAATCCCTTTAATCACCATTGAACTTTGCAAATACTAACCAGGAAATCTCATATGACTCCTCTGAGAAGGGGCAACTGACTTTTCCTATAACTGCAAAAAAGGACTGAGATAGAAGTTCTAGGACCAGAAATTACTGAAATCATCAGTCTAGTGTTAGCAAAGCCAGTTTTGGATTTTGGTTTCCTAATGAGGAGTGGAGTATAGAGACATGAAGATATTAAAGACTGTTTAGTTAAGTATTTCATACTTTTCCTCTGCCATGTATGTTTATATTTTTTCTAATTCATAAAGAATGAGATTATAATAAAGGTAATGTGATCAACAAAAACTCTCTATAAGCTTTTTTTTTCTTTTCATCATTACAACCTAGAGTGAACCCAAAGCTCACTATTGCTCAACCCATCAGAAAATACTTGAAAAGCATCTCTTTTATGGAGGACATTCCAAGAAGGAGCAATATAGAATTTATGACTATCAAGTAAACTAAGTATTATCCCTGTTATCCCTCATCATTTTTTAGCTCTAAAATTATCATAGTATTTTTAAAGTGAGCAGATAAAAATACTTTTTGGATGGTTGGTTTTGTGCCATCTGCTGTTTTAAGAAAAAAATTAAATGAGGAAAGTATATTTTTTAAAATTATTTACATTCTATAGAACATGTTTACATTGCATATTAAATATTTTATTAAAATTGTCAATATATTTTTATTATGAATGAAGTATATACTTATGAAACAGTTGAAACTATCATCAGTGAACACTATAAAAACCTAAAAATTAAGATTTGGTTACAATTTACTTACAGTAGAAGATAGAAATATTAAAAAAAAAACAAACAGAAAACTATCAGGATAAGAATGGAGGAAGAAGACTGAAGAAAAAGAAAGCCATGACTAACATTCTGGGCAGTTATTAGTGTGCTCTTCTTCCTAGAAAATTCTAAACCATAAGCTCACTGAATATTTTAGACCTGGAAGAAATGTGAGGGAGATTATCTTCTAATATGATGTTGTCATTTAATACTGCATTTACTGAATTCTGAAACCCATGTTTTCCCCCAGCGCCGAAGAATTGATGCTTTTGAACTGTGATGTTGGAGAAGACTCTTGAGAGTCCCTTGAACTGCAAGGAGATCCAACCAGTCCATTCTGAAGGAGATTAGCCCTGGGTTTCTTTGGAGGGAATGACGCTAAAGCTGAAACTCCAATACTTTGGCCACCTCATGCCAAGAGTTGACTCATTGGAAAAGACTCTGATTCTGGGAGGGATTGGGGGCAGGAGGAGAAGGGGACGACCAAGGATGAGACGGCTGGATGGCATCACCGACTCGAAGGACGTGAGTTTGAGTGAACTCCGGGAGTTGGTGATGGACAGGGAGGCCTGGCGCGCTGCGATTCATGGGGTCGTGAAGAGTCGGACACGGCTGAGCGACTGAACTGAACTGAATTGAATTGACAGTCAAAAGCATTTTATTTTTGCTGTTGGCCAGTGTTTTCAAATTTCCAATTGATACTTATCTTTGGGATTCATAAATGAAAAAATCAGAATTTGGGGAATTTTCAGCAATTCCCTTAATTATGTTATTTTGCCTTTTCTATAACACACTATTTGTATGTTTTAAATAATAATAAGTAACCATAATAATAAACAGTGAATCAGTTTTTTGTATGATAGGATTGTATTGGGATTTTCTTAGTTCAAAACAGGAAAATGCATGGTTTATTGGCACTATCAATTAAAATATTGTAATAACCCATAAATATCTACTTGATATAGACATTTCATAATAGGACACATTTAGAACGTGAAGTAAAAATTGTTTACAATATAAAAATTATACTAAATATTTAATATTAAAAGTTATTATTCTTAAAATGAAATTTTAAAACACAAAGCATTTCTTGCCCACTTGATAATACTTACTTTTGTTTTGTGATAGATATTTTAGATGTAAAAATATATTTCCATTTTGCATTGATCTGATTGTGTTAAGAGTATGTCCAAAACAACCTAGATTTGGTCAAGTTTCTTGTTAAGGCATAGGCTGCTTCATATAAAGGGCTTCCCAGGTGGCACAGTGTAAAGAATCCATCTGCCAATGCAGAAGACTCATGAGAAGCAGATTTGATCCCTGGGCCAGGAAGATTCCCTGGAGTAGAAAATGGAAACCTACTCCAGTATTCTTGCCTGGAAACTTGTATGGACAGAGGATCCTGGTGGTCCATGAGGTCACACTGGACACAACTGAATAGCTGAGTGTGCACACTTCATATAAGCTATTTTTTTTAAAGTGCAGATGTATTTTCAGCTTATCTTGATCCTGATGTTGAAATCAATATTGCCATTGCTATTTCATATTTCAAATCAGTTTCTAATTTCATGTTGTAATGTTCTACAAGAATATTTGCAATTGTTGCCTCTTTTTTGTTAAGGTAGTTACAAATAAGTGTACCTGTAGCAAATATCCAAGCAGTACAAAATGCCAGTGACTATTATGGGGTAGTATTAGAATAGCGTAACATTTGGATCTCCTAGCAAGGTCAACACTGCTGTACAGATTCACATGGTGAAATTGCTTATTTAAGGATTAGAAATTTGTTTTTTCTTCAAAACCACTCATAAAATCCATATGAATATACTCTGCTTATAAACTTCTTAATAATTATTTTTTAAAAAAGGCTCATTATAGAAAGTTACCTGCAGAAAAGACTACAGACTCACATATAATATGGCAACAACTGCAAGCATGATGGTTGCATAGTAATGTCTGTCTATTGATTATTAAGCTTTTACTTTCCCTGTTTTCTCTATTAATTTTCCACAAGATTTCAGATTCAGAGACATGTAAATTTCTTAAGGAACTTCCATGTAGAAAGCTACTCTCAGCCAGACAGCAGTGATCACATGGTTGTTGCCTGTACATTTGTGAACCTCAAAAGAACCAGTTCATCAAAATTTACAGAATGAGTTTCAGCAGCTTAGAAGAAAATTTTGGAGAAGACAGTGGCACCCCACTCCAGTACTCTTGCCTGGAAAATCCCATGGACAGAGGAGCCTGGTAGGCTGCAGTCCATGGGGTCGCTAAGAGTCGGACATGACTGAGCAACTTCACTTTCACTTTTCACTTTCATGCATTGGAGAAGGAAATGGCAACCCACTCCAGTGTTCTTGCCTGGAGAATCCCAGGGATGGTGGGAGCCTGGTAGGCTGCCGTCTATGGGGTCGCACAGAGTCAGACACGACTGAAGTGACTTAGCAGCAGAAGAAAATTCCAGAAATAATTGTAGAGTACTCTTTTAATGCTTACTCTAAACTAAATGGTTGTGAGGTAAAGTAGACAAGGGGATACCTCAGAATTGTTTAATAATATACCTGAACTGAGTTTCAAAAGTAAGATAGTTCAACATAACTGCAAATCCTTGATCTTTTATTATTTAGGGAAAGATTTTTATTGATCTTTTTCTGTTTATATTTCACCAAGCATTTTTATTAGATACTGTTTCTGTATTTTATAAAATATCTTTACATTATCTATTGATATGTCTGTGGTGAATTAACTGATCCCTATTTTTCATTTCTCTCAGCATCCATACACATGTCACTGTCTCATCATGGATGGAATATTTTTTCCTTACCTATTGATGTTGATCTTTGTCATGTGACTTGTTCAGTGATAAATGAGTAGAAGTAACAGTGTGATTTTTGGAGGCCTTAAGAAACCTTGTGGGTTTCCATTTGCCGCTTTGTACTCTGTAATCACCATGAGAAGAGCTTCTTTAGCTTGGTTCAGAATGAACATACAGAGAGCAGAGCTACCAGAGACACTGTAAGTAGGAAAAGTCACCCAGTTCAGCCCAATTAAGATCAGCAGAATCACTCCACCTGGCTTGCTGACCCTGAAAATTTAATCACTGGTATTTTATGCACTGAGTCATTTTAAAATGTAGTTGTAATGTGCCAACAGTTAACTGATTATAGCTTCTTAGTTGGCACAATGGTAAAGAATCTGCTGGCCAGTGTAAGAGATGCAAGAGAAGTGGGTTCAACCCCTGGGTCGGGAAGGTGCCCTGGAGTACGAAATGGCAACCTACTCCAGTATTCTTGCCTGAAAAATTCTATGGGCAGAGGAGCCTGGTGGGTCACAAAGAGTCAGACACGACTGAGTGACTCAGCAAGGCACAGCAAGGAGAATTTAGAGGGAATGTAGCTTGCAGAGTAGGAGAATTAAAACTTTTGTTATCACAGTTTCTAGAGTCAGTAAGAGACTCAAATTAAGACTGAGTTCAAAGACAAAGAATCATCAAATGTATGAGCATTATGATATATAACCAGACCAAACCAGGGAAGTCGGCTCAAAACGTTTATTAAGATCTCTGAAATGGTATCTAGAAAACTTGTAGTACTGTCGGAGCCTCATAGACCCAAAGTACCTGATTAAGTAGAGAGAAGGAAAGAGAGAGGCATGTCTAAAAAATAATTGTAAGTGTGGCTTTTGACTTGCATCAAACATATAGATAATCCATAAAGTCTTGAAGAAAGAACCAGCTGGAACTAAAAGAAACTGAGCCTAGATGTTTGAAAGGACTTTAGGTCTTCAAATTTCTACAGGCAGGAAGCAGCTGAGAAAACTGCTCAACAGTCTAAAAAGAGCATGTTTTCCAAAATGTTCTTCAGAAGTGGACAATGAGAATTATAGACAGGAAAGTAGCTCTCAGGGGATGGGACCAAAGTCTGTGGATGGCAATGGACTGAGGATACACTCTGAGGATCAAAGACCTAAAAGACAAATACCTCCATCACAAAGTAGGGTGACTTAGAGCATTTGATCAGTCAAATTTTCTAATTGCTCTTGGAACAATGGCTGCAGTGTGATGAGCTTGTCCCTGTTTCACCATTTTTATATTGGGTTCCTTGGGTGGGAGTGGGAAGAAGAGGAGGGATAACTTATTTTCTTTTAATTCATAGGTTTCTGGATTAAGAGACACTGATATAGATCTACTTTGAGCTTCATGCTATGATTGGATTAGACTTTCTGGAGTCCTCGGATAAGGGTGCTTGTGGTAGTTTGATTTACTTAACCTTGATTCCTCATTTTCTGTAGCATCTGCAACCTTGTCATGGATCATCTGAGTCTTTCCTTACTCTGACTTTGTGCTTGGCATGTAAAATTCCCACTTGACCTCTTGTATCTCTTCTTTCACCATGAGAAGAAGTCTTCCCCGGTGTCTTTTCCTTCCATGGGAACCCTAGAATGAACACAAGAGCAGCAGAGCCATTCCAACCAACCTACAGGCCTTCATGAAGGAAGCAGAGCTGCCCAGCTGAGGCCATCCCAGATTAGCAGGGCTGCTTCAGTCACTCTGCAGATTCGTAAGAATGAGCAGTTAAAGCAGTGGTTGTCAGACTTTTCCTTTAAAGGGCCAGTCAGTAAATATGTTAGCTTTTGAATCATGTCATCTGGTTGTCTATAGTGCAAAAGCAGCCATAGAGAATTCATAACAAATGAGACAGCTGCATTCCAATAAAACCATTTACAGACAGAAATTCATATACTTTTTTTGTGTGTGAGATAGTATTCTTATTATGACTTTTTTCAATTACTTAAAATTACATAAAAATCATTCTTAACTCACTGGCTATTAAAAAAAAATATTACAGGTTGGATTTGGCACCAGGGCCAAAAACAGATCGCAGCAAATATTCCCAAAAATTGCTTATAGACACCTTCCTCTTGCCAAAGTTCCATTTCTTATGGTAAGTGTTCAACTTCATCTTCCTTTTCTACTTTTTTTCTCTGCCAGATCTTAGGCTATTTTATTCCCATCAGTGTACCTCCAAGTTACTTGTTATGTAAAACTACTGATATTAATATTTATTCCTTTATTTTTCTTCCATCTTTATTTTATTCTTTATCTCTAATAAGCATAAATCAAATGCTTTCTTGAGACCTACTCTCTCAGAAGGCTGAGTACATGGGAAAATGAACATATTTTTCATTTAGCTCAGGTACACATAGTTTACTCATGCTGATAGTATTACCTCTTAATGTTATTAGAAAAGTCTTGAAAGCAATATTGTGAGATAAAATTAAACCTTTTTTAAAAGGTGGCATTTCATACAGATAAGAATAAACAGAAGGCTGAACTTGAGTCCATCCTATCACAGAGACAGAAAGAAATGACTAACTGATGTATCATAGTTAAATGCAATCACACACCCAGAATTTTTAAGTGTGATTCAGCACTGCTAGTATTTCCACTTCCATTTCAGTATATACTGATACTGAAACTGGAGTTTACTGTGACAAGTGCAGAAAGCACAGTTAGGTTACTCACATCTGCTCTTGTTCAAATAAACGTGCTCACCAAACTCCCTAATTTCCTTTAGAGGGGTAAAGAAGCCTAACTTATAAAGAAGCCTTAACTGATTTCATCACTGACTGGGATGGAACTGGTTATCATTTGTCAAGGACAGTTTATAACATATCCTTCAGTACCTAAAGCAATTTGACATGCTAGTGGTATTTCAGACTGTGGGATATATTTCTAGTCTAACATCCAAGTAAAATGAAGAAAGACAAAGTCAAGCATTCCTTTCACCATTTTCTTTTCTTCTTGACTTCTTTCATAGTATTTTAATATGAAGTGGGGTTATTTGCATTTTTCTAGGGAAAAGATATGAATCAGAACATCAACCCTATAGAACTTCAGAGGGAAAGAAAAGAAAGGAGAAGGAGAAATAGGGGAGAGGGTGGTGGGGGGAGGAGATAAGGCCAGAGAGAGAGGGAGGGCAGAGAAAAAAGGAGAAAGGAACCAGGAAGATGGAGTGGAAGGGAGCAAGGGAAAAAGTAGAACCTACATTAGAGAATAAAGGCAATTTTCCCTAGAATCTCCTAGATACAGAGGAAATAGGGAGCTGTCTCAGTTCCTGCCTAGTAGAAAAGACTTAATTAAAAAATTTAAACTGCTGAAATTGCTATTTCAATGTTAACAGCACTTGTGAATTTTAAATACAACCCTTTTGTCCTTACCTCGGAAACCTGGAAAAGAGATACAATTTAGAAAGTTCAAACAGGAAAATATCTCAAAGATTGGGGTCTAAAACCTTAAGGGCAGGGGTAGCATAATGATTCATCTTACATCTTAACTTTCACCTATTGATCTACTCAGAGTGGTGTGCAGAGAGAAAGTCCAATGCCATTTCTGGGTACGGTAGACATGAGATTCACCTTTCAGATCATTCTTCAAGAAGGATTTGTTGTCCCCGCTGCTGGATGAGCAGTCAGCTGACAGCTCCCAGCATTCAACTACCTCAGGGGTCACCTCAGCTGCAGAGAATGATATTGACCAAAGCCAGGTCCTTCCCAAGGCAGCATGCATTCAGTGGTCAATCATGGTGAGGATACAAAGGTCCAGTCATTTTGACCCAGAACAGAACAACTCTGATGATGTCCAAGGCTTGTCAGGCATTTGTCAGAGTCCCATTTCTTCCTCTGCCTTCCAGGGGGTTGATCCCTAATGAATCTCCTAGACCCATATTCTATCTCTCTCAGTGTCTCCTTCCAGGGAGCTCAGTTTATAGACCTTCATGCAGGGACATTGATTTGTAATTGATTTGTGATGTCTGCCATGACAAGGATAACCATTGCTGTTGAGGAAGAAAGGTATTCTTTAATCCTCAAGCCATCAGGGCAGAAGAATTAGTAGTTTTCTGGTCCTGAGAGTAACATCAAAGGGAAGACTGGAATCTTGTGGGAGAAAAAGATACCAGAAAAAGTCAATGATTTAATCATAAAGTGTTTATTGATATAGGCTGTATACCAGCTAGAATCCAATAATGCATATAAACAATTAAAATATAACTTAATAGACACTGCCTAGAGCTCCTTAAAGGGCTGTGGAAGCCTAGAAAGTAAAGCGAACTTTGCTGAAAGAGGTTGGGAAAAGAAATGACACATATTTTCCTACCATAGGAAGAATACAACCGGCTCCTCAGATGTCGAAGGTGGAATATACACAGGCAGAGAGTCAGGAAGCATGGAGTGTGCTTGGGGAATGGGAGGTAGTTTAGCATGGTGAAGTGCAGTTTTCTGCACTTCACAAAGCTTGGAAAGTGGATCAAGTGCGGAGGCAGGAGATAAGACTAGAACATCTGGTTATTGCCATTGGGGAGGGTCTACTTTGCCTTGCTTGGGAATTTGGACTTAATCCAGCAGCCAATGGGCACTTTTGCAAAGGAAGCTGTGATTCTGTTATATGTTTGCTAATGTCTTGGACAGATGTTCGGCTTTTCTTGTGCTGTTCTGGATTCTGATACTGCTGTCCTCTGGATTAGTGTACACCTTTGGGGGCCCTTTAAAGAGGGTGTTTCAGGTGTACCTCATTTAGGAAAGGCATTCCTCAGAACAACTAGACCTGAATGTTAATGAGGTTTAATATGTTTGAAGCTACTACAGCATCCCAGGGTATTAGGCAGGGCAGGAAAAGGGACTTTGACCTGAAGAAGCAGACCAGGAAGTGGGAGAGGGGACCACAAAGTAAAGATGAAATATATAAAATTATACAATATGACTCATGAATCAAATTTCTGAATTAACATCCTTTCTGTTTTCTGGAAGCTTTGGGGAAATTGTGTGTAAAAGAGTGTGTCTGGGCTGGACTAGAGGTATCTCCCTGGTGTGCCAGCAAGTGGAATTAGGAAACACCCTGCTGGAAGTCCTCCAACTGCTCTGGGCAGGCTGTCTCTTTAACTGTAATAGGATGCTCAGGGACACAAACAGATGTCCAGCCACAATCCTGGATTTGTCTGGGTCTCAGGAGCCACATATGAAATCTATAAACTGATACAAAATTAGAGTTCATTACAGATACAGCTGAAAAACCTAGGGAGGGGCTATATGTTCAGGACAGTGGGAGGAAGAGGGGATGGCTCTTGGAGTAGACTCTCAGGAAATATGAATGTAGGAGAATCACCAGGATCCTTGGCAGAAACAGTTCATAAGTGTAAGTAAAGGGTAGGCTGAACAGCAGGGCTAAATGTGCAAAGGAGCAGTTGTTCTAGTACAGCAGGAAATTGTACTTGAAACGCTTCTCACAACACTAACTCCTAGAGGAACATGTGCTCCTGGAAAGAAAGGGCTAGATGGTAAGATAGATAGGATTATCACTCAAGTAATTTTTCCACAAAACTTCATCAAATAGAACTGGACCTGGAAAGGAGTAGCTATCACTCCCAGCTAGAGAGAAAAATGTAGTCCAGAGACGGGAGGCAGGGAGTGAAGGAACTCACCAGTGTCATCAGAGAGAAGATAAGGTTTTAATCTATGATAGAGGCTTGACAGTGACGAGTGAGGGAAATGTAGGTGATAACGTTAATAGGATACTGTGGCAGCAAATGTGAAGAATGAGTGAGGTACAGGATCTAATGGTGCCTCTGTGACTGTTTAGGAAGAAAATGATATGAGAATTTAGTGAAAGAAGCAGGTAAAAGACCAGAAGAAGAAAAGTGAGAAAAAGGTGAGTTTTATTTGGGGATAGTTTTTATATGTTGGAGCATGTTGCTTGATGGTCTGATACTGTATTTTGATGGGAAAAACACCCAGCAGTTAGTTATGACTGAGAACTTTTAATAGAACTGGAGGTGAAAAATTAAATGCTGGAAATGGTTAAAAATAAAAGACTGGATTATACCATATTTAAGGAATAATTTGAGGCATGTACAAAATGCATGGCAAAAATTTATGGGGGAAAGAAGGGGAGACTCAGGAATACAGTAAGTCTTCTCCATATGAACAAGTTCTGTTCTGAGAGTGCTTTTGTAAGTCCAGTTTGTTTGTAAGTCCAACAAAGTTAGCCTAGGCACCCGACTAACACAATTGGCTATATAGTATTATACTGTAATAGGTTTAGAATACTTTTCATACAAATGATACATAAGGGGCAAACAAACACAGAAAATAAAACTTTCAAAATCTTACAGAACCTTGAAAGTACAGTAGTACAATACGATAATCGGCATACAGGAGTTGACTTGAGTGAACAGGCAAGAAGAGTTGCTGACTTGAGGAGGGAGAGGAAGTGGGAGATGGTAGAGCCGAAGGAATAGGCGACAGAAGCCTGATGTTGATGGAAGGCAGGTTTGCATCTTTGAAAGTTCTCAACTTGAAAGTTTGTATGTAGGGGACTGACTATAATTATTTTGTGGAAAACTGGGAGATTAGTTAGCCTGAGATATACCATATTGGAAAGAGGAAATGGTAAGGGTGAGGTCACCTCTGTGGGATCAGATGGTCATAGAGTAAGACACCGTGACCTGCCATCACACAGCTGGGGAGGTTCTCCCAGGGCTGCTGCTGCTGAGTTGCTTCAGTCGTGTCCGACTCTGTGCGACCCCACAGATGGCAACCCACCAGGCTCCCCCATCCCTGGGATTCTCCAGGCAAGAGCACTGGAGTGGGCTGCCAGTTCCTTCTCCAGTGCATGAAAATGAAAAGTGAAAGTGAAGTTGCTCAGTCATGTCCGACTCTTCGCGACCCCATGGACTGCAGCCCACCAGGCTCCTCCATCCATGGGATTTTCCAGGCAAGAGTGCTGGAGTGGGGTGCCAGGGCACCAGGAGTATAATACGCAACACTGGACAGGTCTGAGTAGTTTGACAAAACATTGTACAGGAGATTTTATCATGTATTCCCATGACTAAGAAATTCCTGCTATTCAGGATCTGCAATTCAACTGTTTCTAAAATATCAGGTTTCAGAAATTTTGCAGCAGTTGGGGAACTCAAATGGCCACCTAGTGAGGATTTTAGCACTTCATCAAGAGCTGTCTTGACATGGTCCTCAGTTCTCCAACTACCAAGCACTACTTAGAAAGGGATGTATGCTGGAGCATGCTGCTTTCCCAAAATTATTCTTTGATTTAGATATATTTCTTGAAGAGAAGAATCAGCTACCTCTCCTTTGTCCCCGTTTCCAAATCCTGTCTGGGATGTGCCAAGCTTTAGGGGAATACTCAAAAGTTTCATCTCATGCTTGTGCTCTCTCCACCACCCTAACCCCACCCGAATCCTCCTTTTCTGGGTGTGCTCCAGGAACTCTAGTTACTCCATACAAAGCAATGCCAAAATTGGGTAGAGCACCGAAGAATCACATCCTGCCTCTCTCCAAAGAAGGGTAGTTGTTTTTGTTTTTTTTTTGCTCAGAATTAAGGAATAAACCAATGCCACATTTTTCTTGTTTTATCATGCACAGACAAGGAGAAAAACAGGATTTACTGAAGAAGAACATGTAAATATTTGTTATTCATAATGTGGAAAACTAAGTTAAACAAGCAAAAACAATTTTGGCTCTTGTAGCCTCTGAGTAACAGTCACTTTTCTTGCAAATGATGTTTAACTGAGATCTGGTTTTCACACTGCACAAAAGCAGAATTAATTAATATTTCCCTTTTTATTATGTCTTTGTTTTCAAACATGAATGAGACATTTGAGCCTATTAATAACTGAAGATGTTAATGGTTTTGAAGTAACATTGGGCAGCCTATATATTTCACAGAGCTAGAACAAATAATTCCACAATTTGTATGGAAATACAAAAAGCCTCGAATAG
Source organism: Aepyceros melampus (assembly GCA_006408695.1). Lineage (NCBI taxonomy): Eukaryota > Metazoa > Chordata > Mammalia > Artiodactyla > Bovidae > Aepyceros > Aepyceros melampus. The sequence goes on from SJXQ01004303.1 coordinate 52,171, forward strand.
CCAAAGCAATCTTGAGAAAGAAAAATGGAACTGAGGAATCAACCTGCCTAACTTCAGGCTCTACTACAAAGCCACAGTCATCAAGACAGTATGGTACTGGCACAAAGATAGAAATATAGATCAATGGAACAAAATAGAAAGCCCAGAGATAAATCCACGCACCTATCGACACCTTATCTTTGACTGGGCAGCCTATATATTTCACAGAGCTAGAACAAATAATTCCACAATTTGTATGGAAATACAAAAAGCCTCGAATAGCCAAAGCAATCTTGAGAAAGAAAAATGGAACTGAGGAATCAACCTGCCTAACTTCAGGCTCTACTACAAAGCCACAGTCATCAAGACAGTATGGTACTGGCACAAAGATAGAAATATAGATCAATGGAACAAAATAGAAAGCCCAGAGATAAATCCACGCACCTATCGACACCTTATCTTTGACAAAGGAGGCAAGAATATACAATGGATTAAATACAATCTCTTTAACAAGTAGTGCTGGAAAAACTGGTCAACCACTTGTAAAAGAATACAACTAGATCACTTTCTAACACCACACACAAAAATAAACTCAAATTGGATTAAAGATCTAAATGTAAGACCGGAAACTATAAAACTCCTAGAGGAGAACATCAGCAAAACACTCTCCGACATACATCACAGCAGGATCTTCTATGACTCACCTCCCAGAATATTGGAAATAAAAGCAAAAATAAATAAATGGGACCTAATTAAACTTAAAGGCTTCTGCACAACAAAGGAAACTATAAGCAAGGTGAAAAGTCAGCGTTCAGAATGAGAGAAAATAATAGCAAATGAAGCAACTGGCAAACAACTAATCTCAAAAATATACAAGCAACTTATGCT
>SJXQ01004304.1:0-63222 GCA_006408695.1 Aepyceros melampus
TCTTACGTTTTCTAATGCTCTCCATTTCCTCCATAAAGCATGTCCAAATGTACTGAAAGCTCATCACTATTAGCTGACTCTTTGGTGTGCCTTCTGCTCACTCTACTCTGATCAGATGAGCTGTTTTTAAATGGCTAATGTCAGTTGATTTTTATTTGTGAGTAAACTGACTCGATGGAAATGAGTCTGAGTGAACTCCAGGAGTCAGTGATGGACAGGGAGGCCTGCTGTGCTGCGATTCATGGGGTCGCAAAGAGTGGGACACGACTGAGCAACTGAACTGAACTGAACTGAAACTAACAAACACTAAGGCAAAAAGGAGATGTGAGAAAAAATAGCAAATATACTTGGAGAAGGAAATGGCAACCCACTCCAGTGTTCTTGCCTGGAGAATCCCAGGGACAGAGGAGCCTGTTGGGCTGCCATTTATGGTGTCGCACAGAGTCGGACATGACTGACCCGACTTAGCAGCAGTAGCAGCAGCAAATATACTATGGTATTCTTTAAGATTACAGATGTATGGAAACTGTAGACAATTCATTATAATTGGGATTAGTATAAAATAAATAATGACAATTATTAATCAAAAAAAATAGCAAATATACTTGGAGAAGGAAATGGCAACCCACTCCAGTGTTCTTGCCTGGAGAATCCCAGGGACAGAGAGCCTGTTGGGCTGCCATTTATGGTGTCGCACAGAGTCGGACATGACTGACCCGACTTAGCAGCAGTAGCAGCAGCAAATATACTATGGTATTCTTTAAGATTACAGATGTATGGAAACTGTAGACAATTCATTATAATTGGGATTAGTATAAAATAAATAATGACAATTATTAATCAAAGAATATATACCTTGTGAAAAAGCCATAATCCCAGTAAGATAGTAGCAAATTAATATTTACATAAATATTTTAAGACAGTTTTAGCTATATATAGACACACACATCACACACACACACACACACACACATATGTGTGTGTATATATATATATAATATTTAGATCTTGTTTTTAAACAACTTTTTGGAAGAACAAACTTATTCTGGCTCTCATTATTTCCAACAAAAAGATTTTTTCTGTGGTGAGGGTTCAGTTATTCTAAACATCATGCTTATTCTTAAGCTTGGGTTTGTGCCAGTATTGTCTCTCCTTTGCAAATGAATCAAGAAATATATTGTTCTTCATGGTTGCAATTGGGCATTCTAAATTTTCAAATTGTGATAGATCTTTTGGTTCTTTTTTTTTTTTGTAATGATTACCTCCCTTTGAATTCTGAAATAATCTGACTATATGAATTTGGGCAAATTACTTAGGTTATGTTAGGCTCAGTGTCTATATGGAGACAATAAAAATTTAAAATAGAAACAATCATAACTGTGGTAAGATTGAAACAAATTGATGTATTTAAGTTAAATAGAATACTGACTTGCATATACCACATGCATGCTACCGTTTTTGACAGTAGGATGACTTTTCTGAGGGCTTTCACATTATTAGTGCTTGAGTAAAAATATAGTACACAGATCTCAGCTAATAAAATAAATACTACATGTAGCATCAGTTCATAATTGATGTTGAATAAATAAATATCATGAGCTGTCTTACACTTTCAAATTTACCATAGGATAGAATATTTTCATTTTAAGAATATAAATTGAAGAGTGGAGATGCAAATAGGGAGAGTGAGAAGAATACAAAATGTTCACATGTCCTGGGAACAGAGAACAAAAACCTGAAGTTTCTCTAGTTTTGTACTGTTGTTAAGGAAGTCTTGCTTTACAAATGTATGGTGCCAAGCTCAATACCCTTAAAATAAAAAATAATTTTGTCTTTAAAGAGCTTGAGGTAGTGAAAATAAAAGTGAACTTAGACCCCAAAGATGAAAAGTTTCAGGATGGAGAACACGTGTATACCTGTGGCAGATTCATGTTGATGTATGGCAAAACCAATACAATATTGTAAAGTAATTAACCTCCAGTTAAAATAAATAAATTTATATTTAAAAAAATAAAATAAAAAAGGAAAAGTTTCAACATGCTCTATTATTGCTCAAGTACAACAGTGAATCTTGCTGTTTAAATGGGCACAAAATTTATTTCTCATTCAGTAATCCATACATGACCTGAAATAGATTATTACTGTGTAGTCAAATAATTGATGTATCAAAGATTTTTATGTGACTCATTCATGATTAAAACCCCATGATTTATTACTTTTCCAACTAGTTCCATCACATGTGTCTTTCTCCTGCTAAAAATAAGAATAAGAGATTTATCCTTTTATGATTGATCTATGGCCATTCCAATATAAATTTCATAGAGAGTCTTCCATTAAATTAGTAAAATGTGATTGATGGAGAGAGGTTGCCAATCCCTAGTATCTTCTAATACAGTTTAATTTGGGACTTTGTTCAATTGGAATTTGTAAGAAAAATTTACTTTGAAGAATAGTTAATATTATTTTCAGTGTCTTGTGTTATTATGAACCAGGCATACACATCCTAAAAGCCTGCAGACTATAAGATCATTTAAAAAAACTTCTCATTCAGTGATAAAGCAACGGCAAGCACATGCCACTTGGTGTGAATTACTGATTATTCTGAGATATGTTTGCTGGAGCATATGTAAGAACTGGATACTTAGTTAAGTTTGGGGGAATTTCAGGAATACAGGCTATATTGGATTGCTTTCCATTGATTTAGGCTTTCTTGGAACACTTATCCTTAAGCCAAGAGTGATGACATTCAACTATTGGGAGTGATCACACTGACTTGACATATTAACATTCTAAATTTTCCTTTTTTTCTATAACTCTCTCATTAGGGAATAAACTATTTCTCATTAATAAAATTAATCAATCAACCAATCAATCAGTGAATAAGCCTCATGTCCAAAGCCTTCATTCTGAATTACATAAGTTGTGGCAAAAATTTTTTTAAATGTGTAATTGTCAAATATATAGTTTCACTGGATCTGTTGTTGATTTCACAACAATGCTAACTGCCAAGTGCACAGACTAACAAATCTTGTGTTGACTCTGAGTTACTACAGCAAAGATTTGTCAAATAAATTTTAATCATACTGTAAGAAAATTTTGTAGGTAAATGAAATAGAACAATAATAAAACATTACTGGACTTTGTTCTTGATCCAGGCAATTAATATTCATTGCATTTAATCTTCACAACAAACTTTAATATTGCTTTTTTAGATTTTTCACAAATTGAAAACTGCATTTCATGGGGAAAAGATGTTAAATTACATGCCTAATTTCAACTCATAGATATCTGTAGTATATTTTATTATCTCCATCTATATTTGCCATTCCCATATGAAATCTTCCTCTGTGATGGACAATGATACATTCCATATGTAGGACTTAGGCATAACCATAGACTTGCTTTGGCCAATGAAATGTGATTGGAAGTATTAATAATATGTGTCACTTGTGAGCAGAAGCTTTAAGAGCCTTCATGTGATTCATCATTTTGCTCTGTCATGAGAAATAGCAATTTTAAAAATAGAGCCTATTGCATCAGTGCTGAAATCATATGGAATAGAATTTTATCCAACTCAATATAGACATGTAGCATATGCTAGAAATAAACTTTCACTGTTAGCCACTGAAATTTTGGGGTTATTTGTTACTATCACATAATCTTTCCTAACTGACACAGAACCAAAGAAAGGGTATGCTGCTGCTACTGCTGCTAAGTCGCTTCAGTCGTGCCGACTCTGTGTGACCCCATAGACAGCAGTCCACCAGACTCCCCCGTCCCTGGGATTCTCCAGGCAAGGACGCTGGAGTGGGTTGCCATTTCCTTCTCCAATGCATGAAAGTGAAAAGTCAGATAAGTCACTCAGTCATGTCTGACCCTCAGCGACCCCATGGACTGCAGCCTTCCAGGCTCCTCCATCCATGGGATTTTCCAGGCAAGAGTACTGGAGTGGGTGCTGTTGCCTTCTCACTCAAGTTAATCTGAAGACCCAATTGTACTGCTATTTTTTTTTTTCTTAAAAGAAATAAATGCCTTAGCATTAAGTTACTCATATTTCTTGACAATACACTCTACACTTGTACATTTAGATGTCTCTGAATTCATTCACTTAGTAATTTGTCTTCCACTTTTGATTTCTATTGCTTCATGTCTTTGTGCCATTATTTATTCCAACAAACAAACAAACAAACAAACAGCAACAACAGATAAAGAAGCACATTGAGTTTTCTTTCCCTTTTATCTAATAATATCTACAATGCTTAAAAGCTGGCTTATGATTTCTTTTGCTCTAAAAATGTTTTCTGATTATCTGCATATTTACTGTGAAACAGTGAAACCAATCAAACCTGTTTTTTTAAATCTAGTGTTAGTTATCATGGTGTCATGATAGTTCACACGGGCTCTTATGTCTAAATTAAGTAAATTAAAGTATTTAGTTATTACGTTCTAACTGCATTATGTCTCTTTATCCGTAAGTGAGAAAAACTCATTTTCAGTGGAACCAGAGTTTGTTCTTACCACATGTGGGATATAAAACAAGCCTTTACAGAGTCCTGGAGGAAATCATGTTACAAGAAATATTGTTGAACAACATCTCCACTATTTTATAAAATACCCAGAGTTAGTAAATTCCTCATGTACTGATGGTCTTGCCATTTTGCTGTTGGGTAAGCCTGGGTAAAATTGCAGATAGAAGGCAGTTCAGTGCTTTGACTGTGTGAAATATTTTCACTCAGAAATAAATAATTAGAAATCCCTAAGGATAAAAGCAACAGCACAGAAAGATGTTGACTCAGATTTGGTCAAGTTTGTAATATACCCTTAAAGCCAAATAAAAATCATAGTATTTTTTTCAAAAATCCTTCTTTCTTTTGCTCTTAATTTAGTTAATGCTTTTCTTTATTTTCTTCTTTATATTACTTGGGTATGTGATTTTTAAAGAGTAATATTGTGTTAAGGAAGATACTAACAATGTTATGCTATGATATATATTTCTTTTAAAAATTACCTATATAGTCTAGCATTCTTTTTGAAGATTCAGGTAATAAGATTTGTATAAATAGTAAGCTAAAATAAAAATTATTTTAATTATAATCGCGGCTTACATAATTTGAATTTTGTTCTCACTTACTATGATTGTCTGGTGGTGCTCTTTTCTTTCTATGATTTAAGTGAATCTTGTATACCTGTGTGCAGAGGTAAAAGGAAGACTGAAACTTATTAACAGTGCCAATTGTGAATAAAAATTTTATCATTTGCTTTACTCTATAACAAGTTCCTAACCCATTGCTTGTTTTGTTTTCATAATAATAGTACGATCCAAGACAACCTTAAAACTCTTAAGTACTTCTTCCTGAGAGACTTGTGAAAGGATCTCATAGGGAAATATATAAATATGAATTATACCTGAATTTTTTAAAATCTGGGAAAGTATGCTTTAAAAATCTATCTAAAGCCTCAAAAAGCTGTATCAAAGCAAACAGAAACTGAAGTAAATTGCCATTGGAAAGAAAGAAAGTGAAAAAGTGAATTTATATCTTTTTCAGGCTTTTCTCATGTTCTAATCAGTGCCATGAAAATCAGCTAAAATTTCTTTAGAATAATTCAGTATTTCTGAGTTGAAGAATGAGAGGACAGGCTTTAGGACAACTAGTTCATGGAATTTCAGAGGTAAATTCTAAAAAGGACACTGCTGCAGGGGGACATACCAAATTCCAAGTCGAGTTCTTTCCGTAAATGCTCAACTTTTCATGGACAGTGCAGAGAAACATGAAAGATTCAGAACTTTCTACAATATATAATTTACAATGTCCAAGATATAATTCAAAATTACTTAGTAGGTGAATAAATAAGAAAATATATCTTCTCAAGAGAAAAGACAAACACTATACAGAAACTGAGATACTCTAGATATTGAAATTAGCAAAGGTTTTAGAGCAGTTTAGTTTATGGTCAAAAAAGTAAAGGAAAATATGTTCATACTAGACAAAGAAAAATCTTGTCTGGGAAATAGAAAAATTAAAAGCGAACCAAGTTCTAGATTTGCTAAATCATTATCTGAAATTACCAAAAAAAAAAAAAAAAGCAGCTCAGGATGTACTTATGTACTTAACAATAGAGATGACAGATAATGTTTAGTAAGCTTGAAGATGGATCAAAAGAAATTACCCAATCTCATGTACAGAAAAAAAAAAATGATAAAAAGTTTAACTGACACTTTGGTATCTGTGGGACTGTACAAAAAGTGTCAGATCAGTTCAGTTTATTTCAGTCGCTCAGTCGTGTCCGACTCTCTGCGATCCCATGAATCGCAGCACGCCAGGCCTCCTTGTCCGTCACCAACTCCCGGAGTTCACTCAGACACACGTCCACTGAGTCCATAATGCCATCCAGCCATCTCATCCTCGGTCGTCCCCTTCTCCTCCTGCCCCGAATCCCTTCCAGCATCAGGGTCTTTTCCAATGAATCAACTCTTCACATGAGGTGGCCAAAGTACTGGAGCTTCAGTTTTAGCATCATTCCTTCCAAAGAAATCCCAGGGTTGATCTCCTTCAAAATGGACTGGTTGGATCTCCTTGCAGTCCAAGGGACTCTCAAGAGTCTTCTCCAACACCACAGTTCAAAAGCATCAATTCTTCGGCGCTCAGCCTTCTTCACATTCCAACTCTCACATCCATACATGACCACAGGAAAAACCATAGGCTTGACTAGACGGACCTTAGCCGGCAAAGTAATGTCTCTGCTTTTGAATATACTATCTAGGTTGCTCATAACTTTTCTTCCAAAGAGTCAGTGTTTTTAATTTCATGGCTGCAGTCACCATCTGCAGTGATTTTGGAGTCCCCCAAAAATCTGACACTGTTTCTACTGTTTCCCCATCTATTTCACGTGAAGTATAGCATACATGTAATTTAGTTTCCAAAGGTAGATTAGAAAGGGAATAATCTGGAATTTTTTTTTTGAGAAATAAAGTCTGAATGTTTGAAGAAACTTTTAAAAAGAAATAAAGCCTAAATGTTTCCTAAATTTAGCGAAAATATTAATTTACAAATTCATGAAGCTTAGTGAAAATAATCAAGTATCAATCTAAACTCACACACACACACACACACACACATATATGTATGTATATCAGAGTTAAAGGCAAAAGATTGCAGAGTCGGGCACAACTGAAGTGACTTAACAAAACATACATCCACAGTTAAACTGTGAATGTGTGTGTGTGTGTACTCAGTTGTGTCCAACACTTTGCAGCCCCTAGACTATAACCCACCAGGCCCCTCTGTCCTTGGAATTTTCCAAGCAAAGATAATGGAGTGGCTTGCCATTTCCTACTCCAGGGGATCTTCCTGACCCAAGGATTGAACTCACAACTCTTCTGTGTCTCCTGTATTAGCGGGCAGACTCTTTACCACTGAGCCACCAGGGGAAAATCTCTTAATAAAAGTAGGGTTAATTTCTCAAGAAAATGGATCATTTTCTACCTGACATTCACATCCATATGAGTATCTTCTATTTCAGGCTATATATAACCATTCTGATGGTTTCTTTCCAAATAGATAAACTATATCTTACAACATAGTTCATATAGTTATGCAGATAAATACTTCTATAGCATTTTTGCTCTTGCAAGAAAAACTTCTCAAATCAGAGGTTCTGTGCCTTCAAATATCTCTCAGTTGGGGGCAGACATCCTTGCAGTTAATAGAGTCTTCCCTACCCCAGCAGTCCAAAGATTCAAAACATCGTAGGATTTATATAGCAGATTTTTGTAACATAGATTATTTTAATGAACAAATTTTTCAAGATTTGTTAAAAAAATTAAGAAATTAAGATGGGACCTCCTAAAATCGGTGTAATCTTTCACATGAAACGGAAGTGTTAGTCACTCTGTCGTGTCCAACTCTGGGACTTCATGGATTGTAGCCCTACCCTGGCTCCTCTGTCCATGGAGTTCTCCAGGCATGAATACTAGAGTGGATAGCCTTTCCTTTCTCCAGGGGATCCTCCAAACCTAGGGAATGGACCCGGGTCTTCTGTACAACAAGCAGATTTTTACCATCTGAGCCATTTCATTGCTGAGATTATGTGCTTGAGAAAAGCATGATGTTTTGGCAGTATAGTTTGGCAATATTGTTGCCACTTATTTTTGCAAAGTTTTCCATTCTGTACTTAAACATTGATATTTCAGAGAAAATGCAGTATCTCTGCAAATATAGTTAGAAAATAAAATGCAAATATAACAAGAAAAACTATTTGTTCTTTTTTGAGGAAGACTATTCAGATTTTGTAAATAAATGCAAATTAATCTCTAGGGAATATCAAAATTGTATGAAATTCCACATAATTTTCTCAGGTGTTTATTTTTTGCACAAAGAGCAAGAAAAGGAAGAAAACAAAATGAAGGTTGAAGGCATTCAGGTGCACTACGTATTCTGTAAGGCCTAGAATTTTGTTCATTCTATGTGATGTCCAAGAGAGTCCTGGTTAAATCCCCTTTCTACAGGGAGCTTTTGAATGACTGCTGCTGGCTGTCTCTCTCTGACAACTGATTTCAGAATTGTGAGAAGATCATCAGACATCAATATCTTAGGTAAGTATTTCAGGTGATCCAAGCTTTGTGTCAGAGTTTAGAACCACTGCCCTGGGAATTTTATGAGAATCTACTCAATTTTATTTGGTTCTAGGTATATGAATTAAAGTAACATTGGATTCAGTTTTATGTTCTTTCTGTAGCATTAACATCACAGCTTTTTAATAGCCATCACAATATCACTCCCAAATTTCTGATGGAATTTCAAAAAAAGTAGAAGGGGACAGCAGAGGATGAGATGGTTATAAGCATCACTGACTCAATGGAGGTAACTTTGAGCAAATTCTAGGAGATAGTGAAGGACAGGGAAGCCTGGAATGCTGCAGTATATGGGATCACAAAGAGGTGGACAGGATTTAGCGACTGAACAACCACCACAGCAAATCCCCTTAAATGAATACTACACATACATAAAATAGGTGAAGATGGAGGTGGGTACTCTCAACATCCTTAGTCTCCCTGCATTCCTTAAGAAGTAAACACTAGTGAGAATTCACAACTGTTCTTCCCTGAAAAAATGCCAGAGGCAAAGCCAGGAAGCCTTCAGTACTGCTGGCCCCAGAATCTTGCCCCATATTAAAGCTTTAATCAAAAGAGGGACATTCAGGTTGTTTCCTGCCATCTGCTTGCTCTAGTCAAATTCTCCTTTCATATTTAAGTTGGTCATTTTTCAACAGTCTACAGAAAGGAAACTCTTGGCTCACACATTGCTCAGTTTATCATTCACCTCAGTGAATAAATGCAGATGCTGCAAACCTTTAAATAAATGATTGGTAAATATTTGCAACTTTAATAAAAAACTCTGAGGGAATATAGAAGTATTCAGTCTCCCTCTTTCTTGCTGCTAGGCAACTTGATTAAAACAGATTTTTCTAATCTGTAGAGTCTGTTAAAACTGCTGAAATGAAGTTTCTAATGGTGTAAAATCAATTCTGAGATCGTGTGATATGTTTCAATTTGTGTGGAAGGAGCTGTTAAATCTAAATCCTATCTAAACTTTTTTTTTTTTTAACTTACTCACTTAAATGTGAGACTCTTTCACTATTGTATTTCTCTACTGTACAATGGTAGAATTTAGAGGTGATAACAATTGACTTCTACCTAGATTTATGGTGATTCTACGTGAAGCAAGGAACAGAAAATGCTGACTAAAACTTAGCTGTATGCCCGCGGCCCTTTAGATGCTTTGACTTTTTAATAACCTACACAAATGTGTAGGTTATTAAGGATGTGTAGGTTATTTCAGGCTGAATGAAATCTCATAAACACATTTTGATAAAAAATGCATTCATTTTTGCATATCTGAGTAAAGCTTCCCACAGTGATCGATTACAATGCTTAAATGTTTAACCTTTTGTAGGACATTAAAAAAAGGCTTTGCTTTCAAAATAAGGTGCATTTCTTTTGTGTATGCTGTGGGAGCTGAACAGATTTCTGGATTAATTATTTGCAAGCCATTTGTGAGTTGAGATTCTCAAATTTCAAAGCAAAGACATGGAAAATTTAATTGTAACAGTTACTTCATGTTATTTTAATCATTCCGGGGGGGGGGGAATATTATAATTCAAGAGAATTATTTTCCTACTTCTTCAATACTGTGAAAGAAGATGTAAACTCACTATAAATAAGTAGTTGCAACTTTATTTTCTTTCATTGTGAACACTCAAGTTGGTTTTTTTTAGTATCAACATATTATCCTATGCAATTAATAACAGTTTCACTTGTTACAGTGTTCCATTGAGAAGTAAATATGGTGTTTGAAATACTATTGTTTAATATTCCCTGAATTAAAAAGTATGTTTCTAATCTGGTAAAAAGTCAAATGATTCAGCTTTATTTAGTGATTCTTTCCATTTCAAATGTTGCAAAAACTTTATATGATTCTTTTTCCAGTTTATAAAAGTGGATATTAAGATGATTTATTTTAATGTTTTGTGTGATTTGAATAAATCTTTTAAATTTTTATTATTATTAAAATAATCACTAATAAATCTATAAATACATCATTGCAGTCTGCTGCATTTATTAAAAATAATGGTCTTGGGTTCTTTTAAGACTCTAATATCCTTTTATTAACAGAAAGAAAGCATGTTTATAGATATAATTACCTGTATTTAATGAAAATAATCATGTCACTTTGTATGGGACTTAATGCTCTCCATGAGAAGAAATGTGGGATTTGAATAGATTGAATTTTCCAGTTAAGTATCACCTTTCATTAAATGGGAATCAGAATCAAGGTACATAGTGACAGTTAAAGACACCATTATATAGCTTATACTTTCAAAAGGAGATGTACAGAAAAAGAAAAAAAAAATTCTTACCTTGAATGATTTGAACTATTTTCCTAGTTTGTGGGCACATTTCTCCCTTAGTCCTACATCTATACAGTGCCTGGCTCAGCGCTAAGGTTTTCATATGAACACATGACAGAAGTTATGTTGCAGGGATTAACTCTAGAAGGTCTGGTCATGAATGATTAGAACTATGGACATTTTTAGGCTGTCACACAACTATCTAAATAATTTATGCACCAAAGTGTAGATTTGAGAGTATGTACTCTACTTGTGACTTTTTGTTCAGAGAAAACAGCCTACACAAATCAATGCATTACTCAATTCGTATTTTCAATAAAAAGAACAGGCTGTACAGTCATTTTTAAGGAATGTTTTTATATATGTTATCATACATATATACATTTGAAAAATTTAGGTATCACATTTTCATATAAATAGGCTAACATGATACTTCAGTAGTAGGTGAGGCATTTTCATATGTGTGTGTTAGTAGCTCGGTTGTGTCCATCTCTTTGCAACCTCATGGACTTGCAACTATCCTTGCAACCCAAGCAAAATTACTAGAGTGGGTTGCCATTCCCATCTTCAGGGGATCTTCCTGACCCACAGATTGAACCCAGGTATCCCAAATTACAGGCAGATTCTTTATCATCTGAGACACCAGGGAAGTGGTAGTTATGTGAATATTAATTAAATGATCGTACCTCTTCCAAACCTTAATCTTATGTTGATGTATAGCAAAACCAATACAATATTGTAAAGTAAAATAATAATAACAATAAATTAATGGTAAATGGTTAAAAAAATAAAGTACTAGAGTTTATGTATCAGTATTGTAATATGTAATGTAGAATACTATTGAATGAATAAGTTGTCTTCATTCATTTCATTATCCTTTCTTCTCATTAATTGGAATGAATTTTTCTAACTTTTTATTAAATTTTATACTACCAAGCCTAAAAATCACTTAGCTATTTTGAGAAGCACACAAAAGACCATAGAACCTGAAGTTATATCCTGAACTAAGAAGGGAATCATAGTATTTAATACAAATACTTTAGAAATGTAAACTTTATGCCTCCCAATGGCCACTGCCTATAGTTTATTGAGTCCCTATTTTACTCTCTACAGTGTTCATCCATATTCAGTAGTGTTCACCTATATTCCTAGTCTGTATTTTTTTGATCGCTTTTATTTAATTATACACTTATCATCCCATATTTCTTACTCTGGCATGAAAACTTGATCTTGCTTTCCAATAATGTCTTTTTTAGGTATCTTAACTCTGGTATTCTTCATTGTTAGCTGATTTCTGATTATATTTAATAAAAAATAAAACTAAAGGTAAAAATTACTGATGATGTTAATGATAATGATAGAAGAGGGAATTTATGACCTAGAGTTATAATGACTTATATTCAATATTTAATTTCCATAATAAATCTGTGAGGAGGATATATTAATATTATTTTTCAGAAGAAAAAGCAAGACATTAGATGGGTTAAATAAATTGTTCAAAGTTGTATAATTGATAACCAATGAAACTTAGATTTTATCCCGATCTGACTCAAAGTCTTGTTTTCTTTTGGGGACTACAAACTATGGGTTTACAATGCCTACACTTTCCCAGCTTTAAGACAGAAGAAAGAGCCTGGAGTCATCAACAGAGACAATGGTTTAATGAATGGGGAATCTTATACATCTGAAGCAAAGTTTGGAGAAATAGCCCTCTGGATGCAATGCATGGCAGGCAGGACATTGCAGAATTCTTTGCTCCCAGGTGGAAAGGGAGAGTGCCACTTTTAGGAGGAGTTAAGTCAGGTTGACTTATCAGCTACCAAGGAAATCAGCAGAGGGGCACCCCTCCCTTACCCCTCTTGGAGAAAGTATATAGGATGGTTAGTCCTGTGAGTAGGGTATAGTGAAGCAGAAACTGGTTCAGCAGGAGACGTACAGAAAGCAATAAAACAGCCATCTGGAGTGGCCTGATCATCCACACCTGCTGTGAAATCCTCCTCCCTCAGTATAATTTATTGAGAACAATTATGTGTCAGGAATGTACTGTTCAGTCACTAAGTCTTATCTGACTTTTTGAGACTCCATGGGCTGCAGCATGCCGGGCTTTCCTGTCCTCCAGGTGTCTGTAACATGTTTCATAATTTACATCTGTATATTAAAAAACTATCAAGGATATACCAGTGGTAAGTGAATCATTATGCTTTCTTTTGTCAACCTTCTTATCTGCGATTGAATTTTCCATATATAGCATTGCCCACTTGTGACACAGGCTCAAAGAGTAGGACATTTTCAGATATTAAGGGAATGACATTCCACTGACATTCAATAGTATCCAACTCTTGACTGCTAAGTTGAGTTGTGGAATATTCATTTGCTTATTTATATTTCATTGATGTTGAGATTTTAGGATTCAGTCAGTTCAGTTCAGTTCAGTCGCTCAGTCGTGTTTGACTCTTTGTAACCCCATGAATTGCAGCATGCCAGGCCTCCTTGTCCATCACCAACTCCCGGAGTTCACTCAAACTCACTTCATCACTTGAGTTGGTGATGCCATCCAGCCATCTCACCCTCCATCGTCCCCTTATTCTCCTGCCCCCAATCCCTCCCAGCATCAGAGTCTTTTCCAATGAGTCAACTTTTTTCATGAGGTGGCCAAAGTACTGGAGTTTCAGCTTTAGCATCAGTCCTTCCAAAAAACACCCGGGACCGATCTTTAGAATGGACTGGTTGGATCTCCTTGCAGTCCAAGGGACTCCCAAGAGTCTTCTCCAACACCACAGTTCAAAAGCATAAATTATTCAGCGCTCATCTTTCTTCACAGTCCAACTCTCACATCCACACATGAACACTAGAAATTAGAGGTGGAATAATGCATAATGAATTTAGTAAACTAAAAGATAAAATATGATTTTTGTTTCAGGGCTTTAAATTAGCACAAAATACACATTTATATATATGCATATCTGTACACATAAGTATATGTGTATGTACATGTAAATGTATTTATTTGTGTATAAGAGGCACACACTCATATACATACCAGTTTTCATTCAAGTATTATGTAAACCAATAAATATGAAAGTGTTACCAATTATTCAGATTTTCTTTAGTAAGAAAATTTCTGGCTTCCCTGGCATGTATTTTATATGAATGGTTTCTGGCAGGTTATTCACTGCATCAATTAGTAACACACATGTCAGTCACAATACAAAAACACTCCCTTAAAAAGCAAATACAAGAATTGATTGAATTTATAAAAATAAAACATTGATTAATATCTGCATCAAATGAGAATATAGTTCAAGGGAAAAGTAATGCAATTTTTTGGTAGGAGAATATAGGTAGGAAAAGATAATGCAAGAAATCAATCTCTTCCCCCCTTCCCACTCCATCTCTGTGTGTGTCTCTCTCTCTTCAAGAGTAAAATGTGAAACCTTCAGCTAAGGTTACAAACAAACACCACTATAACCTTCTACTCAACATCCTGGAGTCATTCTTCTCTATAAATAAGAGCTCACCTAGTGACCTTCTTATGGGAAAAGGAAAGGAGAATAACAAGTTATGTTTATTCCAGACAGCAAGGCTTAGACCCCTAGCAAGCTAACAGAAGTCTTTCCCCAGGGAATTCAGCCTAGTATCCCCTAGGAGTCTCTCACTGCCTAGATTTCACATTTTTAAATGTGAGAATCAAAAATAAAGGAAAAAAAAACATGAATATGCTTTGAAAATTACATGATAATTAAAAAATACTATAACTACTATTAAGCAATTGAACATCTCAATATTTTATAATATAATAATCATATATATATTAAATAGCATATCATATGTGAAATGTGCTTTACCTTGTGTTTAATTTGGAACAATATTTAGGAGGAAGGACACTAGAAAATCCTGAAATTTTGCATAGAAAGGAGAGGAATGTTTGAGTGAGAAGGTAATATCCTGCACTGCATGTATGTTCAATAACTTTTTAAAATTTAACTATGTTGAGGTATGTTCCTTCTATTCCTGCTTTCTGCAGAGTTTTTATCATAAATGGATGTTGAATTTTGTCGAAGGCCAGAATGAAGAGATGGAGCCAAAGTGAAAACAATGCCCAATTGTAAATATGATGGAAGTCAAGTCCGATATTGTAAAGAATAATATTGCATAGGAACCTGGAGTGTTAGGTCCATGAATCAAGGTAAATTGGAAGTGGTCAAACAGGAGATGGCAAGAGTGAACATCGACATTTTAAGAATCAGTGAGTTTGTCATATATAGCTTTTATTATGTTGACATATGTTCCTTCTATTCCTGCTTTCTGGAGAGTTTTTATCATAAATGGATGTTGAATTTTGTCGAAGGCCTTCTCTGCATCTATTGAGATAATCATATGGTTTTTATTTTTCAATTTGTTAATGTGGTGAATTACATTGATTGATTTGGGGATACTGAAGAATCCTTGCATCCCTGGGATAAAGCCCACTTGGTCATGGTGTATGATCTTTTTAATGTGTTGTTGGATTCTGATTGCTAGAATTTTGTTAAGGATTTTTGCATCTATGTCATCAGTGATATTGGCCTGTAGTTTTCTTTTTTTTTTGTGGCGACAAACCCACAGCAAACATCTCCTCAATGGTGAAAAATTGAAAGCATTTCCCCTAAAGTCAGGAACAAGACAAGGGTGCCCACTTTCACTGCTACTATTCAACATAGTTCTGGAAGTTTTGGCCACAGCAATCAGAGCAGAAAAAGAAATAAAAGGAATCCAGATTAGAAAAGAAGTAAAACTCTCACTGTTTGCAGATGACATGATTCTCTACATAGAAAACCCTAAAGATTCCACCAGAAAATTACTAGAGCTAATCAATGAATATAGTAAAGTTGCAGGATATAAAATCAATACACAGAAATCCCTTGCATTCCTATACACTAATAATGAGAAAGTAGAAAAAGAAATTAAGGAATCAATTCCATTCACCATTGCAACGAAAAGAATAAAATACTTAGGAATATACCTACCTAAAGAAACTAAAGACCTATATATAGAAAATTATAAAACACTGATGAAAGAAATCAAAGAGGACACTAATAGATGGAGAAATATACCATGTTCATGGATTGGAAGAATCAATATAGTGAAAATGAGTATACTACCCAAAGCAATCTACAGATTCAATGCAATTCCTATCAAGATACCAGCGGTGTTTTTCACAGAGCTAGAACAAATAATTTCACAATTTGTATGGAAACACAAAAAACCTCGAATAGCCAAAGCCATCTTGAGAAAGAAGAATGGAACTGGAGGAATCAACCTGCCTGACTTCAGGCTTTACTACAAAGCCACAGTCATCAAGACAGTATGGTACTGGCACAAAGACAGAAATATAGATCAATGGAACAAAATAGAAAGCCCAGAGATAAATCCACACACCTATGGACAGCTTATCTTCGACAAAGGAGGCAAGAATATACAGTGGATTAAAGACAATCTTTTTAACAAGTGGTGCTGGGAAAACTGGTCAACCACTTGTAAAAGAATGAAATTAGATCACTTTCTAACACCATACACAAAAATAAACTCAAAATGGATTAAAGATCTAAACGTAAGACAAGAAACTATAAAACTCTTAGAGGAGAACATAGGCAAACACTCTCTGACATAAATCACAGCAGGATCCTCTATGATCCACCTCCCAGAATACTGGAAATAAAAGCAAAAATAAACAAATGGGATCTAATTAAAATTAAAAGCTTCTGCACAACAAAGGAAACTATAAGCAAGGTGAAAAGACAGCCTTCTGAATGGGAGAAAATAATAGCAAATGAAGCAACTGACAAACAACTAATCTCAAAAATATACAAGCAGCTTATGCAGCTCAACTCCAGAAAAATAAATGACCCAATCAAAAAATGGGCCAAAGAACTAAATAGACATTTCTCCAAAGAAGACATACGAATGGCTAACAAACACATGAAAAGATGCTCAACATCACTCATTATCAGAGAAATGCAAATCAAAACCACAATGAGGTACCATTTCACACCAGTCAGAATGGCTGCGATCCAAAAGTCAACAAGCAATAAATGCTGGAGAGGGTGTGGAGAAAAGGGAACCCTCTTACACTGTTGGTGGGAATGCAAATTAGTACAGCCACTATGGAGAACAGTGTGGAGATTCCTTAAAAAATTGCAAATAGAACTGCCTTATGATCCAGCGATCCCACTGCTGGGCATACACACCAAGGAAACCAGAATTGAAAGAGACACGTGTACCCCAATGTTCATTGCGGCACTGTTTATAATAGCCAGGACATGGAAGCAACCTAGATGTCCATCAGCAGATGAATGGATAAGAAAGCTGTGGTACATATACACAATGGAGTATTACTCAGCTATTAAAAAGAATACATTTGAATCAGTTCTAATGAGGTGGATGACGCTGGAGCCGATTATACAGAGTGAAGTAAGCCAGAAAGAAAAACACCAATACAGTATACTTACACATATATATGGAATTTAGAATGATGGTAATGATAAACCTGTACGCAAGACAGCAAAAGAGACACAGATGTATAGAATAGTCTTTTGGACTCTGTGGGAGAGGGAGAGGGTGGGATGATTTGGGAGAGTGGCAGTGCAACATGTATGATATCATAAGTGAAACTAATCCCAGTCTAGGTTCGATGCAGGATGCAGGATGCTTAGGACTGAGGCACGGGGATAATCCAGAGAGATGATGTGGGGCGGGAGGGGGGAGGTGGGGGTTGGGATTAGGAGTTCATGTACACTTGTGGCTGATTCATGTCAGTGTATAGCAAAATGAATACAATATTGTAAAGCAAAACAATCTAAAAAATAAAAATTAATTAAAAAAAAGAATCAGTGAACTACAATGGAGTGAAATCAGTGAATTTAACTCAGATGACAATTGTATCTAATACTGTGGGCAAGAATCCCTTTGAAGAAATGGAGTAGCACCCAGAGTCAACAAAAGAGTCTGAAATGCAGTACTGGGTGCAGTCTCAAAAATGACAGAGTGATCTCTATTTCCAAGGCAAACCATTCAATATCACAGTAATTCAAGTCTATGCCCCAGCCACTAATCCCGAAGAAGTTAAAGCTGAATGGTTCTATGAGGACCTACAAGACCTTTGAGAACTAACACCAAAAAAAAGATGTCCTTTCCATCATAGGAGACTGGAATGCAAAAGTAGGAAGTCAAGAGATACCTGGAGTAACAAGCAAATTTGGCCTTGGAGTACAGAATGAAGCAGGGCAAAAGCTAACAGAGTTTTGCCAAAAGAATGCACTGGTCATAGCAAACACCCTCTTCCAACAACACAAGAGAAGACTATATACATGGACATTGACCAGATGGTCAATACCAAAATCAGATTGATTATTTTCTTTATAGCCCAAGATGGAAAAGCTCTATACAGTCAGTAAAAACAAGACTGGGTGCCGACTGTGGTTCAAATCATGAACTCCTTATGGCAAAATGCAGACTTACATTGAAGAAAATAGGAAATCTCTAGACCATTCAGGTATGACCTAAATCAAGTCCCTATGATTATATGGTGGAAGTGACAAATAGACTCAAGGGATTAGGTCTAATAGACAGAGAGCCTGAAGAACTATGGACAGAGGTTCATGACATTGTCCAGGAGGTGGTAATCAAGACCATCCCCAAGAAAAGAAATGCAAAAAGGCAAAATGGTTGTCTGAAGAGGCATTATAAATAGCTGAGAAAAGAAGAGAATCTAAAGGCAAAGGATAAAAAGAAAGATTTATCCATCTGAATGCAGAGTTCCAAAGAATAAAAAGGAGAGATAAGAAAGCCTTCCTCAGTAATATAGTCAAAGAAATAGAGGAAAGCAATAGAATGGGAAAAACTAGAAATATCTTCAAGAAAATTAGAGATACCAAGGGAACACTTCATGCAAAGATGGGCACAATGAAGGACAGAAATGGTATGGACCTAACAGAAGCAGAAGCTACTTAGAAAAGGTGGCAAGAATACACAGAAGAACTACACAAAAAAGATCTTAGTGACCCAGATAACCATTATGGTGTGATCACTCACCCAGAGCCAGACCTCCGGAGTGCAAAGTCAAGCGGACCTTAGGAAGCATCACTACGAACAAAGGTAGGGGAAGTGAAGGAATTCCAGTTGAGCTATTTCAAATTCTTAAAGATGGTGCTGTGAAAATGCTGCATTCAATAGGCCAGAAAGTTTGGAAAATTCAACAGTGGCCACAAGACTGAAAAAGGTCAATTCTCACTCTAATCCCAAAGAAAGGCAATGCCAAGGAATGTTCAGACTACCGCACACTTGTACTCATCTCACATTCTAACAAACTAATGCTCAAAATTCTCCAAGCTAGGCTTCAATAGTACATGAACTGTGAACTCCCAGATGTTCAAGCTGGATTTAGAAAAGGCAGAGGAACCAGAGATCAAATTGCCAACATCTGTTGGATCATAGAAAAAACAAGAAAATTCCAGAAAAACATCTACTTCTGCTTCATTGACAATACTGAAGCCTTTGACTGTGTGGATCACAACAAACTGTGGGAAATTCTTCAAGAGATGGGAATACCAGACCACTTTACCTGCCCCATGAGAAATCTGTATACAGGTCAAGAAGCAACAGTTAGAACTGGACATGGAACAATGGACTGATTCCAAATTGGGAAAGGAGTACATCAAGGTTTATATTGTCACCTTGCTTATTTAACTTCTATGCAGAGTACATCATGAAAAATGCCAGGCTGGATGAAGCACAAGCTGGAATCAAGATTGATGGGAGAATATCAATAATCTCAGATATGCAGATGGCACCACCCTTATGGAAGAAAGCAAAGAAGAACTAAAGAACCTCTTGAAAGTGAAAGAGGAGAGTGAAAAGTTGGCTTAAAACTCAACACTCAAAAAACTAAGATCATGACATCTGATCCCATCACTTCATGACAAAGAGATGGGGAAACAGTGGAGTCAGTGACAGACTTTATTTCTGGGGGCTCCAAAATCACTGCAGATGGTGACTGCAGCCATGAAATTAAAAGATGCTTGCTCCTTTCAAGAAAAGCTAAGACCAACCTAGACCGCTTATTAAAAAGCAAAGACATTACTTAGCTGACAAAGGACCATCTAGTCAAAGCTATTGTTTTTCCAGTGGTCACATATGGATATGAGAGTTGGACCATAAAGAAAGCTGAAGCTGAACACTGAAGAATTGATGCTTTTGAACTGTGGTGTTGGAGAAGACTCTTGAGAGTCACTTGGATTACAAGAAGATCAAATCAGTCAATTTTTTTTTAAATTTTTATGTTTATTTTACTTTACATTACTGTATTGGTTTTGCCATACATTGACATGAATCCATCTCAGGTGTACATGAGTTCCCAATCCTGAACTCCTCCCCACCCCCACTTCCCACCCCATATCAACTCTATGGATCATCCCCGTGCCTCAGTCCCAAGCATCCTGTATCCTGTATCAAACATAGACTGGCGATTCGTTTCTTACATGATAGTATACATGTTTCAGTGCCATTCTCCCAAGACATCCCACCCTCTCCCTCTCCCTCTCCCTGAGTCCAAAAGTCCGTTCTATACATCTGTGTCTCTTTTGCTGTCTCGCATACAGGGTTATCATTACCATGTTTCTAAATTCCATATATATGTGTTAGTATACTTTACTGGTGTTTTTCTTTCTGGCTTATTTCACTCTGTATAATTGGCTCCAGTTTCATCCACCTCATTAGAACTGATTAAAATGTATTCTTTTTAATGGCTGAGTAATACTCCATTGTGTATATGTACCACAGCTTTCTTATCAGCAATTATATGCCAATAAAATGGGCAACGTGGAAGAAATGGACAAATTCTTAGAAAAGTACAACTTTCCAAAACTGAACCAGGAAGAAATAGAACATCTTAACAGACCCATCACAAGCACGGAAATTGAAACTGTAATCAGAAATCTTCCAGCAAACAAAAGCCCAGGTCCAGACGGCTTCACAGCTGAATTCTACCAAAAATTTACAGAAGAGCTAACACCTATCCCACTCAAACTCTTCCAGAAAATTGCAGAGGAAGGTAAACTTCCAAACTTATTCTATGAGGCCACCATCACCCTAATACCAAAACCTGACAAAGATGCCACAAAAAAAGAAAACTACAAGCCAATATCACTGATGAATATAGATGCAAAAATCCTCAACAAAATTCTAGCAATCAGAATACAACAACACATTAAAAAGATCATACACCATGACCAAGTGGGCTTTATCCCAGGGATGCAAGGATTCTTCAGTATCCCCAAATCAATCAATGTAATTCACCACATTAACAAATTGAAAAATAAAAGCCATATGATTATCTCAATAGATGCAGAGAAAGCCTTTGACAAAATTCAACATCCATTTATGATAAAAACTCTCTAGAAAGCAGGAATAGAAGGAACATATGTCAACATAATAAAAGCTATATATGACAAACCCACAGAAGCCATTATCCTCAATGGTGAAAAATTGAAAGCATTTCCCCTAAAGTCAGGAACAAGACAAGGGTGCCCACTTTCACTGCTATTTGGCCACAGCAATCAGAGCAGAAAAAGAAATAAAAGAAATCCAAACTGGAAAAGAAGAAGTAAAACTCTCACTGTTTGCAGATGACATGATTCTCTACATAGAAAACCCTAAAGATTCCACCAGAAAATTACTAGAGCTAATCAATGAATATAGTAAAGTTGCAGGACATAAAATCAACACACAGAAATCCCTTGTATTCCTATACACTAATAATGAGAAAGTAGAAAAAGAAATTAAGGAAACAATTCCATTCACCATTGCAACAAAAAGAATAATATACTTAGGAATATATCTACCTAAAGACCTATATATAGAAAACTATAAAACACTGGTAAAAGAAATCAAAGAGGACACTAATAGATGGAGAAATATACCATGTTCATGGATCAGAAGAATCAATATAGTGAAAACGAGTATACTACCCAAAGCAATCTACAGATTCAATGCAATCCCTATCAAGCTACCAGCGGTATTTTTCAAGAACTAATTTCACAAAATAATTTCAATATTTGTATGGAAATACAAAAAAACCTCGAATAGCCAAAGCAATCTTGAGAAAGAAGAATGGAACTGGAGGAATCAACCTCCTGACTTCAGGCTCTACTACAAAGCCGCAGTTGCCAAGACAGTGTGGTACTGGCACAAAGACAGAAATATAGGTCAATGGAACAAAATAGAAAGCCTCAGATAAATCCACACACCTATGGACACCTTATCTTCGACAAAGGAGGTAAGACTGTACACTGGAATAAAGACAATCTCTTTAACAAGTGGTGCTGGGAAAACTGGTCAACCACTTGTAAAAGAATGAAACTAGATCACTTTCTAACACCATACACAAAAATAAACTCAAAATGGATTAAAGATCTAAACATAAGAACAGAAACTATAAAACTCCTAGAGGAGAACATAGGCAAAACACTCTCCAACATAAATCACAGCAGGATCCTCTATGATCCACCTCCCAGAATACTGGAAATAAAAGCAAAAATAAACAAATGGGATCTAATTAAAATTAAAAGCTTCTGCACAACAAAGGAAACTATAAGCAAAGTGAAAAGACAGTCTTCAGAATGGGAGAAAATAATAGCAAATGAAGCAACGGACAAACAACTAATCTCAAAAATATACAAGCAGCTTATGCAGCTCAATTCCAGAAAAATAAATGACCCAATCAAAAAATGGGCCAAAGAACTAAATAGACATTTCTCCAAAGAAGACATACGGATGGCTAACAAACATGAAAAGATGCTCAACATCACTTATTATCAGAGAAATGCAAATCAAGACCACAATGAGGTACCATTTCACACCAGTCACTTTTGGCTGTGATCCAAAAGTCTGCAAGCAATAAATGCTGGAGAGGGTGTGGAGAAAAGGGAACCCTCTGACACTGTTGGTGGGAACGCAAACTAGTACAGCCACTATGGAAAACAGTGTGGAGATTCCTTTAAAAATTGCAAATAGAACTGCCATATGACACAGCAATCCCACTGCGGGGATACACACTGAGGAAACCAGAATTGAAAGAGACACATGTACCCCAATGTTCATTGCAGCACTGTTTATAATAGTCAGGACATGGAAACAACCTAGATGTCCATCAGCAGATGAATGGATAAATCAGTCAATCTTAAAGGAAATCAGTCCTGAATATTCATTGGAAGATCTGATGCTTAAGCTGAGGCATTGGCCACCTGATGTGAAGGACTGACTCATTGGAAAAGACCCTAATCCTGGGAAAGATTGAAGGCAGGAGGACAAGGGGATGACAGAGGATGAGATGGCTGGATAGCATCAGTGACTCAATGGGCATGAGTTTGAGCAAGCTACAGATGTTGGTGACAGACAGGGAAACCTGGTGTGCTGCAACCATGGAGTCGCAAGTGTCAGAGACAACTGAGCAACTGAACTGAACTGACCTATGGATAAAAACCTGGATCCGCACTGGTGACACTAAGCTGAGTGCAGATTGTATGGCTCTTTGGCCTCAGGTCTAATGTTTCATTAGTTGGGGCATAATAGAATCCTCCCTTGAGATAGGCTTGCAAGAAAATTAGATGTCCTACTGAAGTACTGTGCTTGGTACTTAGGAAAAGTGTTGACCTCTCTTCCTAAGCCTTTTATCTGTCCTCTGTAAGACTGGAGGCTTCCCTTGTGGCTGGGTGGTAAAGAAACTGCCTGCAATGCAGGAGACTACCTTCAATGCAGGAGACACAGGTTTGATCCTTGGATTGGGAAGATCCCCTGGAGAAGGAAATGGCAACCCATTCCAATATTCTTGCCTGGGAAATCCCATGGACAGAGAAGCTTCGTGGGCTACAGTCCACGGGGTCACAAAAGTCAGACATTACTTAATGACTAAACCATAACCATCTAAAAGACTGAGCAGCTGTCACATGCTGTTTGGTGAGCCATTGCATTCCAAGGGCAGATAATGGACCTCTCACCACATGAGTTTCCTTTAGCTTCTCCAAGGTAAACCCATGCAGAACTAGAAGAACGGAGAGTTGAAGTCCTAAACCACATCTGCTGAGGAAGTATTGCTCAGGCTTAGCCTGAGCAGGAAAAGATCACAGGAATCATGAAGACTGCAAGTATCGGAAGGATGGTAAATGAAAGAACAAATGAAGTTTGTGTAAAGCTGTCCAGAGGAGTGTCTAGCAAAGAGTGGAAATTTGATAAGCTCTAGCTTCCTGTTATCCCTTTGCCCATTGCGTGGAAAGGGCAGGAAATAAGATATGGGCTCAACATAAGGATGGATATTTAAATAATTACCGCTGTTTAAATATGGTATAAGCTATCTTAGGAGAATACACTCATCTTCATAGTCAATGATGATTATTGGAACATCTAAATGTCAGCTGTTGTATTAAGAGTTGAGGATACAATTAAGAATAATATGGAGAGCTCTCAGGAAAAGCTCAGAGGCCATAGGAGAGACAGTCATGCATATAAATAGATAAATTCCAATGCAATAGGCTCTTATAGACTGAAGGAAAAGTGCTGAGGGATCACAAGTTATACAGTAACTGATCTGCCTAGGGGAACTGGGAAAAGCTTTACTAAGCAGATGACATTTGATCAAGGTCTTGAAGGATGAGTAGGAGTCTGCTATTCAGTGGTATGGAGTTCCTTATCACTGGAAGGGTTCAGACAGAGACTGAATGGCCACCTGTCAAAGGCGTTGCAGACAGATTGCTGAGTAGGTGGGAAACTGTCCTGGTGACCTCAACGTCCTTCCACTTCCAAGATTCTATGAAAGAGCCCCAGGAGTAGAACATTATTGTACTAACATATATATTACCATCCATCAACACAGTATTCCCAATACTCTGCCTTATGGGGCTAGAGGAGAGTTGCTGTCAACCCAAGAGGGTTTATGCGGGGATCAAGGGGGAGAATTTAACTTTGCTGTGCCCTAAGGGTATGTATCTCTTTACACTTCTCAACTGAGTGTACTGACATGGGATGGTAAGATGGACTAAATGAGAAAACAAGGAGAGTTGGGGGTGGAGAGGAAAGCTTTGCTCCTCTGCACACTTGCAGAGTTTGGGGGTATTCCCTTATCCCCAAGTGGGCTCCTGGTTGCACAGAACAGCTGAAGCTGCCTCCTTTGCTGTAGCTCTGCTTGCCTTAGCCTCGGCTGCCACCCGAGGCTGTCTGCCATCCAGCACAGACTGTGCCCTTCAGTCAAGAAAAGCAGTGGACACAAAGGAGAAATTCCCAAAGAGAAAAGTGCATCCAGAGTCTCAGCCTCATCGCTGAGTTTCTCTGCTGGAGAATACTTGAATTGTTCACATTCCTGACTCTGCTCAGGTGAACACAGGTGCAGTCAGGCGGAGCCATCGTCCTTTTTCTTCACCTGTGGGGCTGAGAGGCCCCACTGACAGGTGGGCAGACAGACCTGCCATTGTCGCTGGCATATGGTGGTATATCAAATGCATCTTAAGAAGGGCTTGGAGCTTGAGACTCTTGCATCTCCTAAGTAGAGCCTTATGGGGAAACTTAAATGTGTAGACTCTCTCTCTTTTTTTTAATCAAAGGATACTGTGTAGGCCCTTTTTCTTGGGGTGAAGTAGAGGAAGAGCTCTGAAGCTACTGAGGCTATCTACTTTATGAGAGACTTCTGGTCAGTCAAATGCTGAAATAAATCACTTTACTTCCAGCCTCTCAAGCACAAACCTTGACTTTCACACCATTAAACTCTGGAATTAGTTAACACATCAAGTTTCTTCTGGGATGTCTGTCAAGAAGGATTAACAGCCAGTTGATGGATGTGGGTTCAGACTACAGTGAACTTGTAATATCCACTCAGCTCATGAGAGCTGGCTCTGTGCCCCCTGCTGACTCCTGCAGGCTCCTCTGAGTCAGTAGGAAATGCAGCCTGATCAGACAGACTATAAGGTGTGTGTACTGTCTTTCCTGTAAGTCAGTAATAATCCTGATATTAATTTTCTAAGGAAATATACATGCATCTGTTTGGGGTTTTTTTGCCAAAAGAAACATGGAAAGAATAAACCCCAAACTAGCGAGATTAGTTATTTGCAGGGAGTGATGGGAACAGGTGCAAAGAATTGGGGGAGTGATGCTTTAAAAATACATTTCTGTATGATTTTAACTTTTGGAGCCAGGTCAATGTTTTACTATGCAAAAAAGGTAAATCAGGAAGAATGGAGAAGAAACATAAAATGAAACACAAACAGAAACAAATGGGTCTATTTACCTTTCATATGAAAAGCATAATCACACCAAAGGAGGAAATAAAACTAATCTAAGTAACATTTGACCACAGTATTTTCACTATATAACCTCAATCTGAAGTAAAGAAACAACCATCAATAAACTCTACCTAGTAGGTTTGTTTTTCATAGTGGTGTGGGTTAGCATTTTCTTTCCTTTTTTAAAATTGAAGAGTTGATTTACAATGTTGTGTTAGTTTCAGGTATATAGCAAACAATATATATGTGTGTGTGTATTCTTTTTCAGATTTTCCCTTATAGCTTATTATAGTATACTGAGTATAGATCCTTGTCTTATACACTAGGTCCTTTCTGAGTATCTATTATATACAGTAGTGTATATGTTACTCCCAAACTCGTAATTTATCCTTCCTCCCCTTTTCTCTTTGATAAATTTGTTTTCTATGTCTGTGGCTCTATTTCTGTTTTATTAATGTTTATTTATATCATTATTTTAGATTCCAAATATATGCGATATCATACGATATTTATCATGCTAAGTGAAGAAAGCCGAACAGGATTAGCAGTTTTAAAACTACTGTGTGAGTGTTCCAAGCCTATGTAAATATGTATTTTGTGAATGGGAGCCAGGTTACTCACTTTCAGGGAAGGAAGTCAAAATTACAGGAAGGGGAAGGACTAGAATGCATTGGTAGTATTGATTTGAATGGAAGTACTGGTATAAACTCATGTTTTCTTTATATGCTGGGCTACTGCTGCTGCTGCTAAGTCACTTTAGTTGTGTCTGGCTCTGTGCGACCCCATAGATGGCAGCCCACCAGGCTCCCCTGTCCCTGGGATTCTCCAGGCAAGAACACTGGAGTGGGTTGCCATTTCCTTCTCCAATCATGAAAGTGAAAAGTGAAAGTGAAGTCGCTCAGTCGTG
This sequence comes from Aepyceros melampus, assembly GCA_006408695.1. NCBI lineage: Eukaryota > Metazoa > Chordata > Mammalia > Artiodactyla > Bovidae > Aepyceros > Aepyceros melampus. The sequence goes on from SJXQ01004304.1 coordinate 27,118, forward strand.
TCCAACTCTTAGTGACCCCATAGACTGCAGCCCACCAGGCTCCCCTGTCCATGGGATTTTCCAGGCAACAGTACTGGAGTGGGGTGCCATTGCCTTCTCCATCTTTATATGCATATTACACTTAATATATACACGGCTTACCCTTGGACAACACAGGTTTGAACTCTACATGTTCACTTGTACACTTTTTTTTTTTCAGTAAACACATAATACAGAACTACACAATCTGCGGTTGGTTGAATCCGCTGATTTTGGTAATTGTACTGGAGTGATATAAGAGAATGAAATATATAATAAGGTATTTAGGGGTAAAAGAACCTGATATCTGCAAAGAGAGAGACAAAAAAAAAAACACGAAAGAAACAAATGGGGCAACTTATTACTAATTGATACATCTGGGTATAGGACATACAACTTCCCTCGTACTTTCTTATAGCTTTTCCATAACTTGAAATTATATCAAATAAAAAGTTAAAACATACATACAAGAGGAAAATTTTAACTGTTAGGATGATTATTCTTGCCTCATCTTGCATTTGCTTGGGGAGAGTTAAATACGGAGGACGTTAAAAGAAACTCCATTTGCATACAATTTCAGTGTGTCCGAGATGCTTTCACATGTGTCAACCTTATCTGATTCTTACAACAATCTTTCAGAGTAAGCAAGGCAGGTATTTTACAGGAACTCCATGCAGATTTCTTTCTCTTGTTTTAATTTATTTTTTAATTGAAGGATAATTGCTTTACAGAATTTTGTTATTTTCTGTCAAGCATGAATCAGCCATAGGTATACATATGTCCCCTCCCTCTTGAATCTCCCTCCCATTTCCCTCCCTATCCCACCCCTCTAGGTTGCTACAGAGCCCCTCTTCGAGTTTCCTGAGCCATACAGCAAATTCCCCTTGGATATCTATTTTACATATGGTAATGTAAGTTTCCATGTTACTCTTTCCATACATCTCACCCTCTCCTCCCCTCTTCCCTGTTCGTAAATCTGTTCTCTATGTCTGTTTCTCCATTGCTATCCTGTAAATAAATTCTTTGGTACCATCTTTCTAGATTCCATATATATGCATTAGTATATGACATTTATCTTTCTCTTTCTCACTTACTTCACTCTGTATAATGGGCTCCAGGTTCATCCATCTCATTAGAACTGATTCAAAGATGTTCCTCTTCATGGCTGAGCAATATTCCATTGTGTATATGTACAACTTCTTTATCCATTCATTTGTCAATGGATGTCTAGGTGGCTTCCATGTTTTGGCTATTGTAAATAGTGCTACAATAAACATTGGGGTACATGTGTCTTTTTCAATTTTGGTTTCCTCAGGAAAAAGAAAAACCACCATATGACCCAGCAATCCCACTCCTAGGATGAAAAGATTAGCTCTAGTAATTTTCTGATAGTATCTTTAGGATTTTCTATGTATGGTATCATGTCATCTGCAAACAGTGAGAGCTTTATTCTTCTTTTCATCCTAGGAGTGGGATTTCTGGGTCATATGGTGGTTTTATTCCTAGTTTTTAAAGGAATCTCCATACCATCTTTCATAGTGGTTGTATCAACTTTCATTCCCACCAACAGGGCAGGAGCATTTCCCTTTCTCCACACCCTCTCCAACATTTATTGTTTGTAGACTTTTTGATGATGGCCATTCTGACTGGAGTGAGGTGATGTCTCATTACAGTTTTGATTTGTGTTTCTCTAATAATGAGCATTGTTGAGCATCTTTTCATGTGTTTGTTAGCCATCTTCTTTGGAGAAATGTCTGTTTAGGTCTTTTCCCCACTTTTTGATTGGGTTGTTTATTTTTCTGGTATTGAATTGTATGAGCTGCTTGCATATTTTGGAAATTAATCCTTTTTCAGTTGTTTCACTTGTTATTATTTTCTCCCATTCTAAGGATTGGTTTCTTCACCTTGTTTATAGTTTCCTTTTTTGTGCAAAAGCTTTTAAGTTTAATCAGGTCCTACTTCTTTACTTTTGTCTTTATTTCCATTATCTAGCAGGTGGGTCACAGAGGATCTTGCTTTGATTTATGTCATCAAGTGTTCTGCCTATATTTTCCTCTAAGTGTTTTATAGTTTCTGATCTTACATTTAGGTCTTTAATCCATTTTGAGTTTATCTTTGTGTATGGTGTGAGGAAGTGTTCTAATTTCATTCTTTTACATGTAGCCTTTCAGCTTTCCCAGCTCCACTTAATGAAGAGGCTGTCTTTGCCCCATTGTCAAAAATTAGGTACCCATAGGTGCAGGGGTTTATTTCTGGGCTTTCTATCTTGTTCCATTGGTCTATATTTCAGTTTTTGTTCCAGTACCATATTATTTTGATGACTGTAGGTTTGCAGTATAATCTGAAGTCAGGAAGACTGATTCTTCCAGCTCCATTCTTTCTCAAGACTGCTTTGGCTATTCAGGATCTTTTGTGTTTCCATATGAATAGTGAAATTTTTTGTTCTAGTTCTGTGAAAAATGCCATTGGTAATTTGATAGGGATCACATCGAATCTGTAGATTGTATTTGCTAGTATAGCCATTTTCACAGTATTGATTCTTCCTACACAGGAACACGGAATATCTTTCCATCTGTTTCATGTGTCTTTGATTTCTTTCATCAGTGTCTTATAATTTTCTGTATATAGTTCTTTTTACTCCTTAGGTAGGTTTATTCCTAGATATTTTATTCTTTTTGTTGCAATGGATTGAATGGGATTGATTCCTTAATTTCTTTCTCTGATTTTTCATTGTTAGTATTTAGGAATGCAAGTAATTTCTGTGTATTGATTTTATATCCTGCGACTTTGCTAAATTCACTGATTAGCTCTAGTGATTTTCTGATAGTATCTTTAGAGTTTTCTATGTACAGCATCATGTCATCTGCAAACAGTGAGAGCTTTACTTCTTCTTTTCTGATCTGGATTAGTTTTATTTCTTTTTCTTCTCTGATTGCTGTAGCTAGGACTTCCAAAACTACTTTGAATACTAGTGGTGAGAGTGGACACCCTTGTCTTGTTCCTGATCTTGGATGAATGCTTTTAGGTTTTCACCATTGAGAACAGTGTTGGCTGTGAGTTTACTATACACAGCCTTTACTATGTTGAGGTAGACTCCTTCTACCCATTTTTTGAAGAGTTTTAATCATAAACAGGTGCTAAATTTTGTCAACAGCTTTTTCTGCATCTATTGAGATTATCATATGCTTTTTATCTTTCAGTTTGTTAATATGGTGTATCACATTGATTTATTTGCATATACTGAAGAATCCTTGCATCCCTGGAATAAACCCAATTTGAGCATGGTGTATGAGTTTTTAATGGGTTGTTGAATTATCTTTGCTAGAATTTTGTTGAGGATTTTTAGTCCATGTTCATCTGACGTATTGGCCTGAAATTTTCTGTTTTTGTCTGTGTTGTCTTTGGTTTTGGTTCAGAGTGATGGTGACCTTGTAGAATGCACTTGGAAGTGTTCATTCCTCTGCAATTTTTTTGGAAAGAGTTTTAGAAAGATAGGCATTAGCTTTTCTCTAAATGTTTGATAGAATTCTCCAGTGAAGCCATCTGGTCCTGGGATTTTGTTTTTTGGGAGATTTTTTTTTTTTTATCACAGTTTCAATTTCAGTGCTTGTAATTAGGTTGTTCATAATTTTTGTTTCTTCCTGGTTCAGTCTTGGAAGATTGAACTTTTCTAAGAATCTCCATTTCTTCCAGATTATCTATTTTATTGCCATATAGTTGTTCATAATAGGCTGTTATAGTCCTTTGTATTTCTGCATTGTCTGTTGTAAACTCTGCTTTTTCATTTCTAATTATGTTGATTTGATTTTTCTCTTTTTTTCTTGATGAGTCTCGCTGGTTCAATTCAGTTCACCCTCAAGGTCGTCTCTGACTCTTTGCACTCCCATGGACTGCAGCATTCCAGGCTTCTTGTCCATCACCAACTCCCAGAGCTTGATCAAACTCATGTCCATCGAGTCAGTGATGCCATCCAACCATCTCATGCTCTGTTGTCCCCTTCTCTTCCTGCCTTCAATCTTTCCCAGCATCAGGTCTTTTCCAATGAGTCAGTTCTTCACCTGATAGGTGGCCAAAGTATTGGAGTTTCAGCTTCAGCATCAGTCCTTCCAATGAATATTCAGGACTGATTTTCTTTAGGATGGACTGGTTGGATCTCCTTGCAGTCCAAGAGACTTTCAAGAGTCTTCTCCAACACCACAGTTAAAAAGCATAAATTCTTCAGCACTCAGCTTTGTTTATAGTCCAACTCTCTCATCCACATACAACTACCGGATAAACCATAGCTTTGACTAGATGAGCCTTTGTTGGAAAAGTAATGTCTCTGCTTTTTAATATGCTGTCTAGGTTGGTCATAGCTTTTCTTGCAAGGAGCAAGCATCTTTTAATTTCGTGGCTGCAGTCACCATCTGCAGTGATTTTGGAGCCCCCTAGAAATAAAGTCTCTCACTGTTTCCACTGTTTCCCCATTCTATTTTCCATGAACTGATGGGACCTGATACCATGGTCTTAGTTTTCTGAATGTTGAGATTTAAGCCAATTTTTTCACTCTCCTCTTTCACTTTCATCAAGAGGTTCGTTAGTTCTTTATTTTCTGCCATAAGGGTGGTGCCATCTGCATATCTGAGGTTATTGATATTTCTCCCAGCGATCTTGATTCCAGCTTATGCTTTATCTAGTTTAGCATTTCTCATGATGTACTCTGCATATAAGTTAAATAAGCAGGGTGACAATATACAACCTTGATGTACTCCTTTCCTGATTTGGAACCAGTGCAATGTTCCATGTCTAGTTCTAACTGTTGCTTCTTGACCTGTATACAGATTTCTCATGAGGCAGGTAGGGTGGTCTGGTATTCCAATCTCTTGAAGAATTTTCCACAGTTTGTTGCGATCCACACAAAGTCTTCAGTCTAGTCAATAAAGCAGATGTAGATGTTTTTCTGAAACTCTTGCTTTTGCTGTGATCCAACAAATTTTGGCAATTTGATCTCTAGTTCCTCTGCCTTTTCTAAATCCAGCTTGAACATCTGGAAGTTCACAGTTCATGTACTGTTGAAGCCTAGCTTGAGAATTTTGAGATGAGTGGAATTGTGTGGTAGTTGAGCATTCTTTGGCATTGCCTTTCTTTGGGATTGGAATGAAAACTGAAATTTTCCTGTTCTGTGGCCACTGCTGAGTTTTCCAAATTTGCTGGCATATTGAGTGCAGCACTTTCACAGCATCATCTTTAAAGATTTGAAGTAGCTCAACTGGAATTTCATCACCTCCACTAGCTTTGTTTATAGTGATGCTTCTTAAGGCCCACTTGACTTCACATTCCAGGATGTCTGGCTCTAGGTGAGTGTGAGTGATCACATCATCATGATTATCTGGGTTGTGAAGATCTTTTTAGTATAGTTCTTCTGTGTATTCTTGCCACCTCTTCTTAATATCTTCTGCTTCTGTTAGGTCCATATCATTTCTGTCCTTTATCGAGCCCATCTTTGCATGAAAAGTTCCCTTGGAGCCCCTAATTTTCTTTAAGAGATCTCTAGTCTTTCCTATTCTATTGTTTTCCTCTATTTCTTTGCATTGATCACTGAGGAAGGCTTTCTTTTCTCTCCTTTATATTCTTTGGAACTCTGCATTCAAATGGGTATATTTTTTCTTTTCTCCCTTGCCTTTTGCTTCTCTTCTTTTCATAGCTATTTGTAAGGCCTCCTCAAATAACCATTTTGCCTTTTTGCATTTCTTTTTCTTGGGGATGGTCTTGATCACTGCCTCCTGTACAATGTCATGAACCTCTGTCCATAGTTCTTCAGGCATTCTGTCTGTCAGATCTAATCCCTTAAATCTATTTGTACCTCCACCATATAATCATAAGGGATTTTATTTAGGTCATAACTGAATGTTGAAAAGCAGAGATATTACTTTGCCAACAGAGGTCCATCTAGTCAAGGCTATGGTTTTTCCAGTGGTTGTGTATGGATGTGAGAGTTGAACTGTGAAGAAAGCTGAGCACTGAAGAATTGATGCTTTTGAACTGTGATGTTGGAGAAAACTCTTGAGAGTCCCTTGGACTGCAAGGAGATCCAACCAGTCCATCCTAAAGGAGATCAGTCCTGAGTGTTCATTGGAAGGACTGATGTTAAAGCTGAAACTCCAGTACTTTGGCCACCTGATGCAAAGAGCTGACTCATTGGAAAAGATGCTGATGCTGGGAGGGATTGGGGGCAGGAGGAGAAGGGGATGACAGAGGATGAGATGGCCGGATGGCATCACTCACTCAATGGACATGAGTTTGAGTGAACTCCAGGAGTTGGTGATGGACAGGGAGGCCTGGTGTGCTGTGATTCATGGGGTCGCAAAGAGTTGCACACGACTGAGCAACTGAACCGAATTGAACTGACTGATACCTGAATGTGCTAGTGGTTTTCCCTACTTTCTTCAGTTTAAGTCTAAATTTTGCCATATGGAATTCATGATCTTGGCCACAGTCAGTTCCCATTTTGTTTTTGCTAACTGTATAGAGGTTCTCCATCTTTGGCTGCAAAGACTATAATCAATCTGATTTCAGTATTGACCATTTGGTGATGTCCATGTGTAGAGTCTTGTATTGTTGGATGAGAGTGTTTGCTATGACCAATGCTTTCTCTTGAAAAAACTCTGCTAGCTCTTTCCCTGCTTCATTCTGTACTCCAAGGCCAAATTTGCCTGTTATTCCAGATATCTCTTGACTTCCTACTTTTGCATTGCAGTCCCCTATAATGAAAAGGCATCTTTTTTGGGTGTTGTTCCATTGGTGCATTTGGGATGTTAAAATCTGCTATTATTATTGTGTTATTGTCCATTTCTCCCTTTATGTCTGTTAGTTTTTGTCTCATGTATTGAGGTTCTTCTGTGTTGAGTGCATAGATATTTGCAATTGCTGTGTCTTCCTCTTGGATTGGTCCCTTGATCATTATGTAGCATCCTTCCTTATCTCTTGGGATATTCTTTATTTTAAGGTCTACTTTATTGATATGAAAATTGCTACCCTAGCTTTCTTTTGCTTCCCATTTGTATGAATATATATTTCCATCCTCTCACTTTCCGTCTATATGTGTCTTTAGGTCTGAAGCGGATTTCTTGTAGACAGCATGTATATATAGGTTTTGTTTTTGTATCCATTCAGCCAGTCTGTGTCTTTTGGTTGGAACACTTAATCCATTTACATTTAAAGTAATTATTGATATAAATGTTTCTATTGCCATTTTCTTAATTGTTTGTGGTTTGTTTTTGTGGATCTTTTTCTTCTCTTGTTTTTCCTGACTATATAAGTCCTTTTAGCACTTGTTGTAAAGCTGGTTTGGTGGTACTGACTTATTTTAACTTTTGCTTGTCTGAAAACCTTTTGATTTCTCCATCAATTTTGAATGAGATCCTTGCCAGGTAGAACATCTTGGTTGTAGATTTTTCCCTTTCAGTACTTTAAATATATCATGCCATTCCCTTTCTGGCCTGCAGAGTTTCTGCTAAAAGATCAGGTGTTAAATGTATGGGCTTTCTCTTGTATGTTACTTACTGCTTTCCCCTTGCTACTTTTAATATTCTTTCTTTGTGTTTAATCTTTCTTAGTTTGATTAACATGTGTCTTGGTGTGTTTATCTTTAGGTTTATCCTGTGTGGGACTCTTTGCACCTCTTGGAAGTGACTGGCTATTCCCTTTTCCATGTTGAGGAAATTTTCAACTATAACCTTTTCAAAAATTTTCTCATACCCTTTCTTTTTCTCTTTTTCTGTGACCGCTATAATTTGATGTTGATGTGTCTAATATTGTCCCAGAAGTCTCTGAGGCTATCCTCATTTCTTTTCATTCTTTTTACTTTATTCTACTCTTCAGCAGTCATTTCCACCATTTTATCTTCTGGCTCTCTGATCCATTCTGCTTCAGATGTTCTGCTATTGATTTCTTCTAGAGTATTTTTAATTTCAATAATTGTGCTGTTTTTCTCTGTATGTTTATTCTTTAATTCTTTTAGGTCTTTGTTAATATTCTTGCATTTTCTCCATTGTGTTTTCAAGCTTTGATCAACTTTACTATCATTATTTTGAATTCTTTTTCAGGTAGTTTGCTTATTTCCTCTTCATTTATTTGGACTTGTGTGTTTCTAGTTTATTCCTTCATTTGTGCAGTATTTCTCTGCTTTTTCATTATTTTCTTTTTTTAAACTTATTTTGTTTGAGGTCTCCTTTTTCCAGGCTTCAAGATTGAATCCTTTCTTCCTTTTGGTTTCTGCTCTCATAAGGTTGGTCAAGTGGTTTATGTAAGCTTCATGTAGAGTGAGATTTGTGCTTGTGTTCTGTTGGGAGGAGGTGAGTTTTGTTTATTTTTTCTCTCTGATGGGCAGGGCTGAGTGAGGCAGTAATCTTGTCTGTTAATGATTGGGTTTGTATTTTTGCCTTGTTTGGATGAAGTGCTCCGCACAGGGTGCTATCGGCAGTTGGGTGATGCTGAGTCTTGTATACAAGTGGTTGCCTTTGTGGGAGTTCTCACTATTTGATACACCCTAGGGTTAGGAATTCTCTAGCAGTCTAGGACCTTGGAGCCAGTGCTCCCACTCCAAAGGCTCAAGGCTTGATCTCTGTCCAGGAATGGAGATTCCACAGGTGGTTTGTTATGCCATTAAATGGGATTAAAACAAATACCCCAAAACGAAAAACCAAAGATGAACCTCAGACAAATGGCAATTACAAAATCAGGCAAATACTAATTAAAGTAATGCGATATACATATATGCAAATATACCCATAAGCAAACTCAAAACAGTCCAGCAAAAAACAGTACAATAGATTGACCTGGCCAACAAAAGAAACCAAAAAATGATAGCCACCAGTTAAGAACAAAACAAGGTGCCAACTGAGGAATAAGGCAATGAAAACAAAACTAACAAATATGGTGAGGAAAAAAGTGGAAAAAAGAAAAGAAAAGAAATAAAGAATAGAAATGCAAACTTAAATAGAGATAGACAAAGAAGATTCCCTTGTGGCTCAACTGGTAAAGAATCTGCCTGCAATGTGGGAGACCTGGGTTTAATCCCTGGGTTGGAAGATCCCCTGGAGAAGGGAAAGGCTACCCACTCCAGTATTCAGGCCTAGAGAATTCCATGGACTGTATAGTTCATGAGGTCACAAAGAGTCAGATATGACTGAGCAAATTTCACTTTCACTTTCAAAGAAGATTTACATATATTAAAGAGTACAGTCACTATGGAGAACAGTGTGGAGATTCCTTAAAAAACTGGAAATAGAACTGCCTTATGACCCAGCAATCCCACTGCTGGGCATACACACCCAGGAAACCAGAACTGAAAGAGACACTTGTATCCCCAGTGTTCATCGCAGCATTGTTTATAATAGCCAGGACATGGAAACAACCTAGATGTCCATCAGCAGATGAATGGATAAGAAAGCTGTGGTACATATATACAATGGAGTATTACTCAGCCATTAAAAAGAATACATTTTAATCAGTTCTAATGAGGTGGATGAAACTGGAGCCTATTATGCAGAGTGAAGCCAGAAAGAAAAACACCAATACAGTATACTAACACATATATGGAATTTATAAAGATGGTAACGATAACCCTGTATGTGAGACAGCAAAAGAGACAGATGTATAGAACAGCCTTTTGGACTCTGTGGGAGAGGGAGAGGGTGGGATGATTTGGGACAATGGCATTGAAACATGTTTAATATCATGTAAGAAATAAGTCGCCAGTCTAAGTTCAATGCAGGATACAGGATGCTTGGGGCTGGTGCACTGGGATGACCCAGAGAGATGGTATGGGGAGGGAGGTTGGGGGGGGGTTCAGGAGTGGGAACTCATGTACACCTGTGGCAGATTCATGTTGATGTATGACAAAACCAATACAGTATTGTAAAGTAAAATAAAGTAAAAAAAAAAAAAAAAGATTAACTGCAAGGGGAAAAGAACAGTAGGGAAAACAGACAAAGGAACAAATGTAGAAAAAATAATAATATGTTTAAAATTTTTTCAATTAAAATTTTAAAAAGAGAAAAAAAAAAAAAAAAGAAAAGGAAAACTCCACGTAACTCCAAAAGGCCAATGTAGAGGCAGAGGTTTATAACAGCAAAAAAAAGTGTGATTGAAAAGAAAAAAAAAAATATTAAAAGCTTAAAAAGATTTATTTCATAGCGCTAATAAAATTGGCAACTACAACAGAGGTGGGGGAAAAAAGGAAAAGAAGGCCCTCCAACATTGCGCTGGTCCCTGAACCTGCTGTGGGGGCAGCTCAGACTCTAATCTGGTCCTATTCCTGAGTGTTCTTGCTTCCAATGCCCATAGCTATCAGAACTAGTGTTTTTTTTTTTTTTTTTTTGTGGGAACGCTCAATGTCCTTTTATATATTCCATAGATGCAGTGTGGATTAAATCTGCAGGTTGTACAGCTGGTGGGAAGGTTTTGGGTCCTCTTCCTTAGCCACACTGCCCTGGGTTTCAATTGTGGTTTTATTTATACCTCTGCATGTGGATTGTGCACTGGGGTTTTCTCCTGAGTCTGCCCTGGAGGACTTGGGTCTGCCCCAGTGAGGGCCAGATGTGGAGGTGGTGCAGCTGCTTGGGTAACAGGGGCCCTGGCAGCAATAGGTACTCAGGGGAGTTGGTGGCTAGGGCAGCAGGAAACAAAGTACTCTAGAAGAGTATGGAAACCCACTCCAATATTCTTGCCTGGAGAACCCCACTGACAGAGAAGCCTGAAGGCCACAGTTCACGCGGTAGCAGAGTTGGACATGATCTAAGCAACCCCGCATGCATAGACGCAAGACATTTTCTCCCTGTGGCAGCTCTGCCCCATTGAGGTTGATCGTGAAGGTGGTGCAGCTGCTTGGGTCACAGGGACCATGGCAGTGCCAAGTGTGCAGGGACTACCTCAGCTGCAGGAGTTATGGCCATATCAAAGTCTTTTTTCAAGCTTCTGGCAGCTGGTGATCAGAAGGCCTCTATGGTTTGTCTTTCTCTGTAGCTCCCCCCATTCAGGCACTTAGAGGGCTCCCTTGCCTGGTGTCCTTGTCTGTTTTTCAGCACATCAGGCACATAGAGGGTCCCCCCTGGCTGGGGTCCTACTCTTGTTCTGCACATCGGGCGTGTGATGGACCAGCTTCTCTATTGCTCAGCTGCTAATACTGGTGTGCAGGGAAACAGGCTACGGTGATGGCTCCAACCCTTATGCATGACTCAGCAGTATCGCCTTGCTTCCATGGCTACCTGGCTTTCCTCCACAGGTTTTCCCCACCACAATCTTCTCCCTCATGTCCCCTTGGTCTGTCTCTCCACAGTCAACAGCAGCCCTTGCCCTGGGATTGCTCTACAATCCCTATGTGCCAGCTCCCAGCTCTTGTGACTTCTAGGGAACATGTGTCCCTGTCCAGGGTATGTATGGCTGTGGCAAGGATTGTCTAATTATTCCATTTAGGCCGCTACAGGTAAGCTGCTTCATTCTCAGCCAAATGTTTCTCCTCTGACACAGACAATTGCCCTGATGTGGGGATCAGACCTCTGCTTTAGTTCCCCCACCCACTGAAGACACTAACACTTCTGTTTTTCCCTCTAGTTCCTTCATCCTACCGAGTTTTGTGTGGTTCTATATATTCTTTTCCAGTGATCAGGTGCTTCCACCAGCTCTCAGCTGGTGTTCTGCAAGCACTTCTGTGTCTGAAGGTGTATTCCTAATGTATCCATAGAGAGAGATGTAGTCCACGTCCATCTACTCCTCCACCATCTTGTTCCTCCCCACATAGATTTCTTAAGTGCATTTCTCAACATCAAAGAACTAGAAAGTACTGAGGCCAGGACTTGAACCTGGGCACTCCAACTTTCAGTGCAAACTTGCCTTGTTGCATGGAGGTCCTACTTTGACCTCAAGGGCACACTTGCCCCCTTCCCATTAGGCATCGAGGGCACTGATTAGACGGTGAGGATTGAGGGCACTCCACTCTGTGTTGCTGCACCCATTTTTGATGAAACCCTCCCACAGTTCAGCAGTGTCATCTGCACTGTGCTCTTTAATAACTGTCTTGTTGTAAGTTGTTGTATTGGTGTCAGAGCCTGAACTTTACTATCCACACAGATTCAGGCCCCTTCCCTCACACACATGCCCACACCTTCTGGCTGTTTATTAAGTAAAAGACTAGCAGACTGGGATACATTGAGCTTCTTCAATTCTATGGCTCCTTTCTTTCAACTTGTTTCATCCCAAGTAATAAAACTATGCCTCAGAGGAAGGGTCCTAGGCAAGTGGACAAGTATTATAGGATGGACAGATAAACTAATGAGAAAGTCAACAACAGACTTTGGTGGTTGGTTTAAGGTGTAGGTCTTGAAAATATTCACTCTATAGTCCTAGACTCTTCTGCACAGAAGACTCAAGATTAGAATTTCAGAGAGCTTTCTCTCAAGGCTAAAGGAGGCAGGAAATGTCCTGGGATAAGACTGTTTAAGCTTATAAACAAACTTTCCAGATTTAATTCCATTAACGCCCATTACAAGGCTTGATTTTTCCGTATAGCCTTTCATGGTCCTGTTCATACCACAGTGTCTTCCTGTTCAGAATCTTTGATTTTCTGACCATCTGTGCCCCTCATTTAACTCTGGTCACATATTACCTGTCCCTAGTCTTTTTCCTCCATCTTGCAGGCCTTCCTAACCTTTGAGGATGGGACCAAGACCTATATATGCACACACACCATTTTACCTGTCATTTAAATCACCTCCTTCTTCTTAATTCTTTCCATTAAGAGTATTAGAGACAGGTGGTGGGTTTTTGGTTTGTTGTCTTTTTTTTTTTTTTAACCATTTTACCTGATAAAGAATCCCAATATTTTGCTTCAGGCCACAGCACTGTGTCTGTAGATATTGCTTCCACCCTAGAAGCAGCCAGAAGTCCTCCGCCTTCTGCTTGTCCCTGGCCAAGCTTGGTTCCCAATGGACCTGGTTTAGCACAATCCCATCACAAAGAGTTGGACATGGCTGAGTGACTGAACTGAACTGACTCTCATTGGATTTCTAGGAAGTGTTGAATTCTCTGTTCCCTTGAAAAAGCTGGGTAAAGAAGAGATGGAGACAGAAAGCATGTCTCCTAACTCAGTTTCCACCTCCCGATTCTTTTCTACCAGTCAGTCCAGCATCAAAACACCTGGATTGTTTTCCTCTGTGATGCCAAATACCAACATTGAATGCTGAGTTCTAGGAACTGATTACATGTTTCAATACTGGACAGACACACCTTTACAAATTACACAGTGACCTTCTGAAGCACGTCCTGTTTCCTCGGTTTGTTGTTTGTTTGGAGACAGATTACACACCATCTGGGAATGAAGTTGGAACTTCTTGGGAGAAATTATTATTCAGCCTTCTTTTGAAAATCTTGTCCAGGATTGCCAGTTGGCCAAAATTTTATTCATTCTACAAAGTTGGCATTAACCCTCCCTCCCATATTTACCATGTCACATTTTAATCACCAGCCTGTCTCTTCCTATTTCTCCTCACTTCACAAAGATAGACAAGAACTCAGTGCATCTACTTCTGTGTCCAGAGGAACTTCAGGACATCATGTAGTATAAACAATAGTGTGGTTACAAAGAAATACACCCTCTAGTTCTGCCCTGAGAAGGAGATTCCTGTGTGCCGAATCTCATTCTGTGTGTCACTGTTTCCTAAATTTTCTGAAGGCATTCTCGTTTCCCAGAAATCGGATAGATTTTGCATCGGAGAGAAAACTTGCCTATTTGCACTTGGTGGAACAAACCAGCCAATCATTAGCCACTCACCTTCAGGATATGTTGGCACATACTAAAAACTCAGTAAAAGATTGTTGAATGAAGGCATAAACAAAATCCTGGGTGAAACAAGTTAAGTAGTATGGTGAGCAGGTTCCCCAGAAGCCGATCTTGAGGTGAGGACTTATGGGCAGGAGTTTATGAAGGAAGTGCTCCCTGGAGAAAGCAGTAAGGGAGGAAGGAGCTGGGACACAGTGGAAGTTGAGGCAGGGCATAGTTTCAGGTGACGTCTCAGCCTCAGTCTCAACCCCAGAAAACCCCAGGGCCTACGTTACTTGGCAGAATTTGTCCCACTCCAAGGCAAGGAGCTAGGTTTCCAAACTCCAGTCCCGATCAGCACTGGCCTCAGTCTTCCCAGGAGAATGTCAACTTGGACTCTCTGTTCTCAGCACGTCCCACCCTGCCCCCCACAGTTCTCTGAAGAAAGCTGTGAGGGACAGAGGCTGGATCTTGGAGGTCTGGACAGAGAACTGGCAATGCAATTCCTCAGTGTCTTTACTGTATTGGCACATTGTGAAGGGCCAGGAGAAAAATCACTCAATGTTTTTCAAATATTTGGAACGAAGTCCATTTTTTCCCCTCAATACTTCTCTTACCGGTTTTCTGTGAAACATTCTATGAGAAATGCTGCTTACATATTGCTTTCTCTTGCAAATTTCAAGGGTTTAAGGAGACCTAAGGTTAAGATTGTGTAAATGGCTTGGGGTTGGCCAATAATTCCCTGATTTACAGTTCTTTTCAAGTGATTAGCCTGCTTGTAGTTGATTGATGTAATACTTTTGAGAGTGGCAGATATTTCAGATTATCTGAAGAAAGTGAGGGAGTGATGGTCCTTCGGATTTAGATATTGGACTTTGTTCTTGGATTTTAAAGACCTAAAGAACAAATATACTAATGAAATAGGTAAATACAAAATTTTATATGTGTAAAAAATTAAAAATGATAAAACACTGCATAAAAGGACATTGTAAAACGCCTCTCTTTCTAAATATTGAGCTGAAGATGGTCTAGTAATTTTTTCTCTTTATGATACCACTGCCTGCCATTAACACAAGGCAGAAGTCTGGCTTTGTCCACTTTTCCTGGATAGCTGAGAATTAGTAGAGACTGTTCAATTTTAAGCAATCAATAATACATTGAAAGAAGAAGAGTAGGAAGGGATGAAGGATGGGAGGATGGAGGGAGGAAAACTCGTACTGACATCAATGAGACAAAAGAACCAGCTACTCTCAGGGCAGGTTCTACTTACACCCCTGTCCTGAGGGGGCACAGAAGCCTGTTGAGTTTATATTTCTAACCCCAAACATTTCCACATTCAGGAGTACAGCAAATTTATCTTGTCCCTCCATGCACCAAATGGTAGAGGCAATAAATGTGTTCTGGACAATGTTATTCAGCAAATGTAAAGTTGACAGATGGATTTTTCACACTGAGGTTTGCAAAATGACAGTAATGCCAATGCCCAGCTACAATAATGGTCAACTTTCTGATTACGATGGCTCTTCATGTGAGATGATTCAAGGGAAAACTCAAACAGTGAAACATAAATACTCACACTGACTAATGTCCCAGAAGGGATGGTGATTTTCAAATGTTTTTGATATGGTTCCTGTCCTGGAGGTGGACGATTTGTTTACTAGGAGCCTGCTGCTTTAATGAGAGGGTTATCTCTCTGAAATGCTTGTGAAGCACAGTGTTTGATTTACCATATTTACTGATGGAGGGCAGGGTGACTTCTATGCCATGGGACTTCAGCTTTTACATTTGGGTGATATCTGTGTCTGTATACATTAATCTGCTTTAAGTGTGCGCCTGTGTATAGCCACACATAAATGTGCGGTATGCATCTATTGTCTCTCACTGATGTAAAACATACTCACCAAATTCATATTGGGCTGAGATCCAAGATGACCAAGAAGGGAAATTTCCTCCAATTATGAACAGTTTCACAAGTGGGAATGGGAGAGTTCACATGGAATCTGTCATATAAATCTTCACTTTCCATGCATTTGTTACCCCTGGTTCAGCACCGGATGCTAATATATCTTGATCCTTGCACACTTCTTTCAGTGCTTTCTGGGGTATGTGAGTGCCCTCTGGTGGGTATTTGGCTGGAAATGTTGAACTGAGTCTGTTCTTGCTTTGGGATGCAGGACAGACAGATAACGGTGTGCATGGATCCCAATTTCTGTGAAGAGCAGGGGCCAAAGGGAGGGGGGTCCAGCTCTCCCCACTTTTCTGCACTCCTGCGATCTCCCCACAGTAGTTTCAGAAGCCATGCATGTCTAAATCAGCACTGTGCAGTAGGACTTTCTCAGTGATGGAGATGTACCGCCTCGCTGTGCTGCTCAGCATGGCCGGGACTGGCTACTGAGCCCTTGAATGCGGCTGGTGAGACTGGGAAACTGATTCATTTTGCATTGAAGTGAAATTCACATAAAATAAAATTAATGATTTTAAATTGTTCAATTCAAGAGCCTTTATTTAGTTCTAAAATATTCTCATCACCTCAAAAGACTATTGCTGTTGCTGCTAAGTTGCTTCAGTCGTGTCCGACTCTGTGCGACCCCATAGACAGCAGCCCACCAGGCTCCCCTGTCCCTGGGATTCTCCAGGCAAGAACGCTGAAGTGGGTTGCCATTTCCTCCTCCAATGCATGAAAGTGAAAAGTGAAAGTGAAGTTGCTCAAAAGACTATTCAGTGTTTATTAAGCAGTAACTCTCCTTTCCCACCATCCCCCTCAGTCCTTGGCAACCACCAGTCTGCTTTCTCTATGGGTTATCTAACCTGTATATTCCATATGAAAAGAATCATATAGTAAATGATCTTGTGTGACTGATTTCTTTCAGTTAGTATAATGGTTTTTTTAATTTAAAAAATTTTATTGGCTATAGTTGCTTTACAATGTTGTCCTAGTATCTGCTGTACAATGAACTCTGTGTAAAATAGGTAGTCAGTGGAAACCTGTTATACAGCTCAGGGAGTTCAGCTCAGTGTTCTGTGGTGACCTGACTGGGTGAGATGTCGGGGGTGGGGGGCGGTTGGGAGGAAGGTACAGAAGGAGGGGACATGTGTACACATATGGCTGATTCATTTCTTTTTATAGCATAATGTCTTTAAAGCTCATCCATGTTGTAGCCTTTGTCAATATTTCAAATTTTTGATGGCTGAGTAATTTTCATTTAAATGTACATACTACATTTTGTGTATCTTTTTATCTACTGATGGATATTCAGATTGTTGCAACTTTTACCTATTGGAAGTAGTGCTTCTATGAATATATGTGTAAAGGGATCTCTTCAAATAGCTGTTTTCAACTTTTTTTGGCTATATACTTAAGAGTGGAATTGCTGGGTCAGAGCTACTCCATGTTCAAGGTCAGGAGGGGCGGCAGTGAGGAGATACCACTCGTCCAAGGTAAGGAGCAGTGGCTGCGCTTTGCTGGAGCAGCCATGAAGAGATACCCCACGTCCAAGGTAAGAGAAACCCAAGTAAGACGGTAGGTGTTGTGAGAGGGCATCAGAGGGCAGACACAATGAAACCATAATCACAGAAAACTAGTCAATCTAATCACATTAGGACCACAGCCTTGTCTAACTCAATGAAACCAAGCCATGCCCGCGGGGCAACCCAAGATGGGCGGGTCATGGTGGAGAGGTCTGACAGAATGTGGTCCACTGGAGAAGGGAATGGCAAACCACTTCAGTATTCTTGCCTTGAGAACCTCATGAACAGTATGAAAAGGTAAAATGATAGGATACTGAAAGAGGAACTCCCCAGGTCGGTAGATGCCCAATATGCTACTGGAGATGAGTAGAAAAATAACTCCAGAAAGAATGAAGGGATGAAGCCAAAGCAAAAACAATACCCAGCTGTGGATGTGACTGGTGATAGAAACAAGGGCCGATGCTGTAAAGAGCAATATTGCATAGGAACCTGGAATGTTAGCTCCATGAATTAAGGCAAACTGGAAGTGGTCAAACAGGAGATGGCAAGAGTGAACATTGATGTTCTAGGAATCAGCGAACTAAAATGGACTGGAATGGGTGAATTTAACTCAGATAACCATTGTATCTACTACTGTGGGCAAGAATCCCTTAAAGAAATGGAGTAGCTATCATAGTCAACAAAAGAGTCCAAAAACAATACCCAGCTGTGGATGTGACTGGTGATAGAAACAAGGGCCGATGCTGTAAAGAGCAATATTGCATAGGAACCTGGAATGTTAGCTCCATGAATTAAGGCAAACTGGAAGTGGTCAAACAGGAGATGGCAAGAGTGAACATTGATGTTCTAGGAATCAGCGAACTAAAATGGACTGGAATGGGTGAATTTAACTCAGATAACCATTGTATCTACTACTGTGGGCAAGAATCCCTTAAAGAAATGGAGTAGCTATCATAGTCAACAAAAGAGTCCAAAATGCAGTTCTTGGATGCAATCTCAAAAACAACACAATGATCTCTGTTCATTTCCAAGGCAAACCATTCAATATCATGGTAATCCAAGTCTATGCCCCAACCAGGAAATGCTGAAGAAGCTGAAGTTGAATGGTTCTAGGAAGACCTACAAGACCTTTTAGAACTAACACCCCAAAAAGATGTCCTTTTCATTATAGGGGACTGGAATGCTAAAGTAGGAAGTCAAGAAACACCTGAAGTAACAGGCAAATTTGGGCTTGGAATATGGAGTGAAGCAGGACAAAGGCTAATAGGCTTTTGCCAAGAGAACACACTGGCCATAGCAAACACCCTCTTCCAACAATACAAGAGAAGACGCTACACATGGACATCACCAGATGGTCAACACCGAAATCAGACTGATTATATTCTTTGCAGCCAAAGATGGAGAAGCTCTATACAGTCAGCAAAAACAAGACTGGGAGCTGACTGTGGCTCAGATCATGAGCTCCTTATTGCCAAATTCAGACTTAAATTGAAGAAAGTAGGGAAAACTACTAGACCATTCAGTTCAGTTCAGTCGCTCAATCGTGTCTGACTCTTTGCGACCCCATGAATCGCAGCACGCCAGGCTTCCCTGTCAATCACCAACTCCTGGAGTTCACTCAGATTCACATCCATCGAGTCCGTGATGCCATCCAGCCATCTCATCCTCTGTCGTCCCCTTCTCTTCGTGCCCTCAATCCCTCTTAGCATCAGAGTCTTTTCCAATGAGTCAACTTTTCGCATGAGCTGGCCAAAGTACTGGAGTTTCAGTTTTAGCATCATTCCCTCCAAAGAAATCCCAGGGCTGATCTCCTTCAGGATGGACTGGTTGGATCTCCTTGCAGTCCAAAGGACTCCTAAGAGTCTTCTCCAACACCACAGTTCAAAAGCATCAATTCTTCAGCACTCAGCTTTCATCACAGTCCAACTCTCACATCCATACATGACCACAGGAAAAACCATAGCCTTGACTAGATAGACCTTACTTGGCAAAGTAATGTCTCTGCTTTTGAATATACTATCTAGGTTGGTCATAACTTTTCTTCCAAGGAGTAAGCATCTTTTAATTTCATGGCTGCAGTCACCATCTGCAGTGATTTTGGAGCCCAAAAAAACAAAGTCTTACACTGTTTTCACTGTTTCCCCATGTATTTCCCATGAAGTGATGGGACCAGATGCCACGATCTTCATTTTCTGAATGTTGAGCTTTAAGCCAACTTTTTCATTCTCCACTTTCACTTTCAGATATGACCTAAATCAAATCCCTTATGATTATACAGTGGAAGTGAGAAATAGATTTAAGGGACTAGATCTGATAGATAGAGTGCCTGGTGAACTATGGACTGAGGTTCATGACACTGTACAGGAGACAGGGATCAGGACCATCCCCATGGAAAAGAAATGCAAAAAGGCAAAATGGCTGTCTGGGGAGGCCTTACAAATAGCTGTGAAAAGAAGAGAAGCAAAAAGCAAAGGAGAAAAGGAAAGATATAAGCATCTGAATGCAGAGTTCCAAAGAATAGCAAGAAGAGATAAGAAAGCCTTCCTCAGCGATCAATGCAAAGAAATAAAGGAAAACAACAGAACGGGAAAGGCTAGAGATCTATTCAAGAAAATTAGAGATACCAAGGGAACATTTTATGAAAAAATGGGCTCGATAAAGGACAGAAATGGTCTGGACCTAACAGAAGCAGAAGATATTAAGAAGAGGTGGCAAGAATACACGGAAGAACTGTACAAAAAAGATCTTCATGACCCAGATAATCATGATGATGTGTTGACTAATCTAGAGCCAGACATCTTGGAATGTGAAGTCAAGTGGGCCTTAGAAAGCATCACTACGAACAAAGCTAGTGGAGGTGATGGAATTCCAGTTGAGCTGTTTCAAATCCTGAAAGATGATGCTGTGAAAGTGCTGCACTCAATTTGCCAGCAAATCTGGAAAACTCAGCAGTGGCCACAGGACTGGAAAAGGTCAGTTTTCATCCCAATTCCAAAGAAAGGCAATGCCAAAGAATGCTCAATGAAGTGATGGGACCAGATGCCACGATCTTCATTTTCTGAATGTTGAGCTTTAAGCCAACTTTTTCATTCTCCACTTTCACTTTCAGATATGACCTAAATCAAATCCCTTATGATTATACAGTGGAAGTGAGAAATAGATTTAAGGGACTAGATCTGATAGATAGAGTGCCTGGTGAACTATGGACTGAGGTTCATGACACTGTACAGGAGACAGGGATCAGGACCATCCCCATGGAAAAGAAATGCAAAAAGGCAAAATGGCTGTCTGGGGAGGCCTTACAAATAGCTGTGAAAAGAAGAGAAGCAAAAAGCAAAGGAGGAAAGGAAAGATATAAGCATCTGAATGCAGAGTTCCAAAGAATAGCAAGAAGAGATAAGAAAGCCTTCCTCAGCGATCAATGCAAAGAAATAAAGGAAAACAACAGAACGGGAAAGGCTAGAGATCTATTCAAGAAAATTAGAGATACCAAGGGAACATTTTATGAAAAAATGGGCTCGATAAAGGACAGAAATGGTCTGAACCTAACAGAAGCAGAAGATATTAAGAACAGGTGGCAAGAATACACAGAAGAACTGTACAAAAACAAATCTTCATGACCCAGATAATCACGATGGTGTGATTACTCACCTAGAGCCAGACATCCTGGGATGTGAAGTCAAGTGGGCTTTAGAAAGCATCACTACGAACAAAACTAGTGGAGGTGATGGAATTCCAGTTGAGCTATTCCAAATCCTGAAAGATGATGCTGTGAAAGTGCTGCACTCAATCTGCAAGCAAATTTGGAAAACTCGGCAGTGACCACAGGACTGGAAAAGGTCAGTGTTCATTTCAATCCCAAAGGCAATGCTAAAGAATGCTCAAACTACCGCACAATTGCACTCATCTCACACGCTAGTAAAGTGATGCTCAAAATTCTCCAAACCAGGCTTCAGCAATATGTGAACCATGAACTTCCAGATGTTAAAGCTGGATTTAGAAAAGGCAGAGGAACCAGAGATCAAATTGCCAACATCTGCTGGGTCATCGAAAAAGCAAGAGAGTTCCTGAAAAACATCTATTTCTGCTTTATTGACTATGCCAAAGCCTTTGACTGTGTGGATCACAATAAACTAATTCTGAAAGAGATGAGAATACCAGTCCACCTGACCTGCCTCATAAGAAACCTATATGCAGGTCAGGAACCAACAGTTAGAACTGGACATGGAACAACAGATTGGTTCCAAATAGGAAAAGGAGTACATCAAGGCTGTATATTGTCACCCTGCTTATTTAACTTCTATGCAGAGTACATCATGAGAAACACTGGGCTGGAAGAAGCACAAGCTAGAATCAAGATTGCTGGGAGACATATCAATAACCTCAGATATGCGATGACATCACCCTTATGGCAGAAAGTGAAGAGGAACTAAAAAGCCTCTTGATGAAAGTGAAAGAAGTGAGTAAAAAAGTTGGCTTAAATCTCAACATTCAGAAAACGAAGATTATGGCATCTGGTCCCATCACTTCATGGCAAGTAGATGGGAAAACAGTGGAAACAGTGTCAGACTTTATTTTTTTAGGCTCCAAAATCACTGCAGATGGTGACTGCAGCCATGAAATTAAAAGACGCTTACTCCTTGGAAGGAAAGTTATGACCAACCTAGATAGCATATTCAAAAGCAGAGACATTACTTTGCCAACAAATTTCTGTCTAGTGAAGGCTATGGTTTTTCCAGTAGTCATGTAAGGATGTGAGAGTTGGACTGTGAAGAAAGCTGAGTGCTGAAGAGTTGATTCTTTTGAACTGTGGTGTTGGAGAAGACTCTTGAGAGTCCCTTGGCCAGCGAGGAGATCCAACCAGTCCATCCTAAAGGAGATCATTCCTGGGTATTTTTTAGAAGGAATGATGCTAAAGCTGAAACTCTGGTACTTTGGCCAACTCATGTGAAGAGTTGACTCATTGGAAAAGACTCTGATGCTGAGAGGGATTGGGGGCAGGAGGAGAAGTGGACGACAGAGGATGAGATGGCTGGAGGGCATTACGGACTCGATGGACGTAAGTCTGAGTGAACTCCGGGAGTTGGTGATGGACACGGAAGCCTGGCATGTTGCAGTCCATGGGGTCCCAAAGACTGAGCGACTGAATTGAACTGATGGTAATCTTGTGTTTAACTCCTTGAGAACTCAAGAAACTGTTTTCTGAGGAGGTGAATTTTTAATTTTATGTAATTTTAATTAGCAATATAATTATTAAATGATTTAAATCTTGATTTTGTGAAAGTCCTAATGATTCTATAGCACCTTGATTCTTTCTAAGCAATAGAGCCAGATCCTCAAGAACTATCCAGGTAATATTTAACAATATACTCCTGCAGGAAAAAGCATTCCATGGATTTCCATAACCTTAGCTTTTTATTCTCTACATTATAGAGAAGTAGATCACAGATCATAGAAAATAAGGATTGGAAGTGACCTTAGAGGACAATTATCCCAGCTCTGACATGTTATAGATGGAGAAACTGAGACCACATCTTCATAAACATTTGATGTGCACCCCACTCAGGGAAAGCTGGGGAGATTCTGAGGTAGCTTGTGAATGCTGGGTGGCAGCTGAAAGCTGTGGGGGGGAAGGGTGGCTGGAAGGGCTGATGCAATAATACCAGCCTACGGTATTGGCCAAGGGATAGGTGTGGGGGTACGGCTCACCTGCTTAGGTATAGAGCTAGACTTCATTGTACCCAAAGGCCAATCCCATTGATCTTACATGCAGATGTAACCTGAATCCAGTTGGTTCTCACTGCTTCTGTATTTACCAGTTAAATCATCACCACATCCCCCATCCCTTTCTACTATTGTCCTTTTGCAGTCAATTCTGCCCCAGCAACCTGATATATTTTCATTACACTCTAATTCCAGGTTCTTCCCATGGCTTCTAGGATCCTGTATGTGTGTGTTGCGGTTACTCTCCAGCCTCATTCTCATCACTGTCCCTCCTATTCTCTGCTTTTAAAACAGCAGCCTCCTCGGTTTTCCTCAAACCCACAAGCATGTGTGCACTTGCTCATCTCTTTGTCTCTGAGACTCTTTCCAAAGATATTCTTAAATTGAACTACAGTTTATTTGAAATGCTGTGTTAGTTTGAGGTATATAGCAAAGTGATTCAGTTATACTTATCTATCTGTATAAATACACACACACACACACACACACACACACACACACACACATATATATATATAACTATATTTGGCTTCCCAGGTGGCTTAGTGGTAGAGAATCTGCTTGTCAGTGCAGGAGACACAAGAGACATGGGTTCATGCTCTGGGTCAGGAAGATCCCCTGGAGAAGGAAATGGCAAACTTATTCTTTCCTGGAGATTCCCCTGGACA
Organism: Aepyceros melampus; assembly: GCA_006408695.1. NCBI lineage: Eukaryota > Metazoa > Chordata > Mammalia > Artiodactyla > Bovidae > Aepyceros > Aepyceros melampus. The sequence goes on from SJXQ01004304.1 coordinate 50,791, forward strand.
GAAGAGCCTGGTGGGCTACAGTCCATAGGATCACAAAGAGTCAGAACAATGAGCAACTGAGTATGCACTCATGTGTAACTATATATGCAAATGTTTTCAGATTGTTTTTCTTCATAGGTTATTATAAGATATTGAGTAGAGGTCTCTGTGCTCTGCAGTAGACCTTTGTTGGTTATCTGTTCTATGTTTAGCAATGTGTATACATTAATAGTTCCCTTCAGCCCTTCATTCAGATTGATGCTCAGTGTTACTTTATCAGAGAGCCCTTCCCTGAGCACCTCTACTAACAGAAGCCCTTTCACTTGCATCATCCCTCTGTCTCCCTCTCTTGGTCACCATTGTGCTCTGCAGCTCTCGCTACATGGACGCATGCTATACATATTATATACTAGACAAAGTCAGTTTATCACACTGGAGTGCGAACTCTATACGGATCAGGACTGTCTTTTCATTTTCTGTTGTGCCTAAAACAGTGACTGACACACAGAAAGTAAAGAAAATGAGGAAACTGTAAAGGAAGAAGGAAAGGAGGAAGAAAAGAAGAGGAAAGGAAGTCTGGCCAATGAACCCTCTCAAATCTCAGTTGTCTCATTTGAAAAATGAGATTAAGAATCATTCCTACCTCATAGGGTTGTTGGATATTGAAACGGCTCTCCATTTGTTTAATCCAGGGCTGAGCGCTTAGAAAGTGCTTGATAAATACAACTTTTTGCCATAACTTTTCTTTGGATGTCGCGTCCTCATCACCTCTGCTCTGTCTGCAACAGCCCGGAAAATACACTTACTCCTTCCTCTTTGTTCTTTACCCAGCTTAATCCATCCGACCTGCCATTTCTGCTTCTAGACGGCTCTCTTGACTCCTCCGTTACACCCTATTCCTTTACCTCTCTTCTCAGGATTTATGGTTCCTTCAGGTTCCCCACAAATTTCTCATTTCATATTTAGGATACACACACACTTCTCAACTTTTCAACTTCTCAACACTCTTTTAAAATCTTTGTGGGAATTCCCTGGTAGTCCAGTGGTTAGGACTCCATGCTTCCATCCCTGGTCAGGGAACTAAGATCCAAAAGCTGCATGGCATAGAAAACAAACAAACAAAAATTAACTCTCTGATTTATATAATGAGATAATAAATTAATGTCACTTTCTTACAACTGCCTCTCCCAACAGTAAGAATGAGGCGAGGTGGTCTGTTCTCATTAGACAGTGACTGGGGCACAAAAAGATTAGTTTTCTGGGCTGGTCTCTTTCCCTGAAGAAGAATGGGGCTGGTGCCCTGTTTTCTGGCCAAGACACTGCATACTTTGTCCTTGGTTCTCAAGCTGGAGGACCAATCCTCTGGGGTACGCAAGGTTAACTCCAGAACAAACATTCCAAACATCCCTGGAGCATCAATTTTAGGAGAATAAGTAATTTAAGTCATTGTTAGAAGTGGAGCAGATATATTAGGAAGTAGACTGTAATATCCTCATAAATGTTTGAGATCAAATATTAATCTCCACAAAAATGTCTTACTTGGGCTGGCTCAGCCTACATTCCCAGGCTCCTGGAGTCCTTCTCATTTCCCAGAGGTACATATTCTCACTCTCTTCTGCTCTTTGAATATTTCAATTAAACAGTCTGAGGTGTATTTGGGATAATATGTGCTTCTGTAAAAATATGAATGCTTTTCACAGTCACATAGTGAAAAAGAGCAGTCCATAGTCAATGGTTTATCTAGTTAGTGACTGTGGCTCATATGAAATAGAGTCTAGTCTTAAACTAACGTCTGTTCCCGTCTCCCAAGAGTATTATCAGATTCCCAAGCCTGGAGCTGATGCACACTTCTTTTTATTTTTTAGGGGCAGAGAGAAACTTCAATTATTTTTCAATAATTAATATTGGGAAACAATGTTGCATTAAACACATCTTTAGTGTTTTTAAGTGGGGCCTGGGCAAGCTTAGCTTTTAAGATTCTAACAATGGGTGTCTTATATTCTTTAGTATCCTATCAAGGTCTTTGGGCATTTGGATCCACCTTGACCCAACTATCACCCTGGAATTCATAACCTGCCAGTTGGCAAGATGATTGTGCATGAAAAAGTATGCTCACCTTAGGGGTACCTACAGCAAACACTTGGGTCCTCTGTAGGAGCCCGGGAGCTCGTGCCTGGGGCCGGTAATTACACTTAATAATAAGGTTGGTTCCGGGATTGTATAGTCAGAAATGCAGTCTGGAGAGTTCAAAAATTCATCCTGTGGCTGCCTCCCTGTTCTTCATTCCTGGACTAGCTTTCTCAAGTTACTCTCCTTTTGACCAAAGAAAATCATAATCACAGGGAAGGAACTTCAACCAAACATCTGCTGGGGAAACAAGTAGAGCTATTCACCTGCATAATCAAAGAAGCTCCTAAATTACACGGGGCACAGAGGTGACCTGGAATCCAACCACGGGAGCAGCCATACTGGGGGTCCTTCTTGCTAACAGAAGAAATTGACTGATGGGGAAAATTGCTTATGGAGTGTGCTTAGGCCACATAACCCCCAAGTTACCTCAGTTCAGAGTCCCAGGCCAGCACAGCTCCTCTCTTAGGTGAAATTACACTTAGGAATGGGGGAGGAGTGGGTGGTAAGAGATTGAAGAATGATGCTTAATGGAGTACACCAATGACAAAAGAAATTTAAAATCTACTTCTGAACTGGAATCACTCCTTTGATCTTCTAGCTGTTGAAAGTTTGCTTTTCACAGAAATGGTCTACTCAGATAGATTGTTTCCTAGGCTGTGAGACATTAGTTGCTTTGAAAAAAAATTAGTGTTCCCATTACTCACTGGCAGGGTGGTCCTAGGTTAACTTTCCTTTTTTTTAAATTTTTATTTATTTATTTATTTTTGTTTTGCTTTACAATACTGTATTCGTTTTGCTATACATTGACATGAATCAGCCACAAGTGTATATGAACTCCCAATCCCGACCCCCACCTCCCCCCTCCCACCCCACAGCTTCTCTCTGGATTATCCCCGTGCATCAGTCCCAAGCATCCTGCATCCTGCATCGAACCTAGACTGGCGATTCATTTCACTTATGGTATCATACATGTTACACTGCCACTCTCCCAAATCATCCCACCTCTCCCTCTCCCACAGAGTCCAAAAGGCTGTTCTATACATCTGTGTCTCTTTTGCTGTCTCGCGTACAGGTTTATCATTAGGCAAAACACTCTCTGACATAAATCACAGCCAGATCCTCTATGATCCACCTCCCAGAATACTGGAAATAAAAGCAAAAATAAACAAGTGGCATCTAATTAAAATTAAAAGCTTCTGCACGACAAAGGAAACTATAAGCAAGGTGAATACCCTGCTTATTTAACTCATATGCAGTGTATATCATGCAAAATGTCAGGATTTATGAAGCACAAGCTGGAATTAAGATTGCTGGGGGAAATATCAATAATCTCAGATATGCAGATGACACCAGTTTAATGTCAGAAATTGAGGAGAAACTAAAGATCCTCTTGATGAAGAAAAAAGAGGAGAATGGAAAAGCTGGCTTAAAACTCAACATTCAAAAAAGGAAGATCATGGCATCCAGTCCCATCACTTCATGGGAAATAGATGGGGAAACAATGGAAACAGAGACAGACTCTATTTTCTTTGGCTTCAAAATCATCACTACAGATGATGACTATAGTCATGAAATTAAAAGATATTTGCTTCTGGGAAGAAAACCTATGACCAACCTAGATAGATTATTAAAAAGCAGAGATATTGCTTTACCTACAAAGATCTGTGTAGTCAAAGCTATGTTTTGTTTTACTTTTTTTTTTCCAGTAGTTATTTATAGAGTGAGAGTTGGACAATAAAGAAGGCTGAGTGTCAAAGCACTGACTCTTTGAAACTGTAGTGTTGGAGCAAAATCTTGAGAGTCCCTTAGACTGCAAGGAGATCAAACCAGTTAATTCTAAAGGAAATTAATCTTGAATATTCACTGTAGGACTGTTGCTGAAGCTGAAGCTCCAACACTGAGGCAAAAATTGTTAGGCAGTTAGTGTAGGGTTGAGGGCCTCAATTTTTTTCTAATTTCAATTTTAATTTAAACTTATTCCCTCACATAGACTTTTGTTCCATTAATCCAAAGCTCCATTTTCTAGGCATTCAGAAGAATGCCTCCCTGGCCTGATGATTCATAAAATATTTAAACCCAGGATAAGACAATCATTAACTGCTGTCCAGTTTATCAAGGAGAACTCCAGATAGGTCATTAGCTCTTAAACATATATCTGGTCCCTAAATAATGGCCTGTGTTCTTGAGAAAAGGTTGAAGGATGGCATCACATAGTCTGGGAAAGCTGAGAAATTGGGAACCAAAAGAAAGCCTGAAAATGACAAACTGTTGTTGCAACATTCAAAGTGATTAGTCAAAAACTGTTAGGGGAAGCACACTGACTGAAACCATCCACTCTAGGAAGGCACCATATTAACCATCTGCATGAGCTGTTTTATGCCAGGAAGTCCTGGTAAGGAACACAGAACTAATTAGCCACCACCAACTGGAAGAGTTTGGGAAAGATCAAAATGAGGCACCACATGTCCAACCACCTCCCAGAATCCTCACTGGCATCCATCTTGGATGAACAAGGGGAGCACCATCATGAAGGACTTTGAGTCAAAATTATTGGCTAAAGGCACCTGGGAAACTAATCCCATTACCATAAAACCACATGGCAGAGCAGTACTCCTTAGTTCCCTCACCCTACTGCTCTCTTCCCAGGCACCCTTTCCAATAAAATCTCTTGCTTTTGACATAAATCACAGCAGGATCCTCTATGATCCACCTCCCAGAATACTGGAAATAAAAGCAAAAATAAAAAATGGGATCTAATTAAACTTAAAAACTTCTGCACAACAAAGGAAACTATAAGCAAGGTGAATAGACAGCCTTCGGAATGGGAGAAAATGATAGCAAATGAAGCAACTGACAAACAACTAATCTCAAAAATAGACAAGCAGCTTATGCAGCTAAACTCCAGAAAAATAAACGACCCAATCAAAAAATGGGCCAAAGAACTAAATAGACATTTCTCCAAAGAAGACATACGGATGGCTAACAAACACATGAAAAGATGCTCAACATCACTCATTATCAGAGAAATGCAAATCAAAACCACAATGAGGTACCATTTCACACCAGTCAGAATGGCTGCAATCCAAAAGTCTACAAGCAATAAATGCTGGAAAGGGTGTGGAGAAAAGGGAACCCTCTTACACTATTGGTGGGAATGCAAATTAGAACAGCCACTATGGAGAACAGTGTGGAGATTCCCTAAAGAATTGCAAATAGAAATGCCTTATGATCCAGTGATCCCACTGCTTGGCATACACACCAAGGAAACTAGAATGAAAGAGACACGTGCACCCAAATGTTCATTGCAGCACTATTTATAGTAACCAGGACATGGAAGCAACCTAGATGTCCATCAGCAGATGAATGGATAAGAAAGTAGACATTTATCCAAAGAAGACATACGGATGGCTAACAAACACATGAAAAGATGCTCAACATCACTCATTATCAGAGAAATGCAAATCAAAACCACAATGAGGTACCATTTCACACCAGTCAGAATGGCTGCAATCCAAAAATCTACAAGCAATAAATGCTGGAGAGGGTGTGGAGAAAAGGGAACCCTCTTACACAGTTGGTGGGAATGCAAATTAGTACAGCTACTATGGAGAACAGTGTGGAGATTCCTTAAAAAATTGCAAATAGAACTGCCTTATGACTGAGCAATCCCACTGCTGGGCATACACACTGAGGAAACCAGAATTGAAAGAGACACATGTACCCCAATGTTCATCGCAGCACTATTTATAATAGCCAGGATATGGAAGCAACCTAGATGTCCATCAGCAGATGAATGGATAAGAAAGCTGTGGTACATATACACAATGGAGTATTACTCAGCCATTAAAAAGAATACATTTGAATCAGTTCTAATGAGGTGGATGAAGCTGGAGCTGACTATACAGAGTGAAGTAACCCAGAAAGAAAAACACCAATACAGTATACTTACACATATATATGGAATTTAGAAAGATGGTAATGATAAACCTGTACATGAGACAGCAAAAGAGACACAGATGTATAGAACAGCCTAGGTTAACTTTCATAGCAAGATAGTTTTCCTTATGGGGTTCCCCTTTTAAAGCTCCTTTCTTTCAACTTATATAAGCTAGCTAAGAAGCTTGGGGAAAGGGGTGATGGAGCTTCTGACTGACGTGTACAACTCCTAACTATGGCTTTCTGGAAACAAGAAGTCCTGATCCTTCCCTAATCCATGTGTGAAGCCTGATGAGTTGTGAAGCCAAACCCCAGTCTCTGGACTGGGGGCAGAACAGATGGGGTGACTTTGGGTGCCCCTCATCCAGAGCAAAGACCAATCAACTATCCTGTCTCCCAACCAGGGAACATTTGTCCCTGAGTAGAAAGAGAATTAGGCAGATGGTCAGCCAAAAAAGAGGTGTTGGGAAGAATAGAGGAATTTTCCCTCCTCTGAAAGAATGTCTTTTTTGCTGTCACCTGATAGCTGCACCGCTGGGCGCCCCTCCTGAGCTCAGGAGGCCATCGTGCACACACCAGGATGTTTGGCTGACATCTCTGTCACCTCTTCTAATTGTTCTTCTGGCATCTTCCCCTCCTGTAGCCTATGTCATCTCCTTCCCTCCCTTTCTTCCCTCCTTCAGTGATTCCTTCATTCACTCATGACACAGGATTGGTGGAAGAGAAAAGTAAGAAGCAGCCTTGGATGACCACACTGAGCAGCAATGATTGCTTCTGCTGCCTGTCTTCAGGCTGCCTGCCATTTCCAAGTCCCAGTTCAAGGAGTTCCGTCTCATGAACCTTCTCCTAAGTACCCCCAGGACAGCCACCTGCTGCCTTCTTGGATCTCCACTGTCCTTATGCAAACTCCCCTCATCGTATTTGCTAGTTTGTATTATTATCTTATTCCGCGGGGTCTCCCTACTGGACAGTGAACACTTACAGGGCAAGGATGAGTCTTAACCGATTTCTAAGCCTGCAAGTGAACCCTGTTCTTGGCCCACAGTATGGGCTCCATAAGGGATTAGACGGATGAATGAATGAAATGCATGCTTGATCTGGAAAATAATGTCAGAGTTCTTAAGGACAGCCTTCAGCGGTTTGCTCAGTCTCTTTTCAACCTGATGTATGTAGTTCAAACCCTTTGATTCAGCCAAGATAAACTGTGTATTGCTCTTCAGTGGGCTTCCCTGGTGGATCAGATGGTAAAGAATCTGCCTGCAACCCAGGAGACCCGGGCTTCGGTCCCTGGGTCGGGAAGATCCTCTGGAGAAGGAAGTGGCAACCCCCTCCAGTATTCTTGCCTGGAGAATTCCATGGACAGAGGAGGCTGGTGGGCTACAGTCCGTGAGGTCACAGAGTCAGACATGACTTAGTGAATAACACACATGCTACATACATTCCCACCGTTCTGGATAGAACTTAGATTGTATTGAACCGTTTAACGCAGTTTGTTATTCATCTTTGTACCCTCAACGTTTAGTATATAAAGCACCTGACTCTCATTGAACTGTATCAAACTCAAATGAATCTTATTTTTAATAGTGATTTGAACACAACACTTAATATTTACCATAAAGACCAGTGGCCTTCAGAGTATGGGCTCTGAGCCAGCAGCATCTCCATCAGCTGAACATTTGTTAGAACAAATCAAAAGCTCTGGGAGTGGGCCCAGTAATCCAGGTGACTCTGATGCATGCTCAAATTGGAGAACCACTGACAGTTGGTTGAACTTTTTCAGTAACTAGTTGTTATGCACTAAGGGATGCAAAAACTCAATCCAGGTTTGTTCACACTCTTGCTATAACATGGTTCTTATACTCTGTATGTAAATATGCAGGGGCCAGTGTGGCAGCTGGAGCTTGTTTGCAGTCTCTTGATGCTCTATCAGTTGGAGAGAGAGCTGCCTGTCTGTCACCACACACCCGCTGGTCTTACTTTGCTGCCCTTGATTTGCACTTAGCTGTTCTGTCCTCAGCATCCAGGGGATAAGAGGAGTAATAAAGACAGTGCTTGACTGGAGCAAGCCCTCCTCTGGCCCCCTGTGCTATGCATGGCATTTCTCTATCCTGGCCAAGCCGCCCAGGCCCCTGTTCTGCTGAGATTCACCTGCACCAGGTAGACAGTGAGGGATTGTTCACAGTGAAACACTGTGCAATCAACTGGAGATAACAGAGCACAGGGGTCAGGCGAGCTGCCCGGAGCATCTTTCATCTTTGACTTATATTGGTAGGGTGTAAAGTGTGGCATCAGCCTGGCCCACTCAGCGGTCAATGATGGCCTTGTTCTGCCTCCCACTTATCTGCCATCACTCTGATGTCACAAGTTTCATTTGGGTAGCTGACTTCAAAGGTGCTTTTCAAATTTTTTTAATTTTTCTATTTCAGGGATAATAGCCCAGCTTTTCAAAAGCATTTTGCTGTGCAATCAAATCAAATATTCTTAAATGGATGGGGCCAAGTTAACCCGCCCAGGCACAGAGGCTCCCAAGAGATTGCCAAGAACTTGGTGCCAGTTCTGACAGATGGACAAAGGGAATCTGTGTTTGCTCTCCTCCTCAACTCTTTTCTCCCCTCAAATCCGTCTGTGTGCTGAGATTTAAAAAACAAAAGTCATTCTTCACCATTCCCTCCTCTCTGTGCAAACCAATGCAACTGGGATATTTTCCACTAGAATCTGCAATATACTTACCCAGCAATAACTGGGCAATGGAGTCAAATATTAATAATCGAATCACTGAGTTTTTCTGATGGATTGACTACTAGTTCCATAGAAAAAGCCAAGCTGGTCTCTGGCCCTCATGTCTCATAAGCTCCACTTTCATTTGAAGCTGATCTCTAAATGGACCACAGAATCTATCACCCTGCAGTCTATTCCTTTCGTTTTCTTCTTTTGTCACATTAAGGGCCAAATGCTCCATGGTGGTTGCCTGAAACCTGTCTTTTAGGTAAGGCTGAATTATCCGACACAAGCTCTAACCTTTACATGGGAGGGGCATATTTCCAGCAAATGATAATGACACACATGAATGGACATTTGTTATTTTATAGACACTGTGCTAAGTGGTTTTCAGGTGTTATTTAATTCTTATACATCCCTCTGTGATGGGTTCTGTTAACCAAATATTACAAATGATAGGAAACGTAAGGCTCAAAAAGGCTGGTATTTAACTTCATGTCTGTCTGCTTCCAGAGCAAGGCTCTTATCCATAATGTTTCATGGCTCTTTGGTCCTGCTGCAGGTACACATCTGAGAAAAGAGAAGTATAGAAAAGAAAGAATAAGGAATATTTTTCTCTGAGCTTCTGAGCAAATAACTCAGCAATTGCAAGGGAGGAGAGGGACCCATTACTCTTTTGCTTTCAGCCTCCTAGGGTCTGCTTTTCCTCTGGGGCTAAGGAGAGTCCTCAGGAAGGAGATTTCTTTGCTATTTAGATGCTGGGGATTGGGGAGATGTTAAGCTAAAGCTGTGTCTAAAGAACTAAAACCAACTTGACTTTTACAAGCTCCAAATTTTGGGCACTTGACTGTTCATGACACCAAAGAGCATAGGGCAGAGTTAGACGTGAACTTTACATGAAATTCTTTAGAAATCTGAATGGAGTTGTTCTCAGGGAAGGTAACTACAAGTTCAGACATAAAAGTCACAGAGACAGCTGCTGAAAGACAGCAAAGGAATCACAGATGTAAAGAATAGACTTTTGGATTTGGTGGAATGATTTGAGAGAATAGCTTTGAAACATATGCACTACCACATGTAGAACGGATGACCATTGTGAGTTCGGTGCATGAAGCAGGGCACCCAGTGTCTGTGACAACCTGAACAGACGGGAGGGGGGATATGGAGGGGTTCAAGATTGGGGAGAACATGTTGACATATGGCAAAAGCCATCACAATATTGTAAAGTAATTATCCTCTGATTAAAATAAATACCACCACTATTCAACATAGTTTTGGAAGTTTTGGCCGCAGCAATCAGGGCAGAAAAAGAAATAAAAGGAATCCAAATTGGAAAAGAAGAATTAAAACTCTCACTGTTTGCAGATGACATGATCCTCTACATAGAAAACCCTAAAGACTCCACCAGAAAATTAATAGAGCTAATCAATGAATATAGTAAAGCTGCAGGATATAAAATCAACATACAAAAAATTCCTTGCATTCCTATACACTAATAATGAGAAAATAGAAAGATAAATTAAGGAAATGATTCCATTCACTATTGCAGCAAAAAGAATAAAATACTTAGGAATATATCTACCTAAAGAAACAAAAGACCTATATATAGAAAACTATAAAACACTGGTAAAAGGAATCAAAGAGGACATTAATAGATGGAGAAATATACCATGTTCATGAATCAGAAGTATCAATATAGTGAAAATGAGTATGCTACCCAAAGCAATCTACAGATTCAATGCAATCCATATCAAGCTACCAGCGATATTTTTCACAGAGCTAGAACAAATAATTTCAAGATTTATATGGAAATACAAAAAACCTTGAATAGCCAAGCAATCTTGAGAAAGAAGAATGGAACTGGAGGAATCAACCTCCTGACTTCAGGCTCTACTACAAAGCCGCAGTTGTCAAGACAGTATGGTACTGGCACAAAGACAGAAATATAGATCAGTGGAACAAAACAGAAAGCCCAGAGATAAACCCACATGCCTATGGGCACCTTATCTTTGACAAAGGAGGCAAGAATATACAATGGAGAAAAGACAGTTTCTTTAACAAGTGGTGCTGGGAAAACTGGTCAACCACTTGTAAAAGAATGAAACTAGAACACTTTCTAACACCATACACAAAAATAAACTCAAAATGGATTAAGGACCTAAAGGTAAGACCAGAAACTACAAAACTCCTAGAGGAGAACATAGGCAAAACACTCTCTGGCATAAATCACAGCAGGATCCTCTATGACCCACCTCCCAGAATATTGGAAAGAAAAGCAAAAATAAACAAATGGGACCTAATTAAACTTAAAAGCTTCTGCACAACAAAAGAAACTATAAGCAAAGTGAAAAGACAGTCTTCAGAATGGGAGAAAATAATAGCAAATTAAGCAGCTGACAAAGGATTAATCTCAAAAATATGCAAGCAACTCCTGCAGCTCAATTCCAGAAAAATAAATGACCAAATCAAAAAATGGGCCAAAGAACTAAACAGACATTTATCCAAAGAAGACATACGGATGGCTAACAAACACATGAAAAGATGCTCAACGTCACTCATTATCAGAGAAATGCAAATCAAAACCACAATGAGGTACCATCTCACACTTGTCAGAATGGCTGCTATTAAAACGTCTACAAGCAATAAATGCTGGAGAGGGTGTGGAGAAAAAGGAACCCTCTTACACTGTTGGTGGGAATGCAAACTAGTACAGCCACTATGGATAACAGTGTGGAGATTCCTTAAAAAACTGGAAATAGAACTGCCATACGACCCAGCAATCCCACTGCTGTGCATAAACACCGAGGAAACCAGAATTAAAAGAGACATGCGTACTCTAATGTTCATCGCAGCACGTTTTATGATAGGCAGGACATGGAAGCAACGAATAGATAAGAAAGCTGTGGTACATTTACACAATGGAGTATTACTCAGCCATTTAAAAGAATACATTTCAACCAGTTCTAATGAGGTGGATGAAACTGGAACCGATTATACAGAGTGAAGTAACCCAGAAAGAAAAACACCAATACAGTATACTAACACATATATATGGAATTTATTTTTTTATTAATTTTTATTTTTTAGTTTGTTTTGCTTTGCAATACTGTATTCATTTTGCTATACATTGACATGAATCAGCCACGGGTGTACAGAACTCCCAATCCCGACCCCCACCTCCCCCCTCCCGCCCCACACCTTCTCTCTGGATTGTCCCCGTGCATCAGTCCCAAGCATCCTGCATCAGTCCCAAGCATCCTGCATCCTGCATCAAACCTAGGCTGGCGATTCGTTTCATTTATGACATCATACATGTTACACTGCCACTCTGCCAACTCATCCCACCCTCTCCCTCTCCCACAGAGTCCAAAAGGCCGTTCTATACATCTGTGTCTCTTTTGCTGTCTTGCGTACAGGTTTATCATTACCATCATTCTATATTCCATAAATATGTGTAAGTATACTGTATTGGTGTTTTTCCTTCTGGCTCACTTCACTCTGTATAATCGGCTCCAGCGTCATCCACCTCATTAGAACTGATTCAAATGTATTCTTTTTAATAGCTGAGTAATACTCCATTGTGTATATGTACCACAGCTTTCTTATCCATTCATCTGCTGATGGACATCTAGGTTGCTTCCATGTCCTGGCTATTATAAACAGTGCCGC
>SJXQ01004304.1:63556-73788 GCA_006408695.1 Aepyceros melampus
CCTCCCCACTCCCGCCCCACACCTTCTCTCTGGATTGTCCCCGTGCATCAGTCCCAAGCATCCTGCATCAGTCCCAAGCATCCTGCATCCTGCATCAAACCTAGGCTGGCGATTCGTTTCATTTATGACATCATACATGTTACACTGCCACTCTGCCAACTCATCCCACCCTCTCCCTCTCCCACAGAGTCCAAAAGGCCGTTCTATACATCTGTGTCTCTTTTGCTGTCTTGTGTACAGGTTTATCATTACCATCATTCTATATTCCATATATATGTGTAAGTATACTGTATTGGTGTTTTTCCTTCTGGCTCACTTCACTCTGTATAATCGGCTCCAGCTTCATCCACCTCATTAGAACTGGAATTTAGAAAGATGGTAATGATAACCCTGTATGTGAGACAGCAAAAGAGACACAGATGTATAGAACAGTCTTTTGGACTCTGTGGGAGAGGGCGAGGGTGGGATGATTTGGGAGAATGGCATTGAAACATGTATAATATCATATGTGGAATGAATTGCCAGTCCAGGTTTGATGCATGATACAGGATGCTTGGGGCTGGTGCACTAGGATGACCCAGTGGGATGTTATGGGGCGGAAGGTGGGAGAGGGGTTCAGGATGGGGAACACGTGTACTCCCATGGTGGATTCATGTTGATGTATGGCAGAACCAATACAATATTGTAAAGTAATTAGCCTCCAATTAAAATAAATAAATTTATATTTAAAAAATTTTTTTAAAGACAATGGACAAAACTCCATGCCATTGACCTCGGGAGGCAGTTTGCAAGTCAACCAAAAGGCATCATATTATGAAAGATAGATTCTTTTAGAATTGGAATTTGAGCAAACTTGGAGAGATAGTGAAGGACAGAGGAGCCTAGCATCCTGAAGTCCATGGGGTCACAAAGAGTCAGATGCAACTTAGCGACTGAGCAATAACAGCAATTTGAATATCAGTAGACAGACCCTCTGATGGGCATATCACAAACTTGCTTATGTGAAGAAGAGTGTGTACACAGACCCTTTGTGCCTACATAATCTTTAGCCTTCAGACTGCAATGAGCTGGCCTGATTTACATTTTTTCCTCTTTTAAAATTATTCCTCAGGACACTGTTGAACACCTCCTTGTGTGTCTTAGTCTGTCTGGGCTTCTATAACACATACTGCAGGTTGAGTAGCTTATAAACAATTTTTTTCTCATGGTCCCAGAGGTTGGGAAGTCCAAGACTGGGATATCAGCATGGTTGGATAAGGGCCTTCTTTCATGTCACAGATATCTCACTGTGTCCTCACATGATGGAAGGGCCAGGGGACCTCTGTGTGGTCTGTTTTTATAAGAGCACTAATCCCATTTATGAAAACTCCACTCTCACAACCTAATCGCCTCCCAAAGACCCCATCTACTAACACTGTTATCTTTGAGGGTTAGGATTGCAACATGTGAATTTGGAGGGGACACAGATGCTGAGACCATAGCACTATGTAATTTCCATAGCTGTCACTAAACAGGGGCAATGCATGCATGCTGACGTCTGTGAGGGTGACAAATGGAACTGCCATCACAAGCAGGAATGTGGGGTCCTCATTGTAGTTTACAAAGCATGATTCCAGGCCCCTCTACTGCACTGTGGGAATTCATAGCATCCATGCCGAATATTAGGACAATTCTATACAACTTTGCAGTATATATACCCCACACTCATACATTGCAAAGTGATTACCTCCCTTACACATCATCTTTTGTTTCAGGTGTACCAAACCCTGCAAATGGCAATGTATTTGCTGCAACTTGAATTTATGTCACAGAATTGAATGAATACTCCTAGGGCAGAAGCCAGGTAGAAATTCTCATAAGTACTGCTGAAGAATTCTTAATAATGAAACTAATCAAAATTCTTTTCCTGTGTGTGTACATGACATGTGTGACTACCTACATGTATAGGTAGCTGCATATAAATATTAATACTTTGCCTTCATCACTTAGGTTTAGGGTGCTTTATTTACATTATCTCATTTCATCTTCACAGTATGGTGAAAAAGGCAGAGGCTAGTGGTATTATATCCATTTTGCCAAATTAAAAAAAAAAGATTCAGAAAGTTTATATCTTATTCAAGGTTACAGCTGGTGAAAGCCAGAGCCTAAATTGAAACTCAAGTGTCTCACACAAAATCCAGGGCTCTCTTGTCTATAATATTTAGGAAGCCTAATGCATTCTTTGGCAATTCACACCCCATGACATTCCTAAAGAGTTTGTTGCTTCTGTTATCTTGTTGCGTTTGGCGTTTCTTCCTGATGTGAAGTACAGACTGAGGGGGCTGCCCTGTTATTTTCTCCTTGAATATTCCATGTTTGTTTTTTTTAGGGGGGAGATACCTACCCAACAATTTATTAATGCTTGAATGTGGCTCTTGTTCTAAGAATTGCTTAGTAATGCTGGTGATCCATGGCCATCGCTACCTTTCCTCACCATGCTACTGTTGGCAATGGCTCTCTGTGGCTCATGGAATGACTTTTGCAAATTGCTTACCTTGCCTATAGAAGGAGAGCCTACCATTAATATAAGGGATGAAGGGTGTGATAGAAAAAAATATGTATTTTGGTTGGGATGAACAGGAAGGAGATAGGATCATGACTGTAGGGCCCACACGACCCTGTCCATTGTCGCTGTTGCCATTTACAGTAGTGATTTACATGGATTAAGCCTGATGGCTTAGAAGTGGCTGGGTTGGGATAATTTTGCCTTTATGAGTTTCACCCTGAGGTCAGGAAATAAATGTCACAAGCACCTAGAAAAGCAAGTTGAAAAGGTGAGGGACATGAAGTCATGCCTCCAGGGTGACTGAGGGTGTCCCAGACAACATCCTGCACTGTTTGTCCTCGTCTGCAGGGGGATGGGCTCCCTGGAGCCTGTGATGATTAATGGTGCACCAGCTGCTCTTATCTTTATTGCTGTCAGTCACAGTGTCTGCCCTGCCTGTCCCCAGAGATTTGGCTTCCATGTCAGAGTGCAGGGTGCTCATCAATGTCTGCCTTCTCGCTGTCTTTGCCTACTGTCTGCACCAGCTCCTCCTTTCTTAGGTTAATATTTCCCTTGATTTCATGAGCTGCTTCAGAGACAACTGATGTCCACCTTCATCACCTGCTAAGCCCAGGAGCAACATTTAAAATTAGGATGCTGTGCACATCTAAATGGAGCTGGCCTGCTATCCTGCCTGTCCATTCCACATCTGTGGCTTGGTGGCCTAGATTTAAAACACTATCTGAAAATACACTTTGAGGTAGAGACAGAAAGTAGGATAGTTGTTGTCAGGGTTTGAGTGCAGGGGAAAATTGGGAGTTATCGTTGATGGATATAGAGTTTCAGTTTCGCAAGATGAAAAGGGACCTGAAGACAGATGCTAGTGATGGTTGCATAACAATACAATGTACTTAATACCACTGTACATTTTATAATGTTAAGGTGGTAAACTTTGTGTTATGTGCATTTTACCACAATAAAAATTCTGTAGAACTATATGAAGTGAAAGTCACGAACTCATGTCCGACTCTACACAGTCCATGGAATTCTCCAGGCCAGAATACTAGAGTGGGTAGCCGTTCCCTTCTCCAGGGGATCTTCCCAACTCAGGGATCAAACCCAGGTCTCCCACATTGCAGATGGATTCTTTACCAGCTGAGCCACAAGAAAAACCCTACATGAACTATATGAAGAACTATATAGGAAGAACATATAGAAAGAACTATATGAAGGAATAGATTTTTCAGTAAATGAGATATCTCATTTGATCATCAGAAATATATACAAACATACATAAATACATACATAGTTTGAGCCTCTTCCATGTATTCAATACTCTGTCCCCACAAAGCTCTTCACATTTCATTAATCTTGAAATTGGTAATGAAGGGCACAATTATTCATTTGGTAAAGTGGCAGAGTAATAACTGAAAATGACCCATATCATGGGAGTTGGGTTCTGATCCTCAGTTCCATCACCAGCCATGTACACTGCTATATGTAAAATAGATAGCTAGTGGGAAGCTGCTGTATAGCACAGGGAGCTCAGCTTGATTCTCTGTGACAACCTAGAGAGGTGGGATGGGGGGAGAGAGGCTCAAGAGGGAGAGGATATATGTATACATATACCCGATTCACGTTATACAGCAGAAATTAACACAACATTGTAAAGCAACTAAACTCTAATTTTTTAAAAAGTGAGTTTACAAGATACAGGATGCTTGGGGCTGGTGCACAGGGGTGATCCAGAGAGATGATATGGGGTGGGAAGTGGGAGGGGGGTTCAGGATTGGGAACTCATGTACACACGTGATGGATTCATGTCAATGTAAGGCAAAACCAATACAGTATTGTAAAGTAAAATAAAGTAAAAATAAAAATTTTTAAAAAGTGAGTTTAATGCTAAAAAATAACTCACTATGCTAATGGGATATACTCAGATACTTTCAAACTGACAGTATATTAATGAAATATACTGATATTTTCAAACCAACAGTGCGCTGAAATCCCTCAGAGTTTATGGCTATACACTTTAACTTCTGTTAAGAGTTAAGTTTTCTTGTGCCCAGTTGCTCAGTCGAGTCTGACTCTTTCAGGACCCCATAGACTGTAGCCCGGGATTTCCTGGCAGCTCAGCTGGTAAAGAATCCCCCTGCGATGCAGGAGACCCTGGTTCTATTCCAGGGTTGGGAAGATCCCCTGGAGAAGGGAATGGCTACTCACTCCAGTATTCTGGACTGGAGAATTCTATGGACAGAGGAACCTGGCAGGCTACAGTCCATGGGGTCACAGGATCGGCCCCGACTGAGTGACTAAGCACAGCACAGACGGTAGCCCACCAGACTCCTCTGTCCATGGGATTTTTCAGGCAAGAATATTGGAATGGATTGCCATTTCCTTCTCCAGGAGATCTTCCTGACCCAAGGAACAAACCCGTGTCTCCTGCACTGGAAGGTGGATTCTTTACTGCTGAGCCACTTGGGAAGCCACAAAGTTTTCTTCCACCATAAAATAAATTAAAAGAAGAATTTATCCTTTCTGGATTTATTTGTCAACTCGCTGATTAAAGAAAAAGAGATCTGAGATTTCTTTCAGCTCTAAGCCTAAAAAATTCAAGTTATTTCCTGTGAAGGTAAAAATTTGACTCAAATTCTCAATAGGTTGAAAGTGAATGAAACCTTCTTAAGTGCAGACTTTAGTTAAGGAGAGAGCACAAGGGGAAAGAGGATTTTAAGGCAAAAGGGGAACAGTCGTGATGGGACAGTTTTCAAATGGAGAGTTCTGATTCATTAGTGGGTCATGAAAATAGTTTATCAGCTTCCAATCAGCATTTTATAAAAGGAAGTAGATCAGAAAATACTTGAATGAGTTGCATGTAGTCATGGCGAATGCAATGTGAAACTTCTATGTGATTTCTATATGTACGGTATGCTCTTCTAGTTTATGAGTCTGGGAAGGAAAAGCGTATCAGAAATTCTAGGAAGAGTTGGGTTTGAGAGGTCATGACTGCATTCTGAGGCCCAGCACCCGGGCCATATCCCTTGACTGTTGAACTTCCTGTTCTGTTGTGCCATGCCACATCTAATCTGATGGTGTAGCTTCTCATAACTCAAACATCTGAAGGCTTGGAGCGCATGGGTGTGAAGAACTAAACAGTCAAGCTGGATTTTCCAGACATTACTGAGCATTCCTATGAAAAATGTACATGTCCCCAGTGGCTTCATTTGCTATCTCTTCCAACACTCCACTCAGTAAACTAGGCAATTGCCTTTGAGAGACTTTAATTTCCAAATTATGCACAAAATCTTTGCCAAAATGCACTTAATTTGGGTTGTTCTCATTCTTTGGTGAGAGTCTGTTGTGTAAAGGTTTTTCAGATCCCCAGAGACTCTCACAAACCCCCAATATTTTCTAATAAAGTTACATAACAATGTAATAAGATCATAATAGTGGGACCAGTTACCTGTAATAAATGAGAATTTTGTTATCCCCAATCCTACGTATTAAGTGTTAATCAGGATAGGTTAAGTGCTGTAGAAAAACAACCCCCAAAATCTGTGATTTAGCAAAATAAGATATTTTTCTTGATCACGTAAAATCCAGGGCAGTGCTCCTGGCTGAATTGTTCTCCTGGCAGGCTCTCCAACTAGTGGTGATTCAAAGGTCCAGGCTCCTTCCATCTTGTGATGCCACCACCTTTAACAGAGTCTCCAAAGTTAAAACAGAAGGAAAGAAAAATGGGGAGGGATAGTAACAAACTTGGCTTGTAAGTAGCACACATCACTCACACTCACATTGCTTGGTCACTCATTTGTACAAGAGCTCAAGCATGTAGTCCTGGCTGGCAGCCATGTTCCAGCAACAACTCTATATTTAGAAAAGAGACACCAGTCTTTCATGATCTGGTAGTGGCCACAGTCACATTCTGCACTTAACACAGTCAATCAGAGGCCCTCAATAAATATTTGCTGAATTTACAAAGGGATGAATGAATGAATGGTAGACTATGTTATTTCATAATTATTTCATTATTTCCATGACCAAGTTTTATTTCCTATTTTAAATTGTTTTTAAAAATAATACAGAGCAAGGGTTCATTTAGCTATTTAATCATTTTCGTAGCTTTCAAATGTCTCTGTACCTTGTCTCAAGATAGCATAGGTGGAATTTTCCTTAGGAACTAATACGGGGGTCTGATTAATGCACCTCAAATCCTTTCCAACTTGGACCTCTGTAAGTTACACAAACATAGCTTTGGCTTTGCTCATAGTCGATGACGTATTCTCTTGTAATAATTTTAGTTCAACTAATTATGGGACTTGGCTGAAACCAAGGCAATGGTTGTAGCCAATATAGAAGTGTCCCTAGAATTATTTGATGCTAAGAAAACCAATTGAACTGCAAACCATTTAACTTGATTATAGCTTGTCTCATATTATACATTGAAGTTATGGTAACTTTAAAAACCAGAACTGGAAATTTAAAATCATCAGCAGTTTTTAGTACTAACAGAGAGAAAATAAAATGATGGATCCAGTGGTTCCAAGAATTCTATTCACAAGAGAGATGTACTTACTGTGGAACAGAGACATCTATTAAGCCTTTCTGTAACTTGAATGACATGTTTTTTTAACTCTAATTTGCTTGTTCTGGACTTCTGCTCAGTCCAGAATCTGATTACTCTGCAAATGCTCTTAATTGATCACTTCTTAATAAATATGTTGAATTGAAAAACACTCTCCATTCCTTGCATAAAACTTACAGACTGATGCCCATGGTATCTTTCCAGCAACAGAAGCTTGGAGGCAAGCAGTCAGATTCAAATGACAGTTTCATGAGGTTGCTATGGATCCAGTCTTCCTTCAGGTTTCTGCTTTACTATCCTTGAAAAATGACTGTCATCCTAATTGTCCAACATGGCTCACAGAGTGCCAATCACCTACTGCTTTCTTTAAAAGAGACTTCTATAAAGTATTCACTTACAATAAAATGAAATGTTGAATGTAGCATGATTCTATCATTTCAAAATGATTCTCCATTTTAACCAACTCATTTAAATTAACAACAACCACCAATCTTAATATTATCTATTAACAGAGCTTCTAATTCAGTTTCCCACGATACTGAATAGGAAAAAGATACTCAGTAGAGAGAATTATACTTTCCTCTTTGGGGAAATGTAGAGTAGGCAGCAGGAATGACAAAGTATCATTTGATTTACACATCAATCATACGCACAGTTGGCAGCCTGATTCTGTTAGAGGACAGTCTGCATAGATATGACAAGGAAACCCCCAAACCACAATGGCTTAAATTTGATAGAAATTTATTTTTCTCTTATGTCACAGTCCAGCAGTAATTATAGGGCTCAGGACTGGTAGAACAGCTCTGTTCTCATAAAAGGTGTCATCCCTTTGTGGACAAAGGTGTTTGCTCCAGTGTTCACTTCTCTCTCAGACAGCTGAAAAAATTTTTAAAAAAGGAAGGACCCAGGGAAACATATGGCCAATTATCTAAAAGGTACCAGAAATGGTGTATATTACTCCCATTCCGCTGGACGGAACTTAATCAAATACCCAGACCTAGCTGTGAGATATGCAGCTCATAGTTGATTGCTGTGGAAGAAAGGGAAAACAACTAGATGTTTTGAAACAACTAGCAGTCTCCTACAGTAATTCATTGCTATTGAGTCTAACCACCCCCAGCTTATCTGATGGGGTCTAGTTCCTAGAACATGTAAGTCTTAGGATCAAACTTTGATTAATAACAATACATGCTATGGACATTCTTGCACTCATTCATGTGTGGACATGTATTCTTATTTCTCTTGTGCATACCTAGGAATAGAATTGCTGGATCATATGGTAACTCTGTTTAACCTTTTGAGGTACTGCCAGACTATTTTCCAAAGCAACTGCACCATTTTCGATCCCTCCCAGCAGTGTACAAAGTTTCCAATTTGTCCGTATCCTTGTTTTCCATATCCTCATCAACTCTTGTGATGGCTATCTTTTTGGTTATAGCCATCCTAGTGGGTGTAAAGGTATTTCCTTCTGATCTGCATTTCCATGAGGGTTCATGATGTTTAATACCTTTTCATGTGCTTTTAAAACATGTGTATGTCTTTGGAGAAATCTCCATTTAGATGCCCTGACCATTTAAAGAATTGGGTTATTTGTCTTTTTATTATTGAGTTATAAGCATTCTTTATGTATTCTAGGTACAAGTTCACTACCAGATATATGATTTGCAGATATTTTCTCCTATTCTATGAGTCATCTTTTCAAAACTTTCTCAATGGTGTTCAAAAGTTTCTTCACTGGTGTTGAAGACAAGTTTCTTGCCTCCAATTAACTTTCAGATAAAGGCATTACATGGATACAATACAGGGAGAATTTGCTTATAATGAATGATTTTTATTGAAGTAGAGATGATTTGCAATGTTGTGTTAGTTTCAACTGTACAGCAAAGTGATTCATATATATATATAGACACATAATGTACATATATACTCTTTTTAACATTCTTTTCCTTTAGAGGTTATTATAAAATACTGATGATAGTTATCTTTGCTATCAGTCAGTTCTTATTGTTCATCTGTTTTATATACAGTAGTGTGTTAATCCCAAACCCCTAGATTATTTCTCTTCTGCTTTTCCTATTGGCAACTGTAAGTTTACTTTCTATGTCTGTGGGTCCACTTCTGTTTTGTATATAAGTTCATTTGTATCTTTTTTTTTTTTTTAGATTCCACACATAAGCTATGTCATGTTATTTGTTTTCCTTTAGCTGGCCTATTACACTTAGTATGATAATTTTTAGGTCCATCCATATCGCTGCAAATGGCATTATTTCATTTTCCTAATGGCTGAGTGATATTCCAGATACATACCACATCTTCTTTATACAGTCATCTATCAATGGACATTTAGATTGTTTCCATGTCTTTGTTATTGTGAACAGTGATGCAATGAATATTGGGGTACATATACTATTTCAAATTATGGTTTTCTCTGGGTATATGCCCAGGAGTAGGGTTGCAGGATCATATAGCAGCTTAAAAATCACCCTGGTAGAGGTTGTGGTTGATTAGGAGAGCAAGTGGCCACGGTTTCTCAGGTGGTCTGTGTGAATTCTTTGTGACCAACCTGTTTAGCCTATGAAAGCAAAAAGTGAAAGTGATAGTCACTCAGTCATGTCTGACTCTTTGCAACCCCTCTAGCCTTCCAGGCTCCTCTGTCCATGGAATTTTCCAGGCAAGGATACTGGAGTGGGTAGCCATTTCTTTCTCCAGGGGATCTTCCTAACCTACAGACAGAGCGTGGTCTCCTGTACATTGGGCAGATTCTTTACTATCTGGGCCAACAGGAAGCCCTCTCAGTCAAAATAGCAGTTAGTTCAGTCAAAAAACTGGCTTGCTTTCTGGAGGGTTTTTATCCAACATGGATGTTGAATTTTGTCAAAGCCTTTCTCTGCATCTATTGAGATAATCATATGGTTTTTTTTTTTTAATTAATTTTTATTTTTTAGTTTGTTTTGCTTTACAATACTGTATTCGTTTTGTTACACATTGACATGAATTAGCCATGAGTGTACATGAACTCCCAATCCCGACCCCCACCTCCACCCTCCCGCCCCACACCCTCTCTCTGGATTATCCCCGTGCATCAGTCCCTAGCATCCTGCATCCTGCATCAAACCTGGACTG
>SJXQ01004304.1:73876-211096 GCA_006408695.1 Aepyceros melampus
TCCACCCTCCCGCCCCACACCCTCTCTCTGGATTATCCCCGTGCATCAGTCCAATCATATGGTTTTTATCTTTCAATTTGTTAATGTGGTGTATCACATTGATTGATTTGCAAATATTGAAGAATCCTTGCATCCCTGGGATAAAACCCGCTTGGTCATGATATATAATCTTTTTAATATGTTGTTGGATTCTGTTTGCTAGAATTTTGTTAAGGATTTTTGCATCTGTGTTCATCAGTGATAATGGCCTGTAGTTTTCTTTTTCTGTGGCATCTTTATCTGGTTTTGGTATTAGGGTGATGGTGCCTTCATAGAATGAGTTTGGAAGTTTACCTTCCTCTGCAATTTTCTGGAAGAGTTTGAGCAGGATAGGTGTTAGCTCTTCTCTAAATTTTTGGTAGAATTCAGCTGTGAAGCCATTTGGCCCTGGGCTTTTGTTTGCTGGAAGATTTCTGATTACAATTTTGATTTCTGTGCTTGTGATGGGTCTGTTAAGATTTTCTATTTCTCCCTGGTTCAGTTTTGGAAAGTTATACTTTTCTAAGAATTTGTCCATTTCTTCCAAGTTATCCATTTTATTGGCATGTAGCTGCTGATAGTCTCTTATCATCCTTTGTATTTCTGTGTTGTCTGTTGTGATCTCTCCATTTTCATTTCTAGTTTTGTTGATTTGATTCTTCTCCCTCTGTTTTTTGATGAGTCTGGCTAATGGTTAGTCTATTTTATTTATCTTCTCAAAGAACCAGCTTTCAGCTTTGTTGATTTTGGTTATGGTCTCTTTTGTTTCTTTTGCATTTATTTCTGCCCTAATTTTTATGATTTATTTCCTTCTACTAACCCTGGGTGCTTTGTTTCTTCTTTTTCTAGTTGCTTTAGGCTATACTACAAAATAACAGTCATCAAGACAGTATGGTACCGGCACAAAGACAGAAATATAGATCAATGGAACAAAATAGAAAGCCCAGAGATAAATCCATGCACCTATGGATACCTTATCTTTGACAAAGGAGGCAAGAATATACAATGGAGAAAAACAATCTCTTTAGCAAGTGGTGCTGGGAAAACTGGTCAACCATTTGTAAAAGAATGAAACTAGAACACTTTTTAACATCATACACAAAAATAAACTCAAAATGGATTAAAAATCTAAAGGTAAGACCAGAAACTATAAAACTCCTAGAGGAAAACATAGGCAAAACACTCTGTGACATAAATCATAGCAGGATCCTCTGTGACTCATCTCCCAGAGTAATGGAAATGAAAGCAAAAATAAACAAATGGGACCTAATTAAAATTAAAAGCTTCTGCACAACAAAGGAAACTGTAAGGTGAAAAGACAGCCTTCTGAATGGGAGAAAATAATAGCAAATGAAGCAACTGACAAACAACTAATCTCAAAAATATACAAGCAACTCCTGCAGCTCAATTCCAGAAAAATAAGTGACCCAATTAAAAAATGGGCCAAAGAACTAAGCAGACATTTCTCCAATGAAGACATACAGATGGCTAACAAACACATGAAAAGATGTTCAACATTACTCATTATCAGAGAAATGCAAATCAAAACCACAATGAGGTACCATCTCACACCAGTCAGAATGGCTGCTATTAAAAAGTCTACAAACAATAAATGCTGGAGAGGGTGTGGAGAAAAAGGAACCCTCTTACACTGTTGGTGGGAATGCAAACTAGTGCAGCCACTATGGAGAACAGTGTGGAGACTCCTTAAAAAACTGGAAATAGAACTGCCTTATGACTGAGCAATCCCACTGCTGGGCATACACACTGAGGAAATCAGAATTGAAATAGACACATGTACCCCAATATTCATCGCAGCACTGTTTATAATAGCAAGGACATGGAAGCAACCTAGATGTCCATCAGCAGACGAATGGATAAGAAAACTGTGGTACATACACACAATGGAATATTACTCAGCCATTAAAAAGAATGGATTTCAATTAGTTCTAATGAGATGGATGAAACTGGAGCCTATTATACAAAGTGAAGTAAGCCAGAAAGAAAAACACCAATAGAGTACGCTGCTGCTACTGCGCTAAGTCGCTTCAGTCGTGTCCGACTCTGTGCGACCCCATAGACGGCAGCCCACCAGGCTCCCCCATCCCTGGGATTCTCCAGGCAAGAACACTGGAGTGGTTTGCCATTTCCTTCTCCAATGCATGAAGGTGAAAAGTGAAAGTGAAGTCACTCAGTCGTGTCCGACTCTTAGTGACCCCATGGACTGCAGCAGCCTACCAGGCTCCTCCGTCCATGGGATTTTCCAGGCAAGAGTGCTGGAGTGGGGTGCCATTGCCTTCTCCGCCAATACAGTATACTAACACACATATATATATATGGAATTTAGAAAGATGGCAATGATAACCCTGTATGCGAGACAGCAAAAGAGACATAGATGTATAGAACACACTTTTGGACTCTGCGGGAGAAGGCGAGAGTGGGATAATATGAGAGAATAGCATTGAAACATGTATATTATCATGTGTGAAATAGATTGCCAGTCCAGGGTGCTCAGGGCTGGTGCTCTGGGATGACCCTAAGGGATGGGATGTGGAGGGAGGTTAAGAGGAAGGGCGAGGATAGGGGACACATGTACACCCAATGCTGATTCATGTGAATGTATGGCAAAAACCAGCACAATATTGTAAAGTAATTAGCCTCCAATTAAAATAAATTTAAAAAAAAGAAAAAATAAAAGACTGGATTGGCTGGGTTTTCTTTTCTATTGGGCTGATAAAATATTGACTGAGTCAATTGCTTCTTCCATGTATCAACTATAGTGTCTACTCTGCTTGCTTAGTTGAATAGAATTACAGCTTGGAAGCAGCAGATTCAATGGACCCACTTTATACACAGGTAAGTTAAGCCATTCATTCCAAGTCTCTCAGTGCCAGGCAGGGAGGATGACTAGAACTTGTCCCTAAGTTTCAGGCAGGTAGTCTCTCTCCCTACGCCCATCTATTTTTGCCCCTCTGCCTGACCTTTGCAGTGGCCTCTTAAACTTTATGATTCACTTTCCTGAAAGGCAAGGCTGGGAAGTGAAAGTCTCTGGATGGTGTTAAGGTCTTAACCTAAGGACAACTGGGTGGCTGTTGGGCTCCAGGGTTGGAGTAGTTGGGTGCATTGATGTGGTCCACTATTTCTCTTATTTAGCAGAGAGAACACTCCCCAATAGCTAAAGGCTTCTGAGCACAGAATCTGCCAGCGAGGCCTCCTGGCTGAGGGTTCATCTAGCACAGGAACAGATGACAGGACGGCAGGCAGTCTGTCCCCTTCTAGGGAATAAGGCAAGGATTCCTTTAACACAATGTGACAACTAATCTCTCTATAGCATCTGACTGAGAGGTTTTAATTACTACTGTGATGCACACACGTGATTTCTTTATTCACACAAACATCCAGGGCGTTTTTGTGTTTCTCCTTTATTTTGTGGGGTGTGTATTGGCACAGACCGAGTTGATTCTGAATCAGTCTCCTTCTTTTCTCCTTGTCTCTTTATGTCCCTCTTTCTTCCCACTTTTTTTCTCCCCCTCCCGTTCATTTTTCTTAATTTGTGAGAATGAGCGTATTGATTCTCTGCTTTGAGCATAAGGCTGGGGTCCTTCAGTTCTCCTTCCCCTCCCAGAGATGGCAGCAAACCCGGTAGTCACGGGAACGGAGGTGTTTTCACAGCCTGGCTGGCATTCAGGTGAAGACCTCTTTGGGAGAGTGTGTGTGTGCTGGGGTGGAATTGTATCGTGCAGAGAGGCAGGAATCACAAGAATGACTTTGAGGGGGAATGTCTAGATCAGACTTTGCCCCAGCTTGAAGTTAAGCTGGGACCCAGTTCTGAGCCTGCATCATCCCTACGCCAAATATCTATAGCACTTGTCATGTAGAAACATAAATATCTTGATTATACAATAACAGATGTCTAAATCATTGAAAGAATCGACACTCAACTGAGATTACTTGTTTATATTTAGATATAAGATGATCTAAATCATCCAGTTGGAAGAGAATTTGAAACATCCATTTGTAAATCTCCCTGCTTCTACTAAGCAAACAATGATGAAAAAGATGCCAAGAAGTTTCAGAAAATGAAATATTGATCAGATGTGGTTTGAGCACCAAGATAGACACTTGCTTATTTTAAAGAGAAAGAATATGCATTAAAGCAGAGGTCCTCGACCTCTGGGCCAAGGATCTCAAAACCATCACCCCCATTCCCCAGCATGGAAACACTGTTTTCCATGAAATTGGTGATAGGTGCCAAAAAGATTGGTGACAGCTACATTAAAAAATCAAACAGTGAAATCATTGTTGTCGTGTCCCCAATGGCCAGAGTGAGAAAAATACTCAGTGGTCCTCTGCCTACTCTGGTGATTCCAGGCCTGTCGGTGGTAATTCTGCTCACAAGGTTCATGTCACCTCGAGGCTTAGAAGAGATTTTAGGGTTTATAACAATTCTCCCTCAAGTTCAGTTTTTACCAAGAACAAGACTACAGCCACTTTGGAGAGACAAACTGATGACAGCAACTTGCTTTTATGGAAAGAAGATTTCATCACTCGTTTGCTAATGCAGGAACCATCCGATTAACACCACTCACTATCTCCATATGCTTTCTTCGGTGGACCATAGTGATGTACCATAAATCTCCAGCATCTCAGTCCTTGCCCCCCTGCTCTGCTGCCCTCGCCCTTCTGCAGCAGGCCTTGGTTTGGCATGGATGACAGAAGGGCCTCTGCAGATCCTGTGTATGACTCAGACCCGCATCTTACTGAACTGGTCCAGCCCTTGGTGTAACTCTTTGGGCCACCCAGGTCTCAGCTCTACCTACCTTGGAGTGTCAACTCCATCACAAGTATACTCTATCAAGTATCTCACTGAGGGCTGAACTATTTGCCTGTTATTCAAACTTGATCTGTATCTCTTGGTTTCTAAGCCTTTGTTTGCTGTTCCACCCTCCTAGAATGCCCTTCCATCCTCAAGCGTCATCAAAGTCCTACACATTTTTAAAGATTCAGCCTAAATGCCTTCTGTGTCAAGGGCCTTCCCTCTGAGCCCTCACAACTCTTCCCTTGCAGCTCTCTGGGGCTCTGATCATACTCTTTGTGGAGAAGAGGAGGAACCTGATTGGAGGACAGACAGTGTGCTTGCTTCAACTCTGTGACCAAAAGGTGTGTGGCCTCGACTGTGTCTCTCAGGCTCCTTGAGCCTCAGTTTCCTCATTTGTCAACACGGTGGGTTTGAATCATATAGCTTCTAAGGAGCCTTCTATTTAAAACCCAGTGATGATAATTATACAATTATGGGATATATAATTATAACCCTATGATTATAAACCAGAGCCTACATGTTATCTCCCCTAAAACCTGCTACCTTCTTTAGGGCAAGACTGGTACCTTATCTAAACTCTGTTTTTCTTTTTGGTTCAAGACTATCTTACACACAGTATGTACTGAATATATCCTTGCTAAATGAAAGAATGGATGACAAAAAGCTTGTGACAATTTGATCTCACCTCTTATTTTGATTTAAGATGTGATACGAAGAAGAGCTGATATGTACTGTTCATTTAATAACTGCTCCCTGTTTCCTTTCATTCATACACAGTGCTTGCTTTGGCTAAAAATTATGTACTAGAGAGCAAATTTTGATTAAAAGGAAGGTGATCTCTCCCATCCTTCTCTGATTGTCTCTTTCTGTGTACATGTGGAACTTTGGTTTTCTAAATAAACTGCATAAACATTAATTTATTAGAGGTGATATTCTTCATCTGCTGCCTTATGTCACAAAAGAAGCATGTTTTTGATTTTTGAAGAGATGCCCAGTGCTTCTATACAACCCCATGGTTACCGGAGCTCTCTGAACTGGTTGGCTGCATAGAGTAGGAGATCACCCATGTGATGTGATTTCAGAGATACCAGTGGGACTACCATCTGCTTGCCCATTGGTTGTTGTGAAAGAATTACTCCTTTGGCTCAAGAAGGCTTTGTATTTTCGAGAGTAGCCTGGGAAAACTGCATACCTCAGATTATCACTGATGATCCTGTAGGGCATCATCATTAAACCCAAGGCCATGCTAGAAAACCCAGGTTCCATAAGGGGCTGATGGATGTCACATGAGAATAGAGTCTCTGTGTGAAAAAATTGGGGCAGCCACAGAAGGTAAAATTACACAGGATTTTTCAGAACTTATGATAGGCCAATGGGCAAGGGGAATGCAGTAGTCACATTTCCCAAGTTTATATGACCACAAAATCAGAACCTTCTCCACTATTTTATTATGTATGTTATAAATTAAGTGTCCCAAGAGTCTAAATTTTCACTGCATATGTTCTGCAGAAAGCTGCTTCCGAGAGCCGTGAGAGCTAGCCCAACGCCAACTTCAGGGAGGCAGGCAGGGCTGAGGTGAGTACAAAGATGTATCAGAGACAGGCTGCTGCCTCCTGCAGCTCAGCCAAACTGCACATGGCAGGTGGAGGCACTGAACAGGTGGCGGAGGATCCCACTTCTGCCCCAGCCTCAGGTATCACCTTTCCTTTCACAAAGTTGCAGCTGATTTGGCTTTGATTGGCGGTCCTCACACTTCCGCTGGGTGACCTTGAGGGTTCAGAGAAAGCTGTGCTATTTCACCAGTGCACTTTCTGAATGCTGGGCCCTGCACTCAGCCCAACAGAGGGAAGCGATGAGGATCCTGGCCCCAGGACTTGAGAAGGCTAGGCCCATCAGATGCCAAAATGACTGCTTAGCTCACGAAATAAATTTAGGCTGCTCTGCTCAGGGAAGTGGTCTCATGGTTGGGGGGAATGACTGGTAATCAGTAAAACTTGTTTCTTGATAATGCTGAGTTAAAAATAGATGATCATTATTTCCCCTCGACTTTCCAGAAGTTTCCTGGGTGTCTGTATACAAAGTTCCTAAGACAAACAGATTGACCACAAACCTTTAAAAGAAAGGAGTAACCATTCTACAGTTAAATCAAAGCTTCTGAAATGAGTGGGCTGCCATGTAGGAACTGCAGAAAAGTCCCTGCGATGGACACAGAAGGAAAAAAGGAGGGTGAGGAGTAACAAGGATGCCAGTTCCAACTGAGAAGCCCTGATCTGCCTTGAGAGGCTCCAGCCTGGGACCTCCTGCACTTGTCATAGAAGAAGGAAAAAACACAGTGAGAGGAGAAGCTGCAGGTTCTGAGAAGCCTTCCTAGAGTGGACACAGTGTCCAGGCTTTCTGGATCCTTCAGCTGCTGCAGTCTAGGGCACCGCCCCGCCACAGCCCCCCCCATCCTGTCCTACTCACCCCGCCCCCACCACTCCACCAGCTCTCTGCTCCGCTCTGTCCTGTCTCACTGCTGCCTCTGCTCCCACCGTGCACTCTGCCTGGAGTGCCCTGGGCTTCAGTCCTCACCTCCCTGCTGGGCAGGGAGCTCTTCAGGGGCAAGGGACACGCCTTCTGGTAGTCTCTAAAGCCCTAGTCAGTAGCACACAGCAGGCTCAGAGTTTACTGCCAAGCCCACGGCTCCTCCACTGCTTTTGAATTCACTTTACTTGTTCCTCTCGCTACTCATTCAGCATCAGGACACCTTTGGTATTGCCACAATATTTTTTTCTGTACACACTGTGATCTCACTCCTCCTCGTTCGACTGCAAGCATACGCAGAGCACCCTTGTTCCCTATTGGGGTGTCTTGCGCATCCTGTGGGGTCCAAAACTTACAGATGTGAGCAGCTAACCGCAGTCGACTGGGAGTGAAGTGCCAGGCCCCA
This sequence comes from Aepyceros melampus, assembly GCA_006408695.1. NCBI lineage: Eukaryota > Metazoa > Chordata > Mammalia > Artiodactyla > Bovidae > Aepyceros > Aepyceros melampus. The sequence continues at coordinate 81,643 of SJXQ01004304.1, forward strand.
CTCAGCCACTGGGGTCTGCAGCAGGGCTATCTGGTTCCTCCAGGTTTAGCAGCGATGTCAGAACACCTGGGCCAGGCAGCCGAGGATGAAGCCCATTTCCTTCTTCCTCCACCCCTAGCCCCTTTGTCCTTGCTTCAGAGGCTGGAGGACCCAGAAAGAGGGACAAGGCGACGGACCGGTGGTTAGGGGAGTGGCAGGACAGCGGCCCGGGCGGCAGAGGGGCTGAGGACGCAGAAGCTCTTCCTCATCTGTCCTTGCAGCGGCCCAGCAGGGGGCTAATGAGAGCTGAGGTGTGAGGCAGGAGCTTGCGCGGCAATTACAGCCGCTCAACTGCTGACAGCACGTGGGGCCGCGGACACCGCGGCTCCCTGCCCTCCTAATGAGGCTATTACTGCCCGGCGGCGGCAGGCCTCCAGGCCCTCCACCCCTCCGCCTTCCCACTTGTGGGTGCAGGCTGCCCTGGGTTCTCTAAAAGGAGGACTGTCTAAGGATGGCCCCTATTACCGAGGGGAGGACGTGCCCCATCCGCCCACCTGGCTTTGCTGCTCACAGCCTTCCCTGGGTCCTTCCAGAAGGAGGACAAGGGAGCAGAGGGTCACTGTGGTGTCCCCACCATAGTGACCTCCATCAGCCCGGGCTCACACACGGGGCTCCCTTTGCCTGAACCACGCCGGTGACTCCTGACTAATGCTGGCTCCTCTACAGCACTCAGCGCAAGAGTTTCTCCTTTAGGGGGCTTCACCTGGCTTCCCTTGACTCTCAGCTCTAACCCAGAACCCTGCACCACCTTTGCCCAGCTCGCTCTCTCTCTCATGCCTCTCACCCTGCGCTGTAATACCCCCTCCCCTTTTGCTTTCTCAGTCTCATTGTCATCTCCAGCTCTTCTGTATCCGGTTCCCATCATGGTGTCTGGCAGTGTCCAGTTCTGCAAAAGTTGTTGAATAATGAAACAAACTAACCAAATAGTTGAATTCACTATTCAGCTCAACTGAGAAGCAGGATCTGGAAGGGCCAAGGAACCTATCCCCACCACACCCCCAGAGGTCTGGCAGTGCTCAGCATCCTTCCCAGGACCAATTGGAAGCTCTGTAGATGTCATCGCTCTTCCCCCCTGCTCCCACCTCAATTCAGGCAGCAGCACTGATCGCTTTGTTAGAAAACCAGAATGGCTTCCAAACACATCTGCTCCTGAGTAGGAATGTATTTTAACGTGTGCTTGCAAGACTTTTTAAAAAGGTGTATGCCTTCTTGAATCACATTTGATCCACAAACTGGATGAAGACCTACGCACTTTTACCAACACCAGGTTTATCCCCAACTCCAAATGCTTCTCTTTCTCCCTTCTGGGCTCAAGTCAATTCCTGGAAATACAAACCACCCTCCCAACACTGGCATCTTCCCCCTCCCCATACCTGATGCTCTTTCTCCCTGCCTCCCACTCCACTCATATATTCCATTTTTTCCTTAGCAGGGATTAATCAGATTAAATTTATTACACAGAAAGAATAATAAGGCGGCACAGTGATTTCAATCTGGGAAGGGAAGGAGATTTCTGGGTGTTGGGGGGTGGGCAATGATGCTTCCTGATGCCCCATATGAAATCTGAAACTTCCTCCTTTTCTCCGTACCCCACCCCCTGGCTGTGATCAGCAGAAAGAAACTGATGCCAAAGCCCACAGCCTCCGCCTAGCCCCTTCTTGGAACAAAGATGTGGTCGGCAGGCAGGAAGCAGTGTGAGCGGTCGACCGGCGCATCCACCTGCCCACAGCCTCTGTCCTCAAAACGCCCGCCGCGCTCCACCTCTCAGAACAGCTGGCCCACGTGTCACAGCCAATTAGGCTTTGGAGGGAGTGAGAGGGAAAGAAATGACACCATATACTGACCCCTGCTGTCACGGGGCAGATGTGGAGGCCAGCACGCGTCCCCCCTCGGCCATGCCGCTAATTAATCACCTCCGCCACCGAGTCGTGACAGCGCTTTGCGAGGAGCGAAGCACGTGGAGGCACCTGCCGAGCGGGCTGCAGAGGGGGAGCTCTGGGCACCCAGTCGCCCCCGCGCTCAGCGGCCCTGGCAGGCTTGCTGCTGGCAAGCTCTCAAGGAAGCTGTCGGGGTTAAAAGGAAGGGTGGGAATGAGGGAGGAAACTTTTGAACAGCCTGTCATTACACAGAATGTCGGGGCGTGGGGGGAAGAAAGCTGGGCACCGTGGTGGGAGGAGAGAACAGAGCAGGAGCAGGTCAGAGAACGGACCTTCTCTCTAGGCCCCGTGTTTGCAAAGTCTATGGGATGCTCAGAGATTTGCCTGGGAAACAGACCCACCAGGAAGCCCTAGAGTGCTACCCTCTTCCTCCTACCAGTTTCTTGGTGCACTCTCTTTGAAAGTGAAAGTCGCTCAGTCGTGTCCGACTCTTTGCGACCCCATGGACTATACAGTCCATGGAATTCTGCAGGCTAGAATACTGGAGTGGTAGCCCTTCCCTTCTCCAGGGGTCGAACCCAGGCACTCTGTTTAGATCCTGTCCTTTCACCCTCAGACATGTAGAGAGCAGGCCAGGTCCTGCACTAAACCCCGAAGAATCTTAACTTCTGCATGTCTTTTAAAGCTGGACTTAGGATCTGGCCCCAATCTCCCAAGTCCATGCGGGCGGCTTTGTAGTGAGTGCCCGTCACTCTGAATTTTCCCAACCACAGCAGTCAAGAGACAAAGCTGTGATTGTCTACTTACTGAACCCAGGGATCCTGCCAGAACAGCTCACCTTTGCCGCTCCAGTCCCTAGGACAGTGTCTGGTGCCAGCTTTGCACTTCCCAATGTTTGTTGAGTAAACTCCTGAATAAGGAGTGAGCAATGTTCAAGGAACTCAAGGTCTGCTGGGGAGGTAGGCACATCCCAGGGCACTGCACTGCAGCCTGGCCGAGTCTGAGGCGTCAGGTAGCAGGGCACGAGGTGAGGACTGAGATCAGAGAAGAGGACCACTGGCTGAGCTCCAGCTGCAAAGCATGTAAGTGGCCTTTGTCTGGTCTACAACTGCTTTTGTGGAAATCTTGGGTCAAGTCTGCTCCATTTCTATGACAGCTCAAAATAAACAGCCAAAGCAGTCAGATCTATAGCTTATTCTTGAAAAGGCCCTCCTTCTTCAAGATAAAGCTTCTCCTAATCACTCATAATCTTGAAATAGGCCAGGCCTTTACCAGGTGACATGAAATACCACATGGGAACATGGTTATGTGCATCCATTTGGATATAGATCATTAAATATTCTTTTCTTGTAATTTTAAAACTCATGAGTCATGTATGCCTATCAGATCAAGCCCCGAACCCTTAATCCTTAGTGTGTGGAAAGGAAGCTTTTGGGCATCTGGCCCCAATGACAATTTCAATGTTATCTCTTGCCCTCTCTCCCCAAACACAGCACTGCAGCTTTGCAAGCATTTCCTCTGCTGAGGAAACTCTCTGCCTGTGGTCTCTGCTTGTGATAAACGTCAGTACTTTTAAGACTCCCCTAAAGCTGTCTCTCCTCACACTTCCTTTCTATCTCTTTTATTGGCTGCACTGCGAGTCACGTGGGATCTTAGTTCCCCAACCAGGGTTCGAGCCTATGCTCCCCTGCATTGGGAGCGCAGAGTTCTAACCACCAAACCACCACTCAGACTTCCCCTGTAGAAGAGAGCCTAACATGAAAGCTGGAAAGGTCAGTTACAGAAATCATTCAGCAGGGTCAGTTTCCTTCTATTGTTTTCTTCTATTCTCAGGAGAGCAGCTGAGAGTGAGTTGGAAGATTCTGATAAAATTCCCTTTAATTTTTTGATTGGTTAAGTGAATAATAGAATCTACAAAGAGACAAATGAGAGAACTTTCAACATCTCTCTCAATAGCCATGGAAATAATAGTTAATTTTGTTCAGTAATTCATTCTTTCATAAAGACTTTAAGATATCTATGGCTCTGAAAGAATAAGAAAATTCTTGGAAAAGAGATTAGTTTTACAAGAAGTCTCTTAACCAAATGTTTAGATCTTGGGATCTAAACACCACAGTATCTGTGTTTCTAGAGAAATTTCTAAGAAAAATAAACAAAAACAATTTGTAAAAATGTGGTTTAAAAGTTTTAACAAATGATACTTTACAATGTCAAAAACTGAAATTTGTAGCTTAAAAGATGTGTGGGGAGGAAGTGTCTTAATTAAGCAAATGGAGCCATGCACAGGAGTGGCTGCTATAGTTTATAAATTGTCTATAATATATATAATTATATGAAAAGTAAAAGTTTCTCAGTTGTGTCTGACTCTTTGCAACTCCATGGAATTCTCCAGGCCAGAATACTGGAGTGGGTAGCCTTTCCCTTTTCCAGGGAATCTTCCCAACCCAGCGACCGAACCAGGGTCTCCTGCATTGCAGGCAGATTCTTTACCAGCTGAGCCACAGGGGAAGTCCAAGAATGCTGGAGTGGGTAGCCTATCCCTTCTCCAGCGGATCTTCCCAACTGAGGGATTGAACAGAGGTCTCCTGCATTGAGGCAGATTCTTTACCAACTGAGCTATCAGGGAAGCATATTTCACTTTCACTTAACTATTTACTTTCACTTAACTGTTTATCCATGGACTATATAGTCCATGGAGTCTCAAAGAACCAGACATGACTGAGCAGCTTTCACTTAATATAACACTATAATAGTTTATAAACACGCTGTGACTAGACCTGGAGTTTATGGCTTGCAGGCCTTAGAAAGCTGGCATTTGGAAGACAAGAGGATACCTCTGGATCACATTCCAGGGCACTTGACCTTGCCTGCTCTCTCTGTTGTACCTTGTACTCTCTCTGAACCTCAAATGGCAATGGTTATCCTGGAAAGAATATGTACCTGAAAGTCAGGCTGGTGTTGAATCCAATTGTGCCATCTTAATTTGTGTGCCTTTGAGCCACATTTATTTGGCTAACGTTGGGTTGGCCAAAAAGTTTGTTTGGGGTTTTCCATTTCCTTATAGGAATATCTGAACAGTCTTTTTAGCCAACCTCAGTACTTCTGAGGCACACACTCACTCCTGCACTCACACCATATTCTTATATTTATATCCTGATTTAAATATAGGGAGCCAGGTACTCTGCCAGTGCTAGGGATACGAGTTGTGCTCTCTGACACAGAGTTCTCATTTTGGTGACAAGGGCTGTTTAATTCTTCCAGGGGTTGGTGCCGGGGCCCTCCTTTGTAAAACAGGAATGATAATGCTTATCTCAAAGCCACGCCATCCCTTGTTTGGACAGGGCATCAACCAAACTGTGTGCATTTTACTTTGACTTCTGACACTTTTACTGGACCTACGTCATGCTGTAAATTCCAGTTTTTGACATTTATAATAAAGTTGTGATGAGGGATAAATGGACCAGTGTTTGCTCTTTCAAAAATTAATCTAACCAAAAGGAATTTATCAGTTAAAATTTATCTTCTTCCTTTTTCACATGTTTTATTTGTCTCTTTGTTTTTGCTTTTCCTTGTACTTGATGCCTAGCACTACTGGAGATGTAGGCAAATGTTTTCCATTTTGTATTTTCTTACTTGGGATATATACTCGAGTTTGAGCAAGCTCCAGGAGATGGTGAAAGACAGGGAAGCCTGGCATGCTGCATGCAGTCCATGGGGTTGCAAAGAGTCAGACACAAATGAGCAACTGAACAACAAATGTATATAAGTGGTGAGTGAATGTGTGAGTATGCGTGTATATGGGGCTTTGTATATAAATAAAATATGTGAGTGTGCATACGCACAAGTGTATGTATGTGGACATGTGTGCAGGCAAGTGTGTGCGCATGAGGGTGTATGTGTGGCTGTAGATTTATGTGAACGTGTATATATGAGTGTATATGCATATGTGTGAGTGTGTATGTCTGTGAATGCATATGTGTGAGGGTGTATGCAAAATGAGTATGAGTGGAAGTGAGAGTGTGTGTGCATTAGTGTGCACATGTGTGTGTGAGTGTGCATCTAAGCATGTGAGTGTGTGTGGCTGTGAGTGAGACTCTGGGAACATGTGAGGCTGTGTGTACGTGTGTCCGTAAAGGCACCATGATGACTTCTTAACTGAACAGACTCTATAAAGACCAGTTGTCTGCTCCTGAGAGCAAAAAAAGACAGGAGTCTTAGTATAAAGTTAAAATGTAGTCAGGCACTCTGTTCCTCAGTACATCTCTGATGGTTTCTTTTCGATACATTTTTCTCTACCTAACCAGCCTTTAAATATGAAGTCAAAGTAAATACATTGTTTTTAAATGGAGGGAAAATTGGCCTGAAAAAAGAACAGAAAAGTATTTCCCCCAAATTAGAAAACAGCAGGGATTGAAAAACAAACAAACACCTGACAGTCTGAACCTTGTTAGTGAAATGTAAACTGAGCAGAAGTGACTAGCTTCAGCTGCTTCTGGAGGGCAGCTTGCAGCTCCAGCTCTGTTCAGCAATGGGCAACGTTGGTGCTTGCTTCAGGACTGCCCTCCCTAGCCCTTCGGTTCCTTCCCGCAAGAGGGCCCAAGGTTTCCAGTGTGAAATGCGAAGCTGCCATCTTGTGGCAAACACAGAGCTGCAGCTCCTCTGCAGCAATTTCCAGGGGCAGTCACTCACTGGCTAAGAGCACAGGGCAGGACCTGAAGCAGATTAGTGGGCTAGTTAAGTAGTCTGCGTCACAAGACCTGTGCCTGACCCCTGCGACATATATCCTATTATATATACATACACATATATATAATTGAATATATATATATATATATATATTCAATTCAGTTGCTCCGTCTTGTCTGACTCTTTGTGACTCCATGGACTGTAGCATGACAGGCTTCCCTGTCCATCACCAACTACCAGAGCTTGCTCAGACTCATGTCCATCAAGTCGGTGATGCCATCCAACCATCTCATTCTCTGTCATCCCCATCTCCTCCTTCTTTCAATGTTTCCTTTCAATCCTTTCCCAATCAGAGTCTTTTCCAATGAGTCAGTTCTTCACATTACGTGGCCAAAGTACTGGAGTTTCAGCTTTAGCATCATTCCTTCCAAAGAAATCCCAGGGCTGATCTCCTTCAGAATGGACTGGTTGGATCTCCTTGCAGTCCAAGGGACTCTCAAGAGTCTTCTCCAACACCACAGTTCAAAAGCATCAATTCTTCGGTGCTCAGCTTTCTTTAGAGTCCAACTCTCTCATCCATACATCACCACTGGAAAAAGCAAACCATGGCTTTGACTAGATGGACCTTTGTCAGCAAAGTAATGTCTCAGCTTTAATAAGCTGTCTAAGTTGGTCATTGCTGTCTTCCAAGGAGCAAGTGTCTTAAGTTCATGGCTGCAGTCACCATCTGCAGTGATTTTGGAGCCCAAAAAAATAAAGTCTGTCACTGTTTTCATTGTTTCCCATCTACTTGCCATGAAGTGACGGGACTGTATGCCATGATCTTACCTATTTGAATGCTGAGTTTTAAGCCAGCTTTTTCACTCCCCTGTTTCACTTTAATCAAGAGGCTCTTTAATTTCTCTTCTGCCATAAGGGTGGTGTCATCTGCATATCAGAGGTTACTGATATTTCTCCCGGCAATCTTGATTCCGCTTGTGCTTCATCCAGCCCAGCGTTTCTTATGGTGTATTCTGCATATAAGTTAAATAAGCAAGGTGACAATATACAGCCTTGACATACTCCTTTTCCTATTTGAAACCAGTCTGTTGTTCCATGTCCAGTTCTAACTGTTGCTTCTTGACCTGAATACAGATTTCTCACGAGGCAGGTCAGGTGGTCTGGTATTCCCATCTCTTTCAGAATTTTCCACAGTTTGTTGTGATCCACACAGTCAAATGCTTCAGTGTAGTCAATAAAGCAGAAGTAGATGTTTTTCTGTAACTCTTGCTTTTGTGGTGACCCAACAGATGTTGGAAATTTGATCTCTGGTTCCTCTACCTTTTCTAAAACTAGCTTGAACATCTGGAAGTTCTTGGTTCATAAGAACCAAGAGGAGGCCTTACAAATAGATGTGAAAAGAAGAGAAGCAAAAAGCAAAGGAGGAAAGGAAAGATATAAGCACCTGAATGCAGAGTTCCAAAGAATAGCAAGGAGAGACAAGAAAGCCTTTCTCAGTGATCAATACAAAGAAATAGAGGAAAAGAATAGAATGGGAAAGACTAGAGATCTCTTCAAGAAAATTAGAGATACCAAGGGAACATTTCAGGCAAATATGGGCTCAATAAAGGACAGAAATGGTATGGACCTAACAGAAGCAGAAGATATTAAGAAGAGGTGGCAAGAATACACAGAAGAACCATACAAAAAAGTCTTCACAACCCAGATAATCATGATGGTGTGATCACTCACCTAAAGCCAGACATTCTGGAATGTGAAGTCAAGTGGGCCTTAGGAAGCATCACTATGAACAAAGCTAGTGGAGGTGATGGAATTCCAGTTGAGCTATTTCAAATCCTGAAAGATGATGCTGTGAAAGTGCTGCACTCAATATGCCAGCAAATTTGGAAAACTCAGCAGTGGCCACAGGACTGGAAAAGGTCAGTTTTTGTTCCCATACCAAAGAAAGGCAATGCCAAAGAATGCTCAAACTACCACACAATTGCACTCATCTCAACACTAGTAAAGCAATGCTCAAATACCCTAGTAACTACCTCTAAATATAAGCTCTGAAAATATAACTAGTATATCATTATCATACCTAAAAAATGAAAAATAGTTCTTTAATATCATCGTACATTCAATTAATGTTTGGTGGTGTTGTTCAGTTGATAAGACATGTGCTACTCTTATGAGACTTCAAGGACTATAGCCCATCTCCATGATCATGGAATTCTCCAGGCTAAAATACTAGAGTGGGTAACCATTCCCTTCTCAAGCAGATTTTCTTGACCCAGGGACCAAGCCTGTGTCTCCTGCGTTGGCAAGAGGATTCTATGCACTGAGCAACCAGTCAGTCAGTCAGTCAGTTCAGTCGCTCAGTCGTGTCTGACTCTTTGCGACCCCATGAACAGCACATGTCAGGTCTCCCTGTCCATCACAAACTCCCGGAGTTGACCCAAACTCATGTCCATTGAGTCCGTGATGCAATCCAACCATCTCATCCTCTGTCGTCCCCTTCTCCTTCTGCCTTCAATCTTTCCCATCAGCAGGGTCTTTTCAAATGAGTCAGCTCTTTGCATCAGGTGGCCAAAGTATTGGAGTTTCAGCTTCAGCATCAGTCCTTCCAATGAATATTCAGGACTGATTTCCTTTAGGATTGTCTGGTTGGATCTCCTTGCAGTCCAAGGGACTCTCAAGAGTCTTCACCAACACTACATTTCAAAAGCATCAATTCTTCTGCACTCAGCTTTCTTTACAGTCCAACTCTCACATCCATACATGACTACTGGAAAAACCATAGCCTTGACTAGATGGACCTTTGTTGGCAAAGTAATGTCTCTGCTTTTTAATATGTTGTCTATGTTGGTCATAAGTTTCCTCTCAAGTGACAAGCGTCTTTTAATTTCATGGCTGAAGTCACCATCTGCAGTGATTTTGCAGCCCCCAAAATTAAAATCTGATGCTTTTTCCACTGTTTCCCCATCTATTTCCCGTGAAGTGATAGGACTGGATGCCATGATCTTAGTTTTCTGAATTTGAGCTCTAAGCCAACTTTTTCACTCTCCTCTTTCACTTTCATGAAGATGCTCTTTAGTTCTTCTCCACTTTCTGCCATAAGGGTGGTGTCATCTGCATATCTGAGGTTACTGATATTTCTCCTGGCAATCTTGATTCCAGCTTTGCTTCTTCCAGCCCAGTGTTTCTCATGATGTACTTTGCATATAATTTAAATAAGCAGGGTAACAATATACAGTCTTGACATACTCCTTTTCCTATTTGAAACCAGTCTGTTATTTTATGGCCAGTTCTAACTGTTGCTTGTTGACCTGCATACAGGTTTCTCAAGAGGTATTCCCATCTCTATCAGAATTTTCCACAGTTTGTCGTGATCCACACAGTCAAAGGCATAGTCAATAAAGCAGAAATAGATATTTTTATGGAACTCTCTTGCTTTCTCGATGATCCAGCAGATGTCTATGGGGTCGCACAGAGTTGGACACAACTGAAGCCACTTAGCAGCAGCAGCAGATGTTGGCAATTTGATCTCTTGTTCCTCTGTCTTTTCTAAAACCAACTGGAGCCAATTATACAGAGTGAAGTAAGCCAGAAAGAAAAGCACTGATACAGTATACTAACACATGTATATGGAATTCAGAAAGATGATAATGATAACCCTATATGCGAGACAGCAAAAGAGACACAGATGTATAGAATAGACTTTTGGACTCTGTGGGAGAGGGCGAGGGTGGGATGTTTTGGGAGAATGGCATTGAAACATGTATAATATCATGTAAGAAATGAATCACCAGTCTAGGTTCAATGCAGGATACAGGATGCTTGGGGCTGGTGCACTGGGATGACCCAGAGAGATGGTGTGGGGAGGGAGGTGGGAGGGGGGTCCAGGATTGGGAACACGTGTACACCCATGGCAGAGTCATGTTGATGTATGGCAAAACCAATACAGTATTGTAAAGTAAAATAAAGTAAAATAAAAAAATTTTTAAATTAAAAAATATATAAAACAGTTTGGAAAATAAATAAATAAATAAAACCAGCTGAACACCTTCATTGGATTTTTTTGGCTGGGATTCCAGTTTGGTGATTACATGTATTCTGAAAGCAGGGTTGGAGGATTTGCAGTCATTAAACCTCTCATTGTAAAGAATGGCAAATAAGGATGTGAATTTTTGGCATCTGCATGTCTGAACTGTTGCCATTACCTACTGATTCATGCAGTGTGTCCTGGGTACTTTTTGGCAGAAGTTTTCAATTGATGGCAGTTACTAAGGTGATATCAACAGAAGTGATGACAGAGAAGGGAGAGAGTCACTAACTTATCTACAATGGGGATATATTCAGTCAAAAATTAGGAGGCAAGCTTTTGTTTGTGTCCATTCTATCGACGTTTGTTCCTAAAATCAGCTACGTTGAGTAAAAATATGTGCTTTTAAAATGTACAGGGTTTTTGTTGGTAACAAACTGGCGTTCCTATTAAGATATTTTACATTCACTGTGTATTGGGTTTATTCGTCACTTAGTCGTGTCTGGCTCTTCGTGACCCCATGATCATATGTGACCCACCAGTCTCCTCTGTCCATGGAGTTCTCTAGACAAGAATACTGGAGTGGGTTGCCATTTCCTTCTCCAAGGGGTCTTCCTACCCAGGGATCGAACTCCAGTCTCCTCCTACACTGCACGGGATTCTGTACTGACTGAGCCATCAGGGAAGCCCTATTATGTAGAGAATAATATGAATGTAGAAAGTGAAGAGGAACTAAAGAGCCTCTTGATGAAAGTGAAAGAGGAGAGTGAAAAAGTTGGCTTAAAGCTCAACATTAAAAAAACCAAGATCATGGCATCCAATCCCATCACTTCATGGCAAATAGATGGGGAAATGGTGGAAACAGTGTCAGACTTTATTTTGGGGGGCTCCAAAATCACTGCAGATAGTGATTGCAGCCATGAAATTAAAAGACGCTTACTCCTTGGAAGGAAAGTTTTGACCAACCTAGACAGCATATTAAAAAGCAGAGACATTACCTTGCTAACAAGGTCTGTCTAGTCAAGGCTATGGTTTTTCCAGTGGTCATGTATGGATGTGAGAGTTGGACTATAAAGAAAGCTGAGTACCGAAGAATTGATGCTTTTGAACTGTGGTGTTGGAGAAGACTCTTGAGAGTCCCTTGGACTGCAAGGAGATCCAACCAGTCCATCCTAAAGGAGATCAGTCCTGGGTGTTCATTGGAAGGACTGATGCTGAAGCTGAAACTCCAGTACTTTGGCCACCTCATGCAAAGAGCTGACTCATTGGAAAAGACCCTGATGCTGGGAAAGATTGAAGGCAGGAGGAGAAGGGGACAACAGAGGATGAGATGGTTGGATGGCATCACCGACTCGATAGACATGAGTTTGGGTAAACTCTGAGAGTGGATGGTGGACAGGGGGGCCTGGCATGCTGCAGTCCATGGGGTTGCAAAAAGTTGGACACGACTGAGCAACTGAACTGAACTGAACTGAAAATGTCTTAATAGCAACACCAGTCCCTCACATACTTTAACCAACAAAAACCCTGTACGTTTTAGAAGCACATATTTTTACTCAACATAGCTAAAGTTGGAACAAACATCCACAGAACGTACATGAGTAGAGAATGCGTATAGATCTTACCGATAAAGTTTGAACTTTGCTTCTTGTCTCATTTTTAGAGATTGTAAATAAGTTGCTCTGAACCTCTGCCTCATGTCAGTGATGGGGTCGTTAAACCTTGTCACAGTCTCACAATTCTTCTCAATGCAGCATTCCAGGCAGCCACGGCCAGCCAGTCAGAACTGGTCCTTAAAAGTGAAACTCATTTGCTGTCCCTCACATAATTTAACCCTTTGTTTCAGTATTGTCCACATTTGCAAACTGGGCCTTTGTGTTGTTTTTGTTTAATTTCTTTGTTCTTTTGCCTATTTTGTATTTGGGAGACAAAAGATTTTCTTGGTTCTCTTAGAATCAGTTAGATAGACAGATAGATATGTTTGAGCCACAGACCAAACAGTACTTAAATGCTGTAATAAGAGAGGACAATTGATGTTTATGAAGTATGTTTCTATTAATACTTTTATTATATTTCCTAATTCCCTATGCTGTATACAAAGTTGCTCAATAAATGTTGAATTGAATTTCTTTGTGCTGATAGACACATTAAAAACATTCTTAAATGATAAGTTATGTGATTCTGATATTTGGAACTGTACTACATAGCTCACAGTGTCTCCTAAATAATGCCTTTCTCTGATCTTATGCTGACTTGTGTTTCTTATCAATGTTAGCTTATTTGTTTAATTTATCTTTATATATATTTGGTCTTTATGTGTACACATTACACACACACATATACATGCATTATATTTTTTTCCTGAAATTTCCAACATAGTCCCACATATCTCATTATCATAGCTTATACCTTAGTTTGGGGTTCAGAAAATATGACCACTTGTAAATAGATACCTGGATGATGAGTGATATTAATAGTAATTATTACACAGAAGCAGCTTAATCCCTTGCTTTAGTGTGCCCGGAAATAGAGATTATGATTAACAGTCCAGAACCTGGCTACTCAAAGGGACACCCTCACGCCTAGAGCAGTGACATTTCCTGGGTTCTTACTGGAAAGGCAGAGTGAAACCCTACCCCAGAGCCCCTGCCTCAAGCCTAGAGCAGTGACATTTCTTGGGTTCTCACTGGAAAGGCAGAGGAAACCCTACCTCAGAGCCCCTGCCTCAAGCCTAGAGCAGTGACATTTCCTGGGAGCTCATTGGAAAGGCAGAGTGAAACTCCACTCCAGAGCCCCTTCCTCAAACCTAGAGCAGTGACATTTCCTGGGAGCTCATTGGAAAGGCAGAGTGAAACCCCACCTCAGAGCCCCTGAGTCAGAATCTGCACTTTCATTAGATCCCCAGGTGATTCACACACACTTGAAAGTTGAAAAAGCACAGAAATAGAATTCAGAAAGTGGACCTAGTCAAGTACCTGATTGAAAAGACAGGTTTTGTAATAATAAAAATACACAAATATGAAAAAAGATAATTTGGAAAATAAGATCCATAAAGCTAAGAATCAAAAAATGGAAATACTTATTTACTTGAAAAGCCTAAAGATCTAGTAAACTGGAAATACCAGATTAGCAGACGGAAGATGCTGACCAGCTGTTATCCATCTGAGCCAATAATAAAATAAGAGGAAACAGACTTTTATTGAAGCACAAAATACTTTCATAGAAGGAAGAATTTCCTGACATTGAGGAGTGTTAAATATTTAATGGTGTTACTGTGAAATGTTATGGAATTATTTGGGGAACAAATAGATACTTCCTGGAGTATATAGGCATGGTCCCATCTATTAATACACTTAGAAAGAAGAATACACTTAGTTGCTCAGTTGTGTCCTACTCTTTGCAATCCCATGGACTGTAGCCCACCAGGCTCCTCTGTCTATGGGATTCTCCAGGCAAGAATACTGGAGTAGGTTGCCATTCCCTTCTCCAGAACACTTAGAGCAGGTATGAAATTGCTTCTCCCAGTGCTCTTTGACCAATCCATGTGCAGGTCATCTCCTGAGTTCTGATTGTATGCTGTCTTACGATTCAGTTTTCACTGGACCTTTTTAGACCAAGGAGAAAATCTACTACAGAATAGAACTAACTCTTGTTTTTTTGTTGTTGTTGTTGTTGTTGTTTTTCATTTCAGAAAATGAGGAAAATACTCTCTATGTAGTTGCTGCAATCCCGTGTCCTTATACTTTATGAATCTGACTGGGAAAAGCGGCCACTTTGTGGACCTTTTTGACATCTTCCCGAGAACGGTCAGTGGAATCTGGCACCCATTTGTGACGGTGGCACCGCTGGGAAATCCCCTAAAGGGTCAAGTGGTTCTCCATGAGCAGCAGGTAATGATGTGGCCTCATTATACCAAGAATGACTTACATGAGAGACAGGCAAGAATGTTTGCCAGCCTATCACTAAGAGTGTGTGCTTTCATAAAGACTGCGGAGAGGGGCTGCAGGAAGGAGTCAGGAGTTGTATGTTATCAGTACCACGAGGCAGGCTAATGCCTTCCTCTCTGGGGGACTTCAACATGGGCTTTACTCTTTGAAATATGTTGAGTGAGGGTTTCCTAACCTCAGTACTAATAACATTCGAGGCTGGATAGTTCATTGTTGGGGGCTTTCTTGGTGGCTCAGCAGTAAAGAATCTGCCTGCAATGCAGGAGACGTAAGAGATGGGGGTTCAATCCCTGGGTAGGAAAGGCCCCCTGGAGGAGGGCATGGCAATCTGCTCCAGTATTCTTGCCTAGACAATGCCATGGACAGAGGAGCCTGGTGGACTGCAGTCCATGGGGTCGCAGGAGTCTACACGACTGAAGTGACAGCAACAGCCGCAGCGGTTCATTGTTATGAAGTTTGCCTTCTCTGTGGGGAGACAGACGGCAAGTAAGCCAACAAATAAACATGCCAGTTTCAAGCAGTGATGCCTGCTGTACAGTTCATGGGATCCCAAGAGAGTCAGACACAATTTAGCGGCTAAACAACAAGAAGAAAAGATGTCCTAGGGAAATATGGGGGTAGGGTGGGAGGAGCTGGAAGAATGAATAGTACTCAAGAGCGCTAAGATAGCTCCCCGTAGGAGATGACACATTATCTGAAACCCGAGTGGCATTCTTCATGTGGAGACAGCTATGTAACTATACTGAATGGAATTGTCTTAGTTCAGGGGTCTCCAGCCTCCGGGATCTAATACCTGAGATCTGAGGTGGAGCTGATGTAATAATAATAGAAATAAAGTGCACAATAAATGTAACGTGCTTGAATCATCCTGACATCTGCCCCATTCCCCATCCATGAAAAAACTGTCTTCCACAAAACTGGACTCTGGTGCCAAAAAGGTTGGGGACCACTCTCTTGGTCTGTTTGGGCTGCTGTAATGTAGGTACCATAGACCAGGTAGCTTATAAACAGCAGGCATGCATTTCTCACAGTTCTGCAGCCTGGCAAGTCCAAGATCAAGGTGACTGCAAGTTTGAGATCTGGTGAAAACCTACTTCCTAGATAGCTGTCTTTTCCCTGTGACCTCTCATGGCAGAAGTAGCAGGGCTCACATCCATGTGTCTTTTGTAAGGGCACTAATCCCATTCATAAAGTCAAAAAGGGCACACCTTAGTGACAAACAACAACAAAGTTAATCTATACTATCCAAGAGAAAGGAGTACAGTGTTTTTATAGACCTGTTACCCACCTGGTAGCTACCAAATAGTGTGTGTGTGTGTGTGTGTGTGTGTTCAGTCATTCTAGTTGTTTCTGACTCTTTGTGACCCTATGGACTGTACCCTCCAGGCTCCTTATCCATGGGGTTCTCCAGACAAGAATACTGGAGTGGGTTGCCATTTCCTTCTTCCCAACCCACAGAATCTTCCCAACCCAGGGATCGAACTCACATCTCCTGGGTCTCCTGCAGTGCAGGCAGATTCTTTACCACTGAGCCACCAGGGGAGCTCACCAAATAGTATACCAAGCATATTATTCATTCATCAAATAAGTATCATGTGCTTACTCTTAGGGATACTTCCATAAACAAAACAAAAGTCCTTGTGCTGAGAAGCTTGTATTCTGGTGCAGAAAGATAGACAATAAGCAAAATAAATAGTTACAACTTAAATTGGACGATGAGAAACAAGGGAGAGTAAAATAGAAGGAAGACTGCCTAAAGCAGGGCGGGTCAGGGATCGCCTGACTGAGAAAGTGATATTTAAGTGGATTTGATAGCTTGGAGAGAAAAGAGATATTGGGAAGCAGAGAGTTCCTAGGGAAAGGGAATTATAAATTCAAAGACCCAGAGGCTGGAATATGCCTTTGGCTCTTTAAAGAAGTGCGGTGGAGAAGATTGAATGAAGGCCAGAGTATAAAGAGGCGAGGCCAAAGAGGTCCCCCAGTGAGTTGGGGCAGGACCATGGTGGAGGGTGGGGAGGCAGGGGTGCAGAGCCTTATGAATCATTCTACGGTTCTGCGCTGCCTGTGAGGAGAAGGGAAGAAGGTCTTAGAGGGCTTCAAGCAGAGCAGCAGCTAGATCCGACACATATTTTAGGGATTTCTCTAGCTCCTCGGTGATGAATAGTCTACAGGTACGAAGGCAGAACGAAGGAAACTAATTAAGAGATTTTTACAATGATCCAAGCAAGAGATCACCCAAGTTTGGAAGTCATCAGTAACAATGGATTCTGTATATATTCTGAAGGTGTGACTAACAGGATTTCCTTTCAGATCAGATACATGAAGTAACAGAGTAGAAACTAAGGTCAACTTTAAGATTTAAGACTTGAGCAACGAAAAGGGTAGACCTGCCATGAACTGAGATGAGGAAGGAATTGATTTGGGAGGAAAAATTAGATGTGTGATTCAATTCGAGATGCCTATAACAAAGCCAAGTAGATGATTCTGCTGTTTAATGGAGAACAGGAAGCATAAATTGGGAGGTCACTGGAGTATAAATGTTATTTAAATCGTGAAACTGAAAGCGATGACTAAGGGAATGGAATGTGGGTAGAAAAGAGAAGTCTCAGCTCTAAGCCCTGGAGCAATGAAATATGAAGAAATCGGGGAAAGAAGGAGGAATCGACTGAGGGGAACTGAAGATGAGGGTCCAGTGGTGGAGATGAACAAACCAGGGTGTGGCATTTCAGAAGCCAAGTGATGACCATCTCAAGGAGGAAGATCAATGAGTAAATGCTGACAGTGTGTCAAGGAAAAGTCTACATATGTTACTCCACGTTATTCTTCCAGAGGCTCAGTGGGTAGCTTTAGCAATATTTACATGTGAGGAAACTGAGGCTCATGGAGTTTAAATAAGTTGCCCAGTAAACACAGTAAACAGGAGTTCCAGCCAAATTGGATTGACTCCACCAGGATTAAATCAGTTTTGTCCACTCACTGCAGAAAGGTGGGGGCAAGGAGTCTGAAAATTTTTTTAAGTTATTCGTCATAGGAAAATATTGAAAAAATGCAATGTTTTTACTTGTTAAGTATTTTAAGGTACTATAAAGCATTACCCAGAACAGTGCTTTTAGGCTGTTTCTAATCAAGATTAAAAAAAAAAAAAATCTCTTAAATGACATATCAGTGTTTCACTGAGTTAAGTGAGTCAACTTCAACTTTAGGCTTTGCCTAAGTAATTACTGTCGAGGCAGTCCAAGCACAGGTTGGAAAAGAATTTCCAGACACTGAGCACTTCAGAAGGGAGTGAGTTTGTTAAGAACAACGAGCAGACATAATGTGGGCATTGCAAGCGCAGTGGGCCGATGACAGACCAGAGAGAGTTAGTTTCCGTGGGTTGATAACCAATTTTTATAGCCTCAGAACGAAGAAAATTCCTCCTGGACCGTTGGCCATAGGTGATTGCTTGGGGCGCTATAGGGCGCTTACTGGAGTGGGCATCTTTGCCTGATTGGGAGTCAGGAAGCTTGTCGGTGGTGACAGGAGCTTTTAGCAACAGTTACAAAGGGGCTCAGTCAGCTTCGGAGGTGTCCTTGGTTCCCGGCTCTCCTTCTGTGGCCTTGGTGCAAGGTTTTGCACCTGTGGCCTTGGGGCAGGACTCAACAATTATCATAAATTCTGAGTTAATCAGTTTTTTTCCGGTTTTCACAATTTTTTTTTCACTTTGCTTTCTCCTAGAAGCAGAATATACAAATTTCCAGCTCTTGCTTAGAAAACTTGTGTCCATCCCATTGGAAAGGGTTTTACTTTGTAGAGTTCCAACAAAATATCAATGCCATTGAATTGATTTCTACAGCCAGAGGAAACTCTCATATAAAGCACATATATCTTGGTGATTTTTGATTAAGTGAACCAATCAAGTTTAAGTAGAAATCTGATTTTGGAGTATTTTTTCAAAAAATCTTGCCAAATTTTCAACTGTCAGGCAAACTGTCAAATCTAAAAGTATGAGATTTTCAGGTCCTCAGGAAGTAGTTTGTCTTCTCAAAAGATCCAGTTATTTGGCAACATTGTGGATCAGTTCCCTGCTCATGTATAATGACTTTCATGGAAGACTGTGTTTTTTGTATAAACCTACGGTTCCCCTCCTGGCATTTTTGCATGCTACCTGACTTTCCCTGCTGGCTAGTTTCAGCAATTCTCCAGGTTACCTTAATGCCCTGAGCAGACCCTGAGCTTACCAGGATTTCTGTCTACCTGTCCTCTGTTTTATATTATGTCCCCACTAGAGTATTCAGTTCAGTTCAGTTAGAAGCCCTCCTTAATTCCAAATGAACAGCATGTAACTGTAAAATTTAACAAATGATAAATAATTCTAATCTAATGAAAAAATGAGTGTGCTGCCTTCAGTTCCTTCTCCCCCATTCTTCCCTAGCTGAAAAGAGGGCTAAAATATTGTAAAGAAGTACTTCCATTAATTCATCTATCCCTTGTCTTTATAAGAGCTTGGCAATGGATGCATTTCGCTGGTTAGTTTAAGAAGTTGTTCAAAAATTCCTTGCTAAAATAAAATCTTAAGTGAGGACAGGGAAACTTTGCCATGCCTAAAAATAAAGCCTCCTCCCTCCCCCCTACCCCACCCCACCATGAGATTACTTATTACATCTGTGCAGAGTTTAGAATTTCAGACTTTAGGACATGGAGGTCATCCAGAGGTTACTTTTCTCCCAGTCAAATACAAACATAATAAAATTGCTCACTCGCTTCTCCTCCCTGCCCCCCTGGAAGGAGTGCCAAAACCACAGTTACATGTACTCATGTGTGACGCAAAATTCTATTTTTAAACTCAGACAGAATATATCATTAGTCATTTACAGAAGGAAACCATTAACATCTAAAAGGATGGGCAGCAGAACTCCTTCATGGTGCCAGTTGCTTCTAGAACCAATTCTAAATACAGAGGTGGCTGGAAACATATGTATGTATACACACACATATAAAGATATGTTTTCTGTTACTTAGAAAGATCGAGTTTTTCAGTTCACTTCGGAAGTACTAGACCCTAAAAAGGAAGAAAAATGCAAAACTGTACTCATTTTTGTGCGTAACCGTATCTGTTTAATCATCTACTTATTCTTCTACTTAATCATATTTGGGATCAAGCATTATTTTTAGGACTTTCTGTTCCTTATAAAAGTTAATATTATCCAAATTGCTTAAGTGCTAGCAATTTGTGCTAATGTTGTACATATTTATCATAAGAGAGATTTTCTTCTTTAAAAAATACTAACTCAAAAAAACATTTAATCTAGAATAGAGACTAAAAAATTTTAACTTATTAGTACAACTTCTTAAGGAAAACTTTAAGGATTTTCCTTGAGATTTTTAGCATATTCAAACTTTCAAATGCCAGGAATGGTGCTTCTTACATGATATATTGATTTTTAAAAAGAATATTACTAATATACATTCTTTTTTTAAAAAAAGTAAGCTTTTTATTTTGTATTAGGGTATAGTTGATTAACAAACAACGTTGTGATGGTTTCAAGTGAACAGTGAAGGGACTCAGCCATACATACACATGTATCCTTTCTCCCCCAGACCCCTCTCCCATCCAGGATACCATGTAACATTGAGCAGAGTTCCATGGTAACACACATCTGTAATATGGAGAATTGCATCATACAGAATGATGCATTCTAAGTGTCTTTATAAGGAAAACTTTAAGCTGTGTCAACTTGCTTAGAATTTTTTTTAATATAGCCAATATTTGAAGTATATGGAATAAAGGAAACTTCAGTATAACTACTACTTTAATTCTTGAGCACTTCAGTAAAATTTGCTAGTAACATAAATTGAAACCACACTATGAGGTCTCAGATTTTGCAAGTGAATCGTTAATCTATTTACATTTCCTCTCTAATTAGATATGTGATAAAGGACAAAAGTAATGATTATTCATCCTTGTATTCTTCTTTCTTCTTTAAATATAAGTTGGATGGCATCACTGACCCAGTGGACACGAGTTTGGGGAAACTCCCAGAGATAGTGGAGGACAGGAAAGCCTGGTGTGCTGCAGTCCATGGGGTTGCAAAAGTCGGACATAGTGATTGAACAACAACAACAAATAAATGTTATGAAAGAAATGAGCAGACTTTTCATATTTTGTTTATATTTTACAAAATATATAGTAATTCTTTGGATGCTTTGTGATTTTATTTTCCCCAAAGATATTTCTTTAAATGAAAAGTTCATAAGGGTTAGGATAACTGAAGGAGCCCCAGATTTTAATAAGACAAAACGAAATGAACCAAAATAAGAGAGAAAAAAAAGACAATTACATAAGAATGAGGCTTGACAAACAATTTGCTGGTGCCTTTTGTAAACCTGTTAGTCTGACTTTCAAATGTCTTTAAATTTTAACTGAAAACCCAACTTCTTTACATTGCTTTAAAATATTCAACCTTTTCTGGCTTTGTAAATTTTAAGTTCTTATTCCATGTGTTTCTATTCACTTGTTTTAATGTCTAAGGTTAATTTTTTTTTTTAGTTTTTTTTCCTTGAAAAACTCCTCCTAATTTCTGGGAGATTATTACTTCATTTGCATAGCTGTGATGAATGCCGCTAGAGCAATCTCTTGTCGGCATGTTATCACAGCACGAGCTATGAAAGTTCCCAAGCTCAGTGAATGATGAGATGAAGAACTCATTACCAGCTTGGTTCTTGGGTCCTTGATATTTTCTTGCTAATCCATCTTCATATCATGTACATATTTTCTGAGTTAAACCTGAATTTGTGAAAAGAATAAATAAGATTCAATTATGCACAGTGTGGTGTTGTTCAGTTGCTAAGTTGTGTCTGACTCTCTGTGATCCCATGGACTGTAGCGAATCAGGCTTCCCTGTCCTTCACTATCTCCCCGAGTTTGCTCAGACTCATGTCCATTGAGTAGTGATCCATCCAGCCATCTCATCCTCCGTTGTCCCCTTCTCCTCCTGCCTTCAATCTTTCCCAGCATCAGGGTCTTTTTCCAATGAGACTTCGCATCAGGTAGACAAAGTATTGGAGCTTCAGCTTCAATATCAGTCCTTCCAAAAAAATATTCAGCGTTGATTTCCTTTAGGATTGACTAGTTTCATCTCCTTGCTGTCCAAGGGACTCTCAGGAGTCTTCTCCAGCACCATGATTCCTCAGGTAAAACAACTAACGGCATAGCCCCTCTCATCATCAGACAGTTGAATGCATAGTGTAAAAGAGTTTTTCAACATGCCCTTTTTTTTTTTTTTTTTGTAAATCACCTAAAAAATTTTTTTACTTGGAAGATAATTGCTTTACAATGTTGTGTTGGTTTAACTGCACATTATTTAAGTGTAATTTTGATAAAAGTAAACAGACTTGTAAAAATGATCAAATGTCTTAATTTCCTCCTTAATACATAATAAAGGAGAGTCATGGTTAAACCTAGCCTATATTTACAAGGGGATGGTTTTAAGATAAAGTCTTCAAAGAAGAAAGTCTGCCTTACATAATTAAAAATATCCTCATTAAACCATGGAGGTTTTTAAATTCTGTACTATGGAAAATCACTTAGTATTTTTATGGAGTTGTTTAAATATGTCAGTATTGTCATCTTACCTTTGGTTTATTTATCACTAAATACCCTTTATTTCCAGGCTGCCAAGAGACTGCTGCTTTAAAAACAAACAAACAAAAAGCTATTCTCTTTATTTCCAGAGCAATGTCATCCTGTTGCTGGATCCTGCTAGCCAAGCCCTTCACCGTCTCATCCTACCTTCAGAAGAATTTACAATGAAGAAAACTTCCTGGTGGAGCAAGGAGGAAGCTGTAAGGAATACCCAGCCTGCCCACTAAATTGCCAAGGGTTTTCTGTAGCTTTCTAACTGTAAACATGCATGCCTGCCCCTCCCTTGTGGCACCTTTTGTTTGCTATAATGCACAAAAGAATTCTCTTTTAGGCACTTGTGAATTTTAATATGATACAAGTAGGTAGACATAGGTACACATATAAGAAAGTATCAGTGTTTTTTTTGGATCCATCGCAGGAGCATTTGAACGAATAATCATAGGACATCATGAGCCATTTGAGCGTGATAGTCATAACAAATCCCTAATCATGCAGACACTTTAACCTGCTTACCAGTTCTGTGTTTATGTTTTGGATTTATGTAATGAACCTATGAGTGCAACATCTGGTTGTATTTACAAGATAAATAAATATTTTAGCTTAATAAACTAGTAATTAAACATTTTGGCCAACCCCAGGGAGTCTAGTCTGCCATTCAGAAAAAGGTAATGGATATAAAACAAGACTTACCCTCTGCTGTGGACAATATAGCATGCTTATAGGTCTTAAAATGCCATGAAAAAAAGACATATTTTAAATGTCATAAATAGACCCAAATAGAAGAAACAAAGTATTTCCTATGTATTCATGCTACGGTACAAACATCACAGTTAATCACCAGATAGCATGTTTATTTCTAACCAGCATTTGGCATTATTTTTTTAAATATTATCCTAAAAATGTTTTAGTACATAGTTCACAGTGAATTTTAAAATACATTTTAATCCATGTTACCGTAAGAGTCTTGGAACAGATGAAGAGGGGTAGCTTCTCAGAGAATTATATGTTTTACATATTTAAGAACTTTATTTCAGGAAAAGCAGCTGAAGAGACGTGACTGCACCCAACACAGTTAATGTGAATATTTTGTTTTTTCTTGTCTTTAGGAAACTTACAAAATGTGTAAAGAGTTTTCACACAAAAACTGGCTAGTGTTCTACAAAGAAAAAGGGTGAGTTTTTCTGATGTAGAGGGTTTAAACTGAGATTCTTCGTCTGTCCATTCTCTTTCTTCCTTTAATTTTACTGTGTGCTAAGAGTTCCAAAGAATACCTAGGAGAGATAAGGAAGCCTTCCTCAGTGATCAATCCAAAGAAATAGAGGAAATCAACAGAATGGGAAAGACTAGCGTCTCTTCGAGAAAATTAGAGATACCAAGGGAACATTTCATGCAAAGGTGGGCTCCATAAAGGACAGAAATGGTATGGACCTAAGAGAAGCAGAAGATATTAAGAAGAGGTGGCAAGAATACACAGAACTGTACCAGAAAGAGCTTCACAACCCAGATAATCACGATGGTGTGATCACTCACCTAGAGCCAGACATCTTGGAATGTAAAGTTAAGTGGGCCTTAGGAAGCATCACTACGAACAAAGCTAGTGGAGGTGATGGAATTCCAGTTGAGCTGTTTCAAATCCTGAAAGATGATGCTGTGAAAGTGCTGCACTCAATATGCCAGCAAATCTGTAAACCTCAGCAGTGGCCACAGGACTGGAAAAGGTCAGTTTTCATTCCAATTCCAAAGAAAGGCAATGCCAAAGAATGCTCAAACTACAGCACAGATGCACTCATCTCACATGCTAGTAAAGTAATGGTCAAAATTCTCCAAGCCAGGTTTCAGCAATACATGAATTGTGAACTTCCGGATGTTCAAGCTAGTTTTTGAAAAGGCAGAAGAACCAGAGATCAAATTGCCAACATCCGCTGGATCATTGAAAAAGCAAGAGAGTTCCATAAAAACATCTATTTCTGCTTTATTGACTATGCCAAAGCCTTTGAGTGTGTGGATCACAATAAACTGTGGAGAATTCTGAAAGAGATGGGAATACCAGACCACCTGACCTGCCTCTTGAGAAACCTGTATGCAGGTCAGGAAGCAACAGTTAGAACTGGACATGGAACAACAGACTGTTTCCAAATAGGAAAAGGAGTCTGTCAAGGCTGTATATTATCACCCTGCTTATTTAACTTCTATACAGAGTACATCCTGAGAAACGCTGAACTGGAAGAAACACAAGCTGGAATCAAGATTGCTGGGAGATATACAATAACCTCAGATATGCAGATGACACCACCTTTATGGCAGAAAGTGAAGAGGAACTCAAAAGCCTCTTGATGAAAGAGGAGAGTGAAAAAGTTGGCTTAAAGCTCAAATTCAGAAAACGAAGATCATGGCACCTGGTCCCATCACTTTATGGGAAATAGATGGGGAAACAGTGGAAACATGGCAGGTTTTATTTTGGGGGGCTCCAAAATCACTGCAGATGGTGACTGCAGCCATGAAATTAAAAGATGTTTACTCCTTGGAAGGAAAGTTATGACCAACTTGGATAGCATATTCAAAAGCAGAGGCATTACTCAAAGATCCGTCTAATCAAGGCTATGGTTTTTCCTGTGGTCATGTATGGATATGAGAGTTGGACTGTGAAGAAAGCTGAGCACTGAAGAATTGATGCTTTTGAACTGTGGTGTTGGAGAAGACTCTGGAGAGTCCCTTGGACTGCAAGGAGATCCAGCCTGTCCATCCTAAAGGAGATCAGTCCTGAGTGTTCATTGGAAGGACTGATGCTGAAGCTGAAACTCCAGTACTTTGGCCACCTCATGCAAAGAACTGACTCATTGGAAAAGACCCTGATGCTGGAAGGGATTGGGGGCAGGAGGAGAAGGGGATGACAGAGGATGAGATGGCTGAATGGCATCACCGACTTGATGGACATGAGTTTGAGCAAACTGGGAGTTGGTGATGGACATAGAGGCCTTGCGTGCTGCTGAGTCTCTGTGTCTCCTGCATTGGCAGCCAGGTGCTTTACTCTGGCTTACTGTAAACTAATGTAACCAAATTAGTATTATTTTATTCTAGAAGTGCCTTATCCCATATTGCAGAACATTGAAAAACACACATAAAAAACCGTGCTCATAATTACATACACAGTCACTGCTAGCATAGTGGTTGTCACTTCCCATTTTTAGATTTTATGCAAGCCTTTACATAGTTTAGTGTTTTATATCTCTATTTTCTCAATTAACATTTTTCTATGTTATCATTTAGTCTTAAAAATATTGTTTTTAAGGTTTTGTAATATATCATGATTCCCAACCCAGGAATCGAACCCAGGTCTCCTGCACTGCAGGCAGATTCTTTACCATCTGAGCCACCAGGGACACCCAGTATATCTGATTATGCTCTGGTTACTCAACCAATATCCTCACCATTTCCTTTCACAGAGATTTTTTTTTCTTTTCTTTTCTTTTTTTCAGGAACACCCTGGCTGTGCTGGATGTTCTAGAAGGGCGAACTCACACCATCTCGCTTCCCATCAACCTGCAGACGGTTTTTCTTGTGGCAGAAGACAAATGGCTTCTAGTGGAGAGTAAAACAAATCAGTGAGTAGATCTCCACGGTACCTCATGGAGGGTGCTCAGTTTTCCAGCGTCCTTATGTATAGCTCTATCTTCCTGTGTCTGTCTTTGAACATTTCTGTATTTGGCAGGTGAAACTTTGAAGAAGAGGGGAGGGGAAAATGTAAATGTCACTTAAATGTCGCTTCATAGTGTAATTATAAAAGTTTGTTTCAGATGATGACCTTGAAATTAAGAGTAGAAGCATAATGACTTTTACAGTATTTTATATTTATCCGTCTTTCTTTGGGCTTTTTCCTATTAGCACACCGAGCATTTCAGTGTATTCTCTGTGTTCTTGCCAGTACTTCAAAATAGATTTTCCGATCATCTTTTCTTCAAAGGGCCACACAGTCTCCATTCAAATGCCGTTGTTTTTTGGAACTTCACAGATTGCACCCCTGAGAAGTTTCTTCTTCGCTTCATCTTGCCTGCTCTTACTTGGTTATCTTTATGTTTTGTGTTGCCTCCTCCACTGGACTGTACACTTCTTGATGGAAGGACTTTCTGTGCACTTGGCGTGACTAGGGTGCACAGTAAGTCTTGAGTCTGCTCTCTCATGCATCACTTCTCCTGGCTCATGCAGATTTTCTGCTCCTCTGCTGACAAACAGAAGTGTCCTGATGCAAAAGATGCCTGGCTATTTATACATCCCTATTTTGGCGATGATACGAATAAGTAAAGCAAGGGAATTGTAGCCGTGAGGGCTTCTGTCCCTTGTTGTTTAGTCAATTAAGTCGTGTCCAGCTCTTTGTGGCCCTAAGGACTGTATCTCGCCAGGTTCCTCTGTCCACGGGATTCCCAGGCAAGAATGCTGGAGTGGGTTGCCATTTCCTTCTCCGAGGGATCTTTCTGTCCCAGGGCTTAAATCCTCATCTCCTGCATTGTAGGCAAATCGTTACTGCTGAGCCACCAGGGAAGCTGGTACCTAGTCACAAATCTGAGGCCGAGTTCCTTCTTACTGGCTGATCAGTCATATTAACAGCAGGCTCCATGATGGTGTGGAGTGTCTCTTTCGAGTTGCTTTTTTAATTTTCTTTTTTTTTACTAGCCTTTCCTCTTATAGGAAGTGTTAGGTTTGTAGTTCACATTTATGACTGTGTTGTTATTATGCACTCCTCTTTATATAGGCAAAAGGAGAATGGGGCAACAGAGGATGAGATGGTCAGATAGCATCACCGACTCAGTGGACATGAATCTGAGCAAACTTCAGGAGATAGTGGAGGACAGAGGAGCCTGGCATTCTTCAGTCCATGGGGTCACAAAGAGTCAGACACGACTTAGCCACTGAGCAACAACAACAACTTTATACAGCATTAAGAAGTTATTTTTTAAATTCATGATAAAACTCTGAAACTGCAAATTATACTCACAGTATGAAAAATAGGCCCTGGGAAGAACTCTGATTTTTTCCTAGTCTGGTCTAACAGTTATGAGAAAAGGAAAGACTGTTCATTCACTTAGGTGTTTTGTTTGTTTACAGGAAGTATCTTTTAACTACACCTGCACACATAGAATCTAAGGACAGTGGGGTTTGCCAGTTGTACGTGTTGAAAGAAGAGCTTCCTAGCCCAGGGTTTGGAGTCATGCAAGGTAAATACTGTGCTCTGTATGTATGCGGCTGTGCAGGTGCCTGCTTGATTATATGCTCTCCTCTAGGATGGTTTAAATACAATCATATCAACATATGTTACCTTTATACAGAAGAGAAAACTTAGTCACTGCCCTAGAAACAGTAAGGAAGAATCCATCATCTCTTAAGTTCTGTCTTTGCATATTTTTGACAAGTCAGGATGTTTATATATATGTAGGTTCCAAGTTATTTTAGGACTGCATCGTTTCTTTTTAACACAGAACATCAGAATTTCTACTTTATTCATCACAGTTTTTGGGGGTGGTGTGAAAAGTACTTAAGGAAAAAAAATCTAAAATATACCACTGCTAACCAACCAGGTCAGTTTTACCTCTTTCTGCAGTACTGTTAATATAAATCTTGATTGTTAATAAAAGTTTGAATTCCGTAAATGAGAAGATACCAAGATGTGAAAACTGAGTCTTCTCAGACAAAAAGCCATGAGTGTAATTGAAAGCATTTTCTCTTTTTTAATTTATACTTTTCTGTTTGAGTTGGTGAGAATGAAATCTTGCAAAAATTAATTCCTGGAGCAATTTAGGGGCATATGGTGTTTAATGTTTCTCTGAAACTTTTCAGAAACAGACTGCAGCATACCTCATACAATTTCAAGTGATCAGCTGTCATCTGAAAATCTGAGTTTAGCTGTGGGACAAAAGATTGCCTCTCCAAACCGAATTCTCTCAGATAAGAATAGTTATGCTACAATTGTTATTGGTTTCCCAGATCTCATGGTAAGCTTAAATTTTTTTAATTATTGAATAACTATTTCTTCCCCTCACTTTGGCCTAAGCTTTATAAACCTATTTGAGGGTAGTTAAAAGTATAATAATTTTTTGGTAAACATTTCAGATCAACATTCATTTTCGAGACCAGTCATTTAAAAATGCATTCTATATGGGTTCATTGCTTTTTAAAAATTAACATTTCAAGTATAATGCAACTATATAATTTAGTAAAGGAAAACTAATATTCTTCATACATGAGAGTTCATGGCAGATATATATGTAACCTACTGACAGTCACTTTATATCCTGTCAAGAGGGACAATTTGAGACTAACGAGATAACATTTCTTCTAGAACTTTTAAGGGGAAATATGTTGAGCCTCATTACAGTAGATGAAAATTTTCAACACTCATGAATACCATTCACTTTCCACTGAATTTTGCTCTGACTTATATCTTTGCAGCATCCAGCTTATACTATATGCTGGTAGTCACAATTTAATTTGCTTTTAAATGGATCCTTCTGCTATTATTTACTATTATCTGTAAAGAAGGGGCTGTTTGTAGTCGACTTCAAGTAAAACAGGCACCATCTTCCCCTGAAGGAAATGTGAGAAGATATAATAGAAGGATTATTTCAGTCCAAGTTGCCATCTAATAACCTTAGACGTAGCTCTGTGTGTTTTGACTAAATATTTAATTTTCATAATTTTCTTTGTAGCTTTTAGGTGGAGTGATAGAATCACTTAAAGATAAAATATTGGCTCTGCTTAATAGTACACCAGTCTCACATATCTCAAAATTTTAATGTGATTAATGAATGATGAGTACTTCAGGGTTTAAGACTTTTGAAATCCAAAACCCAGTGGATAATATGTGGCTTAGGACTTTGCCATATGTCTGCCTAATTATCAAGCAAAAAACATTTGCTGTGGATTATATAACTGAAAATGAAACATGTTGTTGGAATACAGCAGGCTTGATTAAATGAAGAGTTGTATTTTATATGCTTGCTACAAATGCTTGCTGGGGTCAGTAGAGAAAATACTGGATCTGCTTTTCTGAAGGTGGAACTGTTTTAAAAAATTGATATTTTGATTGAAGAAATTGACATAGAAATATAATGTCACTGTAAAAAGATAAGAAAGCTGAGTATAAGGTAATTTTTGTATTGACCCTCTAGAAATCCTTTGTAGATTATAGGCTAAAAAGTTAAGTCACTCAGTCATGTCCGACTCTTTGTGACCCCGTGGGCTGTAGCCCACCAGGCTCCTCCATCCATGGCATTCTCCAGGCAAGAATACTAGAGTGGGTTGCCATTTCCTTCTCCAGGGGATCCTGGAGTTCGATCCAGGGATCGAACCCAAGTCTCAAGCATTGTGGGCAGACGCTTTAACCTCCGAGCCACCAGGGAAGGCTAGAGACCTTGTTAAATTAAAAGCTCTATTCCCTGTATGTGGTACCCACTGTATAGGAGATGTTCATGAATTTTTGTTTAATGAGGATTAGAGTCAGTTAGACAACCTTTCAGCATTTTATGAGAGCAGTCATATTATACAAGCCAGGCATTGCACTATTCTAAACCCTTTCATACATGATCATTAATTTTTATGACAATTCCACAAGGTTTTATAGATGAAACAATAAAAACAGAGAGGATCTCTTCCCCCAGGCCACAAAGATATTGGGTAAAGAAGCTGTGATTTGAGCTCAAGTATGACTAGCCTTCAAACTCATGTCTTTTTATACCACAGCATCTTTCTGCCTTTATGTGATTTTCATTTGATTCTTCATAAAATTGTCAACAAAAGGGTGTGTCGTCTCTCATTAATGTTTTACAGCATTATCAGAGGCACCTGAATTATTGTAAACTTATTATAATTTTCTTATCCTACTACCAAATGGCCACAAAAATCTTTAGCAAGTGTCTTTCAGTTCAGTTCAGTTCAGTCACTCAGTCGTGTCCGACTCTTTGCAACCCCATGAATCACAGCACGCCAGGCCTCCCTGTCCGTCACCAACTCCTGTAATTCACTCAGACCCACGTCCATCGAGTCAGTGATGCCATCCAGTCTTAGTGAATCCTTAAAAGTGAAATGTTAAAAGCATTCCTTTTAATATCGAGTAAGACAAGGATACCCATTACCACCACTTCTACTAAACATTGTAGTGAGCATCTTGGACATGATCCATTTAAAAATTTTAATAAATTGAATTTCATCAAAATTAAAAGCTTCTACTCTGTAAAAAGACACTGTGAGGAGAATTAAAAAACAATCTACAGGCTGGGAGAAAATATTGGCAATTCACATATCCAACAAAGGACTGTTATCCAAAATACATAAAGATTTCTTAAAACTCAAGAGTGACAAAACAAATAATCTAGTATAAAAAATGAGCAAAGAGAGGACTTGTGTGAGGTGTCAGAAGTCAGAGCCTGAGCAGGTGAAAAAGATATCCGTAGTAGGGGAGAGAGGGACAACTGGTGATGGGAGTCAGGTCCCGCCAGGATGAAGATGGCATCACATGAAGGAGCAGGCTGGTATGAATGCGGGGGACCCAGTAAGGCAAAGACTTCACTGATGCATGAATGTAGCTCAGTGCGGGCTATAAGGACCAAGCAGAGTTCAGGGAGCATTTGCCTGGAAGAGGAAGTTAGTGGTGGAGATAGGAGCTGAGTCATATACAGTGGAACTGAGCAAAAAAGTAACTATGTTAAAGATAATGAAGTCTAGGTTTGAGAAGGGAGTTACAGATGTAGCAGGAAAGAAAACTAGAATGAATCCTGGAGTGGTTGGTTAGGAATTGGATGTATCTAAGTGGACTCATGGTTTTCAATGTATTTAAGTAGATATAAAAATAAAATTGGAGGTAAATATATATTTTTTTAAATGGGCAAAAGACTTGAACAGACTCTTTACTACAGAGGATAAATGGATGGTAATTGAGTATATAAAAAGATGTTCATTAGTCATTAGGGAAATGCAAATTAAAACCACGATGAGATAGTACTACTACCCTACTGCCTATTAGAATAGCTAAAATTAAAAAAAAAATTTAATACCCACAATACCAAGTATTGTGCATAAGAAAGTCCTGCTAACTCAGTGGTTAATTAGTCCCACTAAGTCAGTGCTAAAGAATCCGCCTGCCGATGCAGGAGACGCTGGAAATGCGAGTTGGATCCCTGGGTCGGGAAGATACCCTGGAGAAGGAAATAGCAACCCACTCCAGTATTCTTCCCTGGCGAATCTGTGGACAGAGGAGCCTGGTGGGCTACAGTCTGTGGGTTCGCAAAGAGTCAGACATCACTGAGGGACTAAGTGCCAGGACATACCAAGTACTGACAAGGGTGCAGTGCAAATCAACTCTCACAGTTTTCTGGAAGAGAAAGGGCAAACAGTAAGACCTTTCTGAAGAAGAACAGAGTAAAAGGCAAAGGCACTTGCCCTACTAAATTTCAAGGCTTATTATAAAACCTTCGTAACCAAGTAGCATTGCCCATAGGAGTAGAGAAATATGCAGTGGAACCGAATGCAATGCCTAGAACAGATGGGTCCCTACATATACGGAACCGATTTCCCACACCAGTGCTCATCAGTGGGCAAAGGTTAATGATATTTGGACAGTTACTCTCCATGGGCAAAAAAGGATGCGCATGGATCACAGCCTCATGCCACTTACAAAAATAGTTCCTTAGGGATTAAGGAATTAAAAGTGAACGGAAAAACCTCAAAATGTTTAGCAACTGCATAGGAGAATGTCTTTGATTTTAGAGTCGAGAAGGATAAATATATGGTAAAAAAAAAAAAAAAAGAGAGAACTTAAACTAAAGCAAGAGGGACTTGCCTGGTGTCCAGTGATTAAGAATCTGCCTTGCAATGTAGTGGATGAGGGTTCGCGCCTTGGTCAGGGAAGTAAGATCCCACGTGCCGCAGAGCTATTGAGCCCACGAGCTCTTGAGCCTGTGTACAACTTGAGAGTCCTTTCACCGCAGCAGAGGATCCTGACTGGGACAATAAGACCTGACAAAGCCAAATAAATAGATACATTTTGAAAAAAAATTAAAGCAAGAGAAAAAAATAATAAAAAAATTCCAGGAGAGTTAATGTCTAGGAGAGGTGAAAGAGACATGATTGGGAAGGGGGCCTCCAAGGGCCTTGAGAAATACTGATAATACTATTCCTTATGCCAGTTAGTAGATGCAGTCAGCATTTTCCATTTAAAATAGTTATTTATTTACTTGTAGTTATTTAAATTAACTATACTGTTGTGCCAAAGTGACAAATAGTGACAAAAAGATTCAAGACATTAGATTTGACAGAGTGCCTGAAGAACTATGGATGGAGTTTCAGGACATTGTAGATGAAGCAATGATCAAGACCATCCGCAAGAAAAAGAAATGCAAAAAGGCAAAATGGCTGTCTGAGGAGGCCTTTTGGTAAATCCAGCTTGAACATCTGGATATAGGCCTTTTAGTAAAAAGCTGAGAAAAGAATAGAAGCAAAACACAAAGGAGAAAAGGAAAGAGATACCCTCTGAGTTTCAAAGAATAGCAAGGAGAGATAAGAAGCCTTCCTCAGTGATCAATCCAAAGAAACAGAGGAAAACAATAGAATGGGAAAGACTAGAGATCTCTTCAAGAAAATTACAGATACCAAGGGAACATTTCATGCAAAGATGGTCACAATAAAGGACAGAAATGGTATGGACCTAATAGAAGCAGGAGATATTAAGAAGAGGTGGCAAAAATACACAGAAGAACTATACAAAAAACATCTTCATGACCCAGATAACCACGATGGTATGATCACTCACCTAGAGCCAGATATCCTGGAATACGAAGTCAAGTGAGCCTTCCTTAGAAAGCATCCCTATGAACAAAGCTAGTGGAGGTGATGGAATTGCAGTTGAGCTGTTTCAAATCCTCAAAGATGATGCTGTGAAAGTGCCGCACTCAATATGCCAGCAAACTTGGAAACCTCAGCAGTGGCCACGGGACTGGAAAAGGTCAGTTTTCATTCCAGTCCGTAGAAAGGCAATCCCAAAGAATGCTCAAACTACCACACAATTGCACTCATCTCACACGCTAGCAAAGTCATGCTCAATATTCTCCAAGCCAGGCTTCAGCAATACATGAACCGTGAACTTCCAGATGTTCAAGCTGGATTTAGAAAAGGCAGAGGAACCAGAGATCAAATTGCCAACATCTGTTGGTTCGTCGAAAAAGTGACAGAGTTCCAGGAAAACATCTACTTCTGCTTTGTTGACTACATGACAGTTTGATCACAACAAACTGTGGAAAATTCTTCAAGAGATGGGAATACCAGACCACCTTACCTGCCTCCTGAGAAATCTGTATGCAGGTCAAGAAACAAGAGTAAAATCTAGACATGGAACAACAGACTGGTTCCAAATTGGGAAAGAAGTACATCAAGGCCATGTATTGTCACCTTGCTTATTTAACTTATATGCAGAGTACATCATGAGAAATGCCGGGCTGGATGAAGCACAAGTTGGAATCAAGATTGCCGGGAGATAACCTCAGATACGCAGATGACACCGCTCTTATGGCAGAAAGCAAAAAAGAACAAAGAGCCTCTTGATGAAAGTGAAAGAGGAGAGAGAAAAAGCTGGCTTAATACTCAACATTCAAAAAACTAAGATCATCGCATCCAGTCCCATCACTTCATGTCAAATAGATGGGGAAACAATGGAAACAGTGAGAGACTTTATTTTTCTGGGCTACAAAATCACTGCAGATATTGACTGCAGCCATGAAATTAAAAGACGCTTGCTCCTTGGAAGAAAAGTTGTGATTAACCTAGACAGTATATTAAAAAGCAGAGACATTACTTTGCCAACAAAGGTCCGTCTAGTCAAGGCTATGGTTTTTCCAGGGGTCATGTATGGATGTGAGAGTTAGGCCATAAAGAAAGCTGAGCACCGAAGAATTGATGCTTTTGAACTGTGGTGTTGAAGAAGACTCTTGAGAGTCCCTTGGACTGCAGGGAGATCCAACCAGTCCATCCTAAAGGAAATCAGTCCTAAATATTCATTGGAAAGACTGATGCTGAAGCTGAAACTCCAGTACTTTGGCCACCTGATGCGAAGAACTGACTCACTGGAGAAGACCCTGATACTGGGAAAGATTGAAGGCAGGAGAAGGGGACGACAGAGGATGAGATGGTTGGATGGCATCACTGACTCAATGAGCATGAATTGAAGCAGCTCCAGGAGCTGGTGATGGACAGGAAAGCCTGGCGTGCTGCAGTCCATGGGGTCACAACTAAACAACTGAACTGAACTAATACTGTGGTGCTAAGTCCCTTCAGTCATGTCCGACTCTTTGCGACCCCATGGACTGTAGCCCGCCAGGCTCCTCTGTCCATGGGATTCTCCAGGCAAGAACACTGAGGTGGGTTGTCATGCCCTCTTCCTGGTAATCTTCCTGACCTATGGATAGAATCCAAGTCTCTTATGTTGCCTGCAGTGGCAGGCAGCTTCTTTACCATCTGGGAAGGCCATCCTGGGAAGCCCAACTATACTCTTATATTCCCTCGTTTTAGTTATAATTCATTTCAAAATGAAAAATATGTTGTATACTTTACACTGTCTGAAAATTATGATTATCAATAAAGGAACTATCTTCTGCATTAAGAAAGGTTAAAGGATAATTTGATTTTCTTATGTTTGTGAAATATAAATTTACCACTGGCATCTGTTTAAAGGACTTAACTGTAAAAGTTGTGAGTGTAGTTTATAGTACTTCAGTACTTGAATCTATCTTTTTCCTTTTAGTCACCTAGTGAAGTTTATTCTTGGAAAAGGCCATCATCTTTGAGTAAATCAAGAGTCACTGATACAACTTTCTATGGAGGAAAGAAGAAAAGTGGAACTGCAAAACAGAGCAATTGTGTGACTCTTTTGGATACTAATCAGGTAGTCAGGATTTTGCCCCCAGGAGAAGTCCCTCTAAAAGACATCTACCCTAAAGGTAAGAGATTTAACAATTCCTAATTTATCTCGTTAGTCAAAGGGAGGTTGGTTTTGATAGGAATGTTTAACTTATCATTATCTTTCTATACTTAGGAATAATCTAACAGTTGAGTAGCTAAAGAGGCTTACATGTGCTCAGAACTAAACTTGTTAGAGCGCATGATTGTACCCTCTGCTGTTAGAACTGACTGGCACTGCAGTCTATGCAGTAACCTTACTTAGACCCTGTTTTCACAGAGACTTAAAAGCTATTAGAACATAAGCTGTAGAAAGGTTTGCTAGTGGTGAAGAATGCGTGTGCCAATGCAGGAGATATGAGAGGCACGGGTTGGATCCCTGGGTCTGGAAGATCGCCTGGAGGAGGGCATGGCAGCCAGCTTCAGTATTCTTGAGAATCCCATGGACAGAGGAGCCTGGCGGGCTACAGAACATAGGGGTGAAAAGAGGCAGACACGACTGAAGCGACTGAGCACGTACACACAAGGCATAGAATATAGGGCCTGACCTTTGTGTTCAACTCCTGTGACTAAAGGCCAGTCTTCTTCCCTTCCCAGTGCTCTCAAGGTCAATCTACCTTTCCTACTGCCTACCTTTCCTACATGTGCCAGCTCCTGCACTGGTCAGTTTCCCTTGTAGAATTCATTTAATCTTCAAAGTCCCATTCTTTCATTTTGTACTCTCGAATTTGTATGCCGAAAAGCTGATACAGAGAGGTGAAATAACTTGCTGAGGGTCACCCCATCAGTGGACAGCAGAGCTCAGATTTGCACCAGTGTCTTCCAGCCCAAGGCCATAGCCGTTCTCACTGAACGACACTGGCTTTCACTGTAAAGGATAGTTATGAATATGGTTGATCATTGAGCCTCTGACTTTCATTTGCATCCTAGTGGCAGTAATATGCGGTCCTGTGTTTACATTCATTATATTAGTGTGGACTTCATAAATATAACACTAAACCTGCTGTGATAATCTTTCTATTACTGGGTTCAAAAAGTCCTGGTTATGTGATGATGTTACAATTAGTTCCTTCCAAATAAATTACCATTTCCTTAGAATGTTTTTTTATTAATGCACTGACATTTGCTGTTCAGTGCAATAGGAATATTCACAAGGTGATCTATAAACACAAAGGAGATGCTTACAACTCAAGCTTGTGATTCTGAGCTGATTCTTGAAACATGAAAGGGAGGAAATCAATGAAGCAGTTGTTCCTGAAAGAGAGAAGTCCACATGAAAATGCAGAGGCATGACAGAGCACCACAGGAATGACAAGAAATTCTATCCCAAAATTCAGTGCAGCTCATTACCCAGAAACCTGGGGATCAGCCCTGATACTTCTCCCTCATCCTCCACATTTATTCCATCATCAGTTGCCATCTCTTTCTGATACAGCCTTTAAAGTGAAAGTGAAAGTCACTCAGTCGTGTCTGACCCTTTCGACCCCACGGACTATATACCGTCCATGCAATTCTCTAGGCCAGAACACTGGAGTGGGTAGCCTTTCCCTTCTCCAGGGGATTTCCCCAAACCAGGGATTGAACCCAGGTCTGCCACGTTGCAGACAGACTCTTTACCAGCTGAGCCAGCAGGTAAGCTCATCTGATATCCAGCCCCCTCGCCTGCAGCCCTGTTGCCGACATCCAGTATCACCACCATGTTCGCTATGGCACTGCACCAGCCTGATGACCAAACCCCCACTTCCTCCTTCCCTTGCTCCCCTCCCCACTCCCCACATATCCAACAAAGCGTTGTTTTGAAACTATTTTATTGTTCTCATTTGTTCTTATTGAGGCCCAATTTCAGTTCATTCAGTTCAGTCACTCAGTCATGTCTGACTCTTTGCGACCCCATGGACTGCAGCACACCATTCCATCACCAACTCCCGGAGCTTGCTCAAACTCATGTCCATCGAGTTGGTGATGCCATCCAGCCATCTCATCCTCTGTCGCCCCTTCTCCTCCTGCCTTCAGTCTTTCCCAGCATCAGGGTCTTTTCCAGTGAGTCAGCTCTTTGCATCAGGTGGCCAGAGTATTGGATTTTCAGCTTCAGCATCTGTCCTTCCAGTGAATATTCAGGGTTGATTTCCTTTAGGATGGACTGGCTTGATCTCCTTGCTGTCCAAGGGACTCTCAAGAGTCTTCTCCAACACCACAGTTCAAAAGCATCAATTCTTCAGTGCTCAGCTTTCTTTATAGTCCAACTCTCACATCCATACATGAGCACTGGAAAAACCATAGCCTTGACTAGATGGACCTTTGTTGGCAAAGTAATGTCTCTGCTTTTGAATATTCTATCTAGATTGGTCATAACTTTCCTTCCAAGGAGTAAGTGTCTTAATTTCATGGCTGCAGTCACCATCTGCAGTGATTTTGGAGCCCAAAAAAATAAAGTCTGATATTGTTTCCACTCTTTCACCATCTATTTGCCATGAAGAGATGGGACCAGATGCCATGATTTTAGTTTTCTGAATGTTGAGCTTTAAGCCAACTTTTTCACTCTCTTCTTTCACTTTCATCAAGAGGCTCTTTAATTTTTCACTTTCTGCCATATGCTGTCTAGGTTGGTCATAGCTTTTCTTCTAAGGAAGAAGCGTCTTTTAATTTCATGTCTGCAGTCACCATCTGAAGTGATTTTGGAGCCCCAAAAAATAAAGTCTCTCACCCTTTCCATTGTTTCCCCATTATCTGCCATGAAGTGATGGGACCAGATGCCATGATCTTAGTTTTCTGAATCTTGAGTATTAAACCAACTTTTTCACTCTCATCTTTCACTTTCATCAAGAGGCTCTTTAGTTCTTTTTTTGCTTTCTGCCATAAGGGTGGTGTCAACTGTGTATCTGAGGTTATTGATGTTTCTCCCGGCAATCTTGATTCCAGCTTGTGCTTCATCCAGACCAGCATTTCTAATCATGTACTCTGCATATAAGTTAAATAATCAGGGTGACAATATCCAGCCTTGACATACTATACTCCCCCTCCTAATTTGGAAGCAGTCCGTTGTTCCATGTCCAGTTCTAACTCTTGCTTCTTGACCTGCATACAGATTTCTCAGGAGGCAGGTAAGGTGGTCTGGTATTCCATCTCTTGAAGAATTTTCCACAGTTTGTTGTGATCAAACTGTGGCATAGTTGATAAAACAGAAGTAAACGTTTTTCTGGAACTCTGTTGCTTTTTTGATGATCCAACAGATGTTGGCAATTTGATCTCTGGTTCCTCTGCCTTTTCTAAAACCAGCTTGAACATCACATACTGTTGAGGCCTGGCTTGGAGAATTTTGAGCATGACTTTGCTAGTGTGTGAGATGAGTGCAACTGAACATTCTTTGGCATTGCTTTTCTTTGGGATTGGAATGAAAACTGACCTTTTCTAGTCCTATGGCCACTACTGAGGTTTCCAAATTTGTGAGCGTATTGAGTGCAGCACTTTCACAGCATCATCTTTGAGGATTTGAAATAGCTCAACTGGAATACCATCACCTCCACTAGTTTTGTTCGTAGTAATGCTTCCTAAGGCCCACTTGACTTCATATTCCAGGATGTCTGGCTCTAGGTGAGTGATCACACCATCATGGTTATCTGGGTCATAAAGATCTTTTTGTATAGTTCTTCTGTGTATTCTTGCCACCTCTTCTTAATATCTCCTGCTTCTATTAGGTCCATACCATTTCTGTCCTTTATTGTGCCCATCTTTACATGAAATGTTCCTTGGTATCTGTAATTTTCTTGAAGAGATCTCTAGTCTTTCCCATTCTATTGTTTTCCTCTGTTTCTTTGGATTGATCACTGAGGAAGGCTTTCTTATCTCTCCTTGCTATTCTTTGGAACTCTGCATTCAAATGACTATATCTTTCCTTTTCTCCTTTGCTTTCGCTTCTCTTCTTTTCTCAGCTTTTTTTTTTTCCCCAGCTTTCTGTAAGTCCTCCTCAGACAACCATTTTGCCTTTTTGCATTTCTTTTTCATGGGAATGGTCTTGATCCCTGTCTCCTGTACAATGTCACAATACCTCCATCCGTAGTTCATCAGACACTCTATCAGATCTAATCCCTTAAATCTATTTCTCACTTCCACTGTATAGTCACTTCCATGGGTTTGATTTGGGTCATACCTGAAAGATCTAATGGTTTTCCCTACTTTCTTCCATTTAAGTCTGTATTTAGCAATAACGACTACATGATCTGAGCCACAGTCAGCTCCCAGTCTTGTTTTTGCTGACTGTATAGAGCTTCTCCATCTTTGGCTGGGAAGAATATAATGTCTGATTTTGGAGTTGGCCATCTGGTCCAATTTACAAACAGTGAAGTTCACTGTTTTGGTGTATAGTGCTATGAGCTTCACAAACATAGCCAGTCGTGTAGCTGTCGCCATAACTGACAGTGAACAGCTCCATCTCCCCTAAACCTCCCCTATGCCACTCTGCCATCAAGCCCTACCCCCAGCCCCTCACTGCTCTGATTTTCTGCCCTTATTCACTTGCATTTTTCAGAATGTCACATAAATGGAATCACACAGTATGTGGCACTTCGAGTCTGGTTTCTTTCACTTAATGTTATATGTTTGCAAATCATTTATGTTGTGTGTACCAGTTGTTTGCTCCTTTTTATTGCTGAATATCTCATTGTGATTTTAATTTGCATTTTCCCTAGTCCCGCATGATGTTGAGCATCTTTTCGTGTCTATCTTCTTTAGTGAAATGTCTCTTCAGATCCTTTGCCCACTTTCTGAACTGGTTACTTGCTTTCTTTTTAATGATATTTTGAGTACTTGGGTTTATATAGTCTAGATACAAGTCTAATATATCAGATACATGTTTTCCAAACATTTTCTCCCATTTTGGTGACAGGTCCAGCTTTCCTGTTTTCTTTTAGAGATTTCATATTTCTAGATTTTACACTTAGATTTATACTGCAGGTTAATGTTTTTAATTAATTTATTTTTTAAATTGAAGGATAATTTCTCTACAGAACTTTGTTGCTTTCTATCAAACCTCAACATGAATTAGCCATAGGTATACATATGTCCTGGAGAAGGCAATAGAACCCCACTCCAGTACTCTTGCCTGGAAAATCCCATGGACGGAGGAGCCTGGAAGGCTGCAGTCCATGGGGTCCCTGAGGGTCGGACTCGACTGAGCGACTTCACTTTCACTTTTCACTTTCTTGCATTGGAGAAGGAAATGGCAACCCACTCCAGTGTTCTTGCCTGGAGAATCCCAGGGACAGGGGAGCCTGGTGGGCTGCCATCTATGGGGTTGCACAGAGTTGGACACAACTGAAGTGACTTAGCAGTAGCAGCAGCATACATATGTCCCCTCCCTCTTGAACCTCCCTCCCATCTCCCTCCCCATCCCACGCCTCTAGGTTGATGCAGAGCCCCTCTTTGAGTTCCCTGAGCCATACTGCAAATTCCCATTGGCTATCTATTTTACATATGGTAATATAAGTTTCCATATTACTCTCTCCATACATCTCATCCTCTCCTCCCCTCTCCCCATGCCCATAAGTCTATTCTCTATGTCTGTTTCTCCACTGCTGGCCTGCAGATAAATTCTTTGGTACCATCTTCCTAGATTCTGTATATATGCATTAGTATATGATCAAATTAATTTTCTTCATGGTATAAGATGTAGATTAAGGCTCATTGTTTTTCATGGAAATAGTCAATTGCTTAACATCATTTACTGAAAAGACTATCCCTTTTCCATTAAATTATCTTTGGAGGCCTGTGGAAAAGCAACTGACCACATATGTGGTTTCTTTCTGAGTTTGCATTTGTATTCAATTGATCTTTGTGTCTGTCCCCTCATTAACACCACACTCTCTTGATAACTACTTCATAGTTTGTCTTAAAATCAGGTAGTAGAGATCCTTCAGTTTTGTTGGTGGGGATGTGATGTGAAGTGAAGTGAACTCATTCAGTCGTGTCCGACTCTTTGTGACCCCATGGACTGTAGCCTACCAGGCTCCTCCATCCATGGGATTTTCCAGGCAAGAGTACTGGAATGGGTTGCCATTTCCTTCTCCAGGAGATCTTCCCAACCCAGGGATTGAACCGGGTCTCCCGCATTGCAGGCAGACGCTCTACCATCTGAGCCGCCAGGGAAGCCCTGATGGGGATGAGTGGATGCAAAATTACTAAGAGGGAATCAGAGGTAATGGAGGATTCTAACTAAATCAGCCGAACAGGATCCCTGCTGCAGGCAGGCCAGGGTGATCAGACTTTATTTGGGAAATGGTAGAGAGTCAGGAACTCTGCCAGATATCCAGGTTGAGGTTTCTGGTTAAGCTAACTGAACTTTATTCTTGCTAAAACTGGACAATGCTCAGATGAACATAGAAGGCCAAAAGTGTGTACCTAATTGAGAGGAGGATTCAGAAAAGCCTGACTAGAGTTTGATGTAGGGGTGGGAAATTTTTTCCTTCTTCCCTTCACGTGTTTTGATTGGTCTGATAATTAAATTGATGCAAGGCAGGTTAACAGGAGGGGGAAAAATGCATATGAATGGAAGTTCCATAGAGATTGTTGTTGTTTAGTCGCTCACTCGTGTCCGGCTCTTTACAACCCCCTGAACTGCAGCGTGCCAGGCTGCCCCTCACTAGCTTCTGGAATCTGCTCACACTCATGTTCATTGAATCACTGATATCATCTACTCATCTGATCCTCTGTCATCCCCTTCTCTTCCTGGCTTCCATCTTTTCCAGCATCAGGGTCTTTTCCAGTGAGTCGGTTCTTCATATCAGGTGGCCAAATTATTGGAGTTTCAGCTTCAGCATAGTCCTTCCAGTGAATATTCAGGGTTGATTTCCTTTAGGATGGACTGGCTTGATCTCATTGCTGTCCAAGGAACTCTCAAGAGTCTTCTCCAACACACAGTTCAAAAGCATCAGTTCATTGGCACTCAGCCTTCTTTATGGTCCAACTCTCACAGCCATACATGACTACTGGAAAAACCATGGCTCTGACAATACAGACCTTCATAAATATATGAAGACTCAAAGGGCATCAAGGTATCACATAAATACATTGGGGGATAGGAAATGGGGTGTTAGGCAAGGGAAGTTGTTGTTTAGTCATTGAGTTGTGTCAGATTCTTTTGTGACCCCATGGACTTAGCCCACCCACCAGGCTCCTCTGTCCGTGGGATTCTCTAGGCAAGAATACTGGAGTGGGTTGCCATTTCCTTCCCCAGGGTACCTTTCTGACCCAGGGATCAAACCTGGGTCTCCTACATTGGCAGGTGGATTCTTTACCACTGAGCCACCAGGGACGCCCAGGCAGGGAAAGGGGGTGTGTGAAAAAGAGTTAAACTCTCATCCTACATGGTGGGAAGTTGATAAATAATGCCTAAAAGTAAAACATCAAGACAGCACCAGAAGGATAAAGGTGAAAGTATCTCTGGGAGTAGAAAGTGAGGTGTGAGAGGTGTGAAGCTGGGGCTGATGGTTTTTTCTTTCAGCCTGTTTGACTCTTTAATCTGTGAGCCTTTAGGTCTCTGATGATAATTCAAACTAATTTT
This sequence comes from Aepyceros melampus, assembly GCA_006408695.1. Lineage (NCBI taxonomy): Eukaryota > Metazoa > Chordata > Mammalia > Artiodactyla > Bovidae > Aepyceros > Aepyceros melampus. The sequence continues at coordinate 124,328 of SJXQ01004304.1, forward strand.
TTCAAGTAAATACAGTCCAGCCACCTGGTTAGTCAGGAACGCATGTGCATAAGCCTTTTATTAAATAAATCAGTAGAAGCTGTAAAGGCTGCTTTCCTGGTGGCTTTGATAAAGAGGGTGTATCTCATGGTTGATGCAGATCGGTGGGGGCAGGGGGGGCATTTAGTTCTTTCTTCCAATCGTTTTTCCTCTAGTTAAATGTTAGTTCCCCCCCACCCCGCCTCACTTTAAATCATAGGCTTCAGCTCTTTAAACACAAAGTAATGACTCTTGATTGAAGCAACGCACTGTTGTTTGAACTTTGAATAAATTCAAAGATTTGGTATCACCCCAATTGCAGGGCACACATCAATCTTTGAATCTGTGAACACAGAATTCTTGAAACCTAGTACAATAGGGAGCACATATACATCAAATTACATTGCTCGAAGGAGTGAATTTTTTATACAGTTTCATCTTCCTTCTGAAAATGCTCTTGGTTATTTTGCCTGACAGTTTTTCTCCCCCCTCTGAACCTTGATGCTGTGCATCGAAGCTGTCCCCCCTATTTATGGGAACTGTGCTATGGACACTGTGGCAGTGACTTCCTTTTAATCTTTAGGGAACTAATCCCTATGTAATTTATACCTCTCTTCTAAATCCACCTGGATTACAAGTGTAATGGAAATTTACTTAACCTCCATCCTCTCTACAGCGTTCAAACATTTAAAATGGATAGACAAGGATCTGGCTAAGTTTGGAGGGAAACCTGGCCATGGTTTTTACTTCCTTAATTCAGTCATATATTCTAAACTGATTTATTTTCAAATCTGAAAACTTCACTTCTGATTATTTTTCAAGCCTTACCATTACCACCATCACTGTGCTAAGTCACGTCAGTCGTGTCTAACTCTTTGGGACCCTGTGGACGTAGCCTGCCAGGCTCCTCTGTCCATGGGATTGTCTAGGCAAGAATACTGGAGTGGGTTGCCGTGCCCTCCTCCAGAGGATTGGGATCTTTCTGACACAGCGAACCAGCATCTCTTATGTCTCTTACATTGGCAGGCAGGTTCTTTACCACTAGCGCTACCTGGAAGGCAACCTACCACCACCCTTAAATTCCTTTTTAGCCACAAATTGCCTTTTCTGATGCATGAAGATACTTTTTAGCATGAAGAATAAAATTCTTGCTTTCTCCTCCCTGAAGCAGACAGAGCCACTATTGGATTTTCTCATCCTCTTTATGCCATGGAATTAACTTGCACAGTGGGGGAAGAAAAAAAAAAGCTGTAGGAAAAATGATATTTAAAATAAGTTGGCTTCTTTGCTTTCATGGGAAGCCTAAAAGCAGTGGTGGTGGTAGCGCAGCTTAATACTACTACTTCTGAAAAAGAGCGCATGTAAGTGGCAGGCCAAACTGATTAGCTAGGCAGAGCTAGTCATCCTAACCACTTCAAAAACTGGTCATTTTTGGCAAAGAACCCAGGGTCTATAAATAATTCAACCCACTTCAGTTAGGTCCTAGAGGCAGGAACTGTCAAAAATGATATATGGTGCAAAACTTCGGCCAAGACTGACCTTATATCCCAGGCAGCGTTTCCAGTGCCCGGCAGTGCATGACTTATGATAAGCATATTGGCTTTATACGAATGGCTATCTGGTGATGGCCAATTCAGCCGGGTGGTCCAGTTACCACAGTAACTGGCTTTCTTTACCCCCTGCTGTCCCCGGACACTACCTTCCTTTCCTCCTGCCCCTTTATGCCCCCTAGGACCACTTCTTGCCTAGAACCACAGCTCACACAGGACTGCAGGGCTATGCTTCCCATCCTGGAATCCTTCCCAAGTTCCTAAAGGCTCACGATATTTTTTTTTGCTTTTATTTATTTTTAATTGGAGGATAATCATGTTACAATAATGTGTTGGTTTCTGCAATACATCAACATGAATCAGCCAGAGGTATGCATGTGTACCCTTCCTCCCACCCCATCCCACCCCTCTATTTTTTCAAAGAAAAGAGAAAAGGGCACTTTCTTCTTCATGCTGTGGACTCCTCAGACAAGTCAAGAACCACACACGTCTTTTTCCTCTCTTCCTCATTGCTTCATGTAGAGATGCTCTTGTTTGTTGAATAAATAAGAGAGAAGTTGAGGTTGTCAGGTGGCCATCTTGAAAACCTTTAGTTGCGAACAGGAAATCCAAATGCCAAGTTCTTATTTTTTGGTAAACTACATTGGATAAATTCAATGTGAACATTCTAGGTTTCTCATTCTAATCAGAAATGTTAATGAGATAATGGAGAAAAGATAGAATCTTCAATAAGTGATTCTGGGAAAACTGGACAATACATGTAAAAGAATCAAATTAGAACATTTCCTACTACCACACACAAAGATAAACTCAAAATGGATTAAAGACCTAAATGTAAGACTCCTAGAGGGAAGCATAGACAGAACACTCTTTGACATAAATCACAGCAAGATCCTCTATGACCCATCTAGTAGAGTAATGGAAATAAAAACAAAAATAAACAAATGGGACCCAATTAAACTTAAAAGCTTGTGCACAATGTAGGAAAGTATAAACAAGGTCAAAAGACAACCCTCAGAATGGGAAAAAATAATAGCAAATGGAACAACTGACTAAGGATTAATCTCCAAAATATACAAACAGCTCATGCAGCTCAATACAAGAAAAATAGCCCAATCAAAAAGTGAGCATAAGACCTAAGCAGACAGTTCTCCAAATAAGACATAGAGATGGCTAGTAAAGATGGCATGAAAAGATGCTCAGCATCACTCATTATTAGAGAAATGCAAATCAGAACCACAGTGAGGTATTACCGCACCCTGGTCAGAATGGCCACCATCAAAAAAATCTATAGACAGTAAATCCTGGAGAGAGTATGGGGAAGAGAACCCTCTTGCACTGTTGATGGGAATGTAAATTGATTCAGCCACTATGAAAAACGGTGTGGAGATTCCTTAAAAAATTAGGAATAAAAGTACCATGTGACCAACAGTCCCGCTTTTGTTCGTATACCCTGAGGAAACCATAATTGAAAAAGACAGATAGACCTCAGTGCTCATCGTAGCACTGCTTACAATAGCTGGGACGTGGGAGCCACCTAGATATCCACTGACAGATGAATGGGTAAAGAAGGTGCGGTACATATATACAGCAGAAAATGCATGACTCAGCTGTAGAAAGGGATGCATTTGAGTCCATTCTAATGAAGTGGGTGAAACCTAAAGCTGATCATACACAGTCAAGTACGTCTGAAAGAGAAAAACACTGTGTATCAGCGCATATATATGAAATCTAGAAAGATGGTACTGATAAACCTATTTGCAGGGCAGCAATGGAGTGCAGACAAAAAACATAAAGACTTGTGGACACAGTGGGGGAAGGAGAGGGTGGGATGAATTGAGAGAGTAGCGCTGAAGTGTACTTACCATATGTGAAATAGATGACCAGTGGGCATTTGCTGCGTGACACAGGGAGCCCAAATGCAGGGCTCTGTGACAACCTGGGGGTGGGGTGGCGTGGGAGGGGAGAAGGTGGTTCAACAGGGAGAGGACATAGGTATATCTATGGCTGATTCATACTGATGTATGGCAGAAACCAACATAATATTATAAAGCAATTATTCTTCAATTAAAAATAAATAAATTTAAAAAAATTTTAAAGGGTAGACACATAAACAAGTATCTTTGAAGTACCTTTAAAGTTGGCTGGACTTATAAGCTGACTTTGCATAGTAGAGAGAGAAAACTTTGTTACAATATGCAAAAAGAAAAAGAAATTGTAATAGGAGATAGACAACAGACAAAAAATTTTAAGAGTATAGTTTCTTTGTAGGTTTGTGTTTTTTTTTTTTTTAAAGAGACATTGGAGGCCAAGATTTTGTAAAAATAAGGCTATTTTAAAACTGTTGCCCTATGATCAGCACAGGTAGAAGCTGTGTGGAGTAGTGGGCAGAGCAGAGATTTTAAAGTCAGAAGGAAGGCCTGATTTTGAAAGTTTTCTCTGTCACTCTCCAAGTCCAGTATTATACCACCTTTGTAAGTCTCTGCTTTCTCATCTCTCAAACAGATTCTAAGGCCTTTGTAGTTGTCAGTATTAAAAACACTATCTATAAGTCCCAAACAAGGACTTCCCTGGTGGTCCAATGGTTAACATTCTGAGCTTCCAATGTCAGAAACTGGGATTCCACGTGCCGGATGGTGCAGCCCAAAAAAAAAAAAAAAAAGGCGATTAATAGGACTTCCCAGGTGGTGCAGCGGTAAAGAATCTACCTGCCAGAGCAGGAGATGCCAAAGATGTGGATTTGATCCCTGGGTCAGGAAGATCCCCTGGAGTAGGAAATGGCAGCCCACTCCGGTATTCTGCCTGGAGAAGCCCATGGAAGAGGCGCCTGGCGCGTTACGGGGTCGCAAAGAGTCAGACACAACTGGGCACCTGAGCACAGCAGCATAGCACACAATTAATGAAAAACAAAAGAGCAGGATTCCTGACACAGTGCTGGTAACTGGTGATGATGAGGGTGGTGGTGGTACTCAAGGGATTTGGGGGAAAAGTCAGTAAACTCCCAGAATTTTCTGGGAAACAACTAGAATTGGAGTTGGGGACTCTGGCCCCCATATCACATTATCTTCTCCTTCCCCGCCTTTTCACGTTCTTCATGACCCAGAGTCCTTGCCTCACTGCCCCGATCCTCACCTCACTTTTCCTGTCTTGAGGGGTCCTAATAACAACAGCCACTGTGGAGCAACTACTAATTGTGTGCAAATAATGTTTATGATTCTCAGATGCTCTTCTTATCCTCCTTTTGCAAATGATGAAAGCAGGTCTCAGAGAGAGAACTAACTTGGCCATAGTAAATCACAGTTAGGAAATTTCAAGCCAGGATTGTCTACCAGGCCACTCCAGTTTCAAGTAGGTGCTGATTCCACTGTGTTATACCACCACTGTTGTAACTTCCTAGGAAGGAAAAGGAATTCCAGCAATGAAATATTTTCAGATAAACTCTTTAAGTACTAAAACACTGACCCATCTTGGGAAGCTATTAATATCAAAGAAAATGAAAGAAACTTAGATAATTCTCTGACACTAAAGAATCACGGCATAACATGCATCTATCTGACAGTCTCTGTGTTTTCCTGACAAAAGCATCACTGAGCGTCTAACCTCAGGCCTGGAATTGGTCAGCCTCGGACCTTGAGCAGTGGGGTCCCAGAGTTCTGTTCTAGGCGAGTGATAATTTCATTCCATTTTAAGCAGCATCTGTGCTTTATTTGGGTCCTATTTTTATATCAGGCAGTAATTTAACACTCGGCTTGTGTCTTGACTTCTTTGCAGATGTTACCCCTCCACAGACAGCTGGGTATATAGAAGTTACTGATCTCCAGCCAAGAGACTTCGATACATCCCAATTCCTGGGTAATCCATTTTCACTTTCATTCTTAACTTGTATGTCAGATTGAAAAAAAAAAGAGTGAATTCTTACCAAGTACCCTGAATAAATGTGTGCTCTTTGCTTCCTTAAATAGCAAGCTCTTTTTCTTTCTTTCATATATATATATAACAGTTTGTTTTTATCTTGCTTCTCTGCCATTTTTATTTGAACATTGGGAAAATGTTCAAATGTTACCTAGTTTAAGTCTTAACAGCCTTCGAGTGTTCATTTTTTTTAATCTATCCTTATGATAAAACTCTTTGAAACAGCATTTTTATCACTGAAAAATTTTCATATTTATTAACTTCATACATTAGTTTTCTGAGGTAAATGTATTCAAGATGTCAAAGGAATTTAAATCTCATTTATTTAATATTGTTTTTAAAGATATAACTGTGTATCTACAGTCATGAAGGCCATACAATAGTCAAAGGAGTCTGGAGATTTGGAATAGATTTATTGCCAGTGGTTTATTGCTATTCAGCAGTGGAAACAAAGCGTTCAAACTAGTTAGACTCAGGGCATATATAAAAAGAGGACCAATGATATGCCATCTCTTCCTTGAAAACACCTCTGTCCCCACCTCCAGCCCATCCCTTCCTGGATGCATCCACGCCTGCTCTCCCTTCTCCTCAGCCTCGCTGTGCCCCTGCTTCCGTATAGATGGATGTCACATACCCCTCACGTGTCCTTCCTTACAAAGAACCAAGGCCTCAGAACACAGGGGTTAGAGCCTCACCCGGTGTCCCGGGCAGAGGAGCGTGGGGAGCCTTCCACTCTCAGAGCAAGGGCAGCGACCCTTGTCTGTCCCCAACCACCTTCCATGCTTCCAAAGAGAATCGCTCAGTACCACAATACAAAATAAGTCAAAACGCCATTTCATCTCTTAGGCCCCTTTATTGAGCCAGGTTCAAGAAATGTGAACAATGAAATCATTTTTCAAAGAAATAGATTTATTTACTTGTCCCAATGTGTCAAGAATGTCTTTCTGGAGCATCTTAATTCTCAATTTAATGAAAAATGGCTTTTAGTCATTTGGGGAAATTTCTTATTCTATTGCATGTTCATTAAAATATACTATCAGCTCAAGTAACAAAATCAAAGAACAATTTTTTTTTTTACACATCTAAAGTACATTCTAAAATAAAATAATTATTTTTCAGTATTCCTCTTCATTTCTTCCCCAGCCCTAGCTTTATATTTTAGTGTTTTTCTGTGTTAACTTTCTGTATGAACCATGTGTTATACCTACCATGGAAATAATACCTGGAAGAACGGCTATATATGTAAATACAGGCAGTGCCAGCTGGTTACCATGCTTCATTCATTTAGTGCTGTGCTGTCCAGTAGAAGTAGAATGTGAGCCATATATATAATTTTATGTTCTTAGTGGCCAAAGTAAAAGAGTGCACAAAGAAACCGGTGAAATACTGCTCATAGTATTTTATTACCATTATAAACTATTACTATTTTGACACGTATTTGATATAAAAATTTTAATAATATTTTGCATTCCTTTTTTCTCCTGAGTCTTTGAAACCCAGTATATATTTTACATTTACAGAACATCTCGATTTGAACTTGCCTTATTTCAAGTGCCACGTGTTTTTAGAGTCTGTTCATTGTCAGTATATCCTGAGTTTCTCTCAAGATTAACTACTGCCATTTTTGGTGTATGTGTAATCCAAGGGAACAGCCCATCTGGGTTTCAGTTTTGTTGCTGGTTGCTTAAATTTAGTATTCTGTTAGATAGCAGGAATTTTCCATTTGATGGCTAACTTCAAATAATAGAAAACAGTAAAACTATATGTAACTGTATGGCCAAAAGGAATATATCACTTTTGCTCTCAGTACAGTTTAAGTGTTAGTCCTGAAACTTTTGTTCCATTTGTAAAACCATACTACTTAGCACTAATATACGGGTGTATGTAAATCTGGACTTCACTCTACTGTAATTCTCTGTGTTCCTTAAAGACTTTGATATCATAGATAAGAGGATGTGCTTTTTTTGTTTTCTTTTTTATGTACAGAAGAGATTCTAGATGTAGCACACAAGCTGTAGTAAATATGTGATTCCTTCAGCAATTTTTTTGGCATATTGAAGAGACTGCTCTGGTGAATTTAAAGTTTCATGCCAGAGAGTTAAGTGTGGAACCAGTAGGTGCCATGCTCAATAGAATCATACATCTTGAGCATTTGTGGCAGATTTACTCACATCATAAGTGATTAAATTTCATTATTCTTGAATGGCCTTTTACTTCACCATCTGTACCCAGTTTTTTTCCTAAGGCAAGTATTTTTTGAGAGAGCACCATGAGATGAATCCTCTATTATATCAAAAGTTGTCTTGAGTCCTTCTAGTACTATAAAGTATTGGGTTGGCCAAAAAGTTCATTTGAGTTGTTTATAAGATGTAATGGAAACTATAAGCAAGGTGAAAAGACAGCCTTTAGAACGGGAGAAAATAATAGCAAATGAAAAGCAACTGACAAAGAATTAATGTCAAAAATACACAAGCAACTCCTGCAGCTTAATTCCAGAAAAATAAATGACCCAATCAAAAAATGGGCCAAAGAACTAAACAGACATCTCTCCAAAGAAGACATACAGATGGCTAACAAACACATGAAAAGATGCTCAACATCACTTATTATCAGAGAAATGCAAATCAAAACCACAATGAGGTACCATTTCACGCCAGTCAGAATGGCTGCTATCCAAAAGTCTACAAGCAATAAATGCTGGAGAGGGTGTGGAGAAAGGGAACAACCCTCTTACACTGTTGGTGGGAATGCAAACTAGTTCAGCCACTATGGAGAACAGTGTGGAGATTCCTTAAAAAACTGGAAATAGAACTGCCATATGACCCAGCAGTCCCACTGCTGGGCATACACACCGAGGAAACCAGAATTGAAAGAGACACATGTACCCTAATGTTCATCGCAGCACTGTTTATAATAGCCAGGACATGGAAGCAACCTAGATGCCCATCAGCAGATGAATGGATAAGAAAGCTGTGTACATATACACAATGAAGTATTACTCAGCCATTAAAAAGAATACATTTGAATCAGTTTTAATGAGGTGGATGAAACTGGAGCCTATTATGCAGAGTGATGTAAGCCAGAAAGAAAAACACCAATACAGTATACTAATGCATATATATGGGATTTAGAAGATAGTAATGATAACCCTGTATGCGAGGCAGCCAAAGAGACACAGATGTATAGAACTGTCTTTTGGACTCTGTGAGAGAGGGCGAGGGTGGGATGATTTGGGAAAATGGCACTGAAACATGTATATTATCATATGTGAAACGGATGACCAGTCCAGGTTCGATGCATGAGACAGGGTGCTCAGGGCTGGTGCACTGGGATGACCCTGAGGGATGGGATGGGGAGGGAGGCGGGAAGGGAGTTCAGGATGGGGAACACATGTAAACCCACGGCAGATTCATATGAATGTATGGCATAACCAATACAGTATTGTAAAGTAATTAGCCTCTAATTAAAATAAACAAATTTATATTTTAAAAAAAGAAACAGAAACCAAAACAACTAAGAATAAACATAGGTCAAGATTCTCAAGCTTGGTATTATTCATGGAAATGCAAATTAAAGCAACAAATGCACATATTTCATTTATCAATTTAGAAAAATAAAAGTACAATTGCATTTAATGCTGAAAGAAAAAAAAGATGTAATGGAAAAATCTGAACAAATTTTTTGGCCCACCCTACAGCTCCAAAACACTTGTTCCATTCTACTTTTGTTATTCTCTTTATATAAACACTTTCTGAGCTATTTCACATCCTGAAAGATGATGCTGTGAAAGTGCTGCACTCAATATCCAGCAAATTTGGAAAACTCAGCAGTGGCCACAAGGTGGGAAAAGGTCAGTTTTCATTCCAGTCCCAAAGAAAGGCAATGCCAAAGAGTGCTCAAAACTACCACACAGTTGCGCTCATCTCACATGCTAGTAAAGTAATGCTCAAAATTCTCCAAGCCAGGTTTCAGCAATATGTGAACCATGAACTTCCAGTACTGAGCGACTGAACTGAAGATTTCCATATCTCAGAGTATCTGGCTTTGCCACTCTGTGTTTAGTATCCACTGAAGCAGACTGATAAAAAGATTAAAGTAGTCTTGATTTCTGCAGTATAAAAATCTATCTAATATATAGTAGTTTTGTGGTTTCTGTACATCTACCTTGATACTTTATTGTTTTAATTATCTGATCAGACCATCTCTTTAGACCATTTATTTTATAGAGAAAATACCAGTTAGAAAGCCAACAGTGGTAATTAGAATTTCTAATCTGTGTTTCTTTTGTATAGTGAGAGCCATACCAGATAAAGGAAGTGTGCAGTTGACTCTTAGAGGCAAAACTGCATTCCTTGAATTGACTGTATATATTAGAAATCTGTATATGCATGAAACATATAAGAAATATATAAATTCTTTATTATAAATCCATTTAAGCATCTAACTTAGAAAAGGCAAAATGTGAAATAAATGCAGTTAAAACACATAACCAAGATTTGAGTTTCAGCACAGACCTTAGACCCCTGGGAAGTGAGTCAGCTCTGCAGGAGTCTGAGGTGTGAGTTGGTTTAGAGTTCCTTTCTTCCTGACAGTGAATGCAGATGTCATCCAGGATCTACAAATGCACGATCCCTGAGCTGGGCTTCCCTGATAGTCCGCCGGTAGAGAATCTGCCTGCCAATGCTGGGGACACGGGTTCTATCCCTAGTCCGGGAAGGTCCCACATGCCGAGGGGCAGCTAAGCTCATGCACTCAAGAGCCTATGCTCCGCAACCAGAGACGCCACAGCAGTGAGAGGCCCGTGTACCTCAACTAGAGAGTAGCCCCCGCTTGCTGCAAATAGAGAAGGCCCATGCAAAGTGAGAAGAAAATAAAAAAATTTTTTAAAGAATATATAAATAACCAGTAAATAACTATATATTTTTTTCCTTCCAGTTGAATCCGTTGGTCCCTTAGTTTTTAATGTGCTTTTAGTGTGTTTTTAAAATTATGTTTCTTATTGAAGTATAGTTAATTTACAATGTCATATTAGTTTCAGTTGTACAGCAAATTCACTTGTGTGTATATATATGTATGTATATGTTATACATATATATATTCTCTTTCAGATCCTTTTCCATTATAGGTTATTATAAGACATTGAGTGTAATTCCTTGTGCTGTACAGCAGGTTCTTGTTGCGTAATTATGAGAATTCTTTACAGCAAGTTGAACGTAAGTCGAGCTGAACTGGCATCATGCCCTGGGCTTCAGTTGGCTGAACACCGTGATTCTCTTTCAGGTCAGACTCTCTCTCACCGTATACCACATGGCTGTCTACTATCTCGACACAGACGCACTGCTAGCCAAGTGGGGCAAAGGTGGCGTTGTCACCGTTGATATGGGAGGCCGTGTCCGGCTTTGGGAAACTGGCCTTGAGCACCTGCAGCGGTCACTCATGGAATGGAGGAACATGATTGGAGAAGAAGGTGACAGACACATGCAGGTACCGCCTGAATTGGCCTTACCTCTTTAAGGGGGCGCATTAAGTTATCAGTTATTTGCAGAGGCCACAGTCATAGAAGCTTCTGGCCCAGAGACTCAAATGTAGTTTGCTAAAACAGCTAAAATAATGTGAGCACTCAGGAGAAGATAAATCTGTCCTTTGACATAGTGAAAAAGTAAAAATGTGCCTTTTTTGTCCGTCAGTGCTTAAATATATAGGTTCCTCACCTCATAACATGCAAATGTAATCATCAGCTTTTGTTTCTTAACCTGAAGCATTAATCAGTTTCCAGCTCCACCTTTGTATCTGTTCTCACTTCTGCCATTGTCGTCAGCATCTCCCCATGCTACCAAGGAAACAGAAATCCTGAGCATCTAAACGCAGCACATTATGATAAGGCCAAAACCTTTAGACTAGAGAAGATAAGCAGAAGTATGCATCCATAGAGGTGTGTTTTTACCAGCTCCCTTATTTGCAGAGAATGGAAGTTTAATCTGCACTAGAAGGAAATAGGGGAACAGGTCACCAAAGAGGGAGACACCCCTCCAAAAGTAACTCAGTTGTCACCTAATCTGATTGCTGTCTGTAACTAATGTGAACAGTGTGGAAGGCTGTGTACCCATAAATACTAAACCGTATTATGAAAGGATTTGTTTTATCTCTAATTTATTTATTTTAACCTTCAGAGGAAAACTTCTTTGTTTATATTTCATTCTTATCCAGCAAAAACAAAAGTAGGTTCCTGCCAACTGTGTTGCTCTGTAAAGAACCAGTTAGTGATATAGAAGATAACAAAATAAGAGACTTTGACAAACTACCATTGACATCTAATTATTAATTGCTATTTTATGTGGTTATTTTTATATTTCCGTTAGAGAAGAAATATACATACATTGTGTACGCATGAATGAGTAATACATCTTTTTAGCTTATAGGAGCATTTTGAAATTCATAAACAAATATAGGCCAGCAACCTCAAATTCTTTTGAAAGGGTATGAGTATATTAATTCGATTAAGGTGAAACAATGTATTACTCTAAAATAAACATGTCATTGATTGCAATGGACCTATCACAGTAACAGACTGAATGTTGGTTGCTATCCGTAACAGTTATTAGAAAATTAATTAACTATGGTCCTGCTTCTATTATTATGCTAAAGATTGGTTTCTTCTTTGAATTAAGGTCCTTTTTTTATTACCGCAATTGATGAAAAGTGAAAGTGAAAGTCACTCATTTGGGTCTGACTCTTTGTGACCCCGTGGACTATACAGTCCGTGGAATTCTCCAGACCAGAATATTGGAGTGGGTAGCCTTTCCCTACCCGCTCCAGTGTTCTTGCCTGGAGAACCCCAGGGAGGGTGAAGCCTGGTGGGCTGCCATCTGTGGGGTTGCACAGAGTCGAAGACGACTGAAGCGACTTAGCAGCAGCAGCAGCAGCCTTTCCCTTCTCCAGCAAATCTTCCCAACCCAGGGATTGAACCCAGGTCTCCCACGTTGCAGGCGGATTCTTCACCTGCTGAGCCCCCAGGGAAGCCCTGTTGTGTTTGAATGTCTTAGGTTTTATTTCAATTTGTCATGTGTTACAGAGAACAAAGGTCATGTTTTCCCCATGGCCAAGGTTTGTGGCCTAAATTGAGTTTCCTTCACAACAGAATTTTTAAAAGGAGTATCACTCATGATTTTGATAACTAGTCTCCACCACTACAAAAGTTAACCCCTGTTTGTGTTTTAACCGTGTAGCTCTTCTCTTCCCAGTGACTTCCTGTGGCTGTTGTATACCTTTGTATTCCCAGCTCTTTAGCAAGATGATTGGTACATGATAGATAATATGCTTGTTTCTCCTCATACCCATATACACGATATTGAAGCTTTTTGATAACAAATGAATCCTTTTTAACTCTCTCAATTTTTTATTGGTCTTTATGTAACTAACTATTTATTGAATGAATATGTATAGTTCCTGGGCTTCCCTGGTGGCTCAAACGGTAAAGCATCTGCCTGCAATGCAAGAGATACCCGGGTTCAATCCCTGGGTCAGGAAGATCCCCTGGAGAAGGAAATGGCAACCCACTCTAGTACTCTTGCCTGGAAAATTACACAGAGGAGCCTGGTAGGCCACAGTCCATGGGATTGCAAAGAGTTGGACATGACTGAACAATTTCACGTATAGTTCCTAAGTTAAAAATGCACAGGCATATAATATCTCAAAAAATAATCAAAATACTCTGCTATAGTATGTAGGGTAGTATCTGATCCTTCCCCAGTATCTGACCTACTTCCCCAAGAAGTAGACTTCCCTGGTGGCGCAGACAGTAAAGTGTCTGTCTACAATGCGGGAGACCCAGGTTCAGTCCCTGGGTTGGGAAGATCCCCTGGAGAAGGAAATGGCAATCCACTCCAGGACTATTGCTTGCTTGGAAAATCCCACGGACACAGGAGCCTGGTAAGCTACAGTCCACGGGGTCGCAAAGAGTCGGACACGACTGAGCGACTTCACTATAGTATGTAGGGCAGTATCTGATCCTTCTACAGACCATACATTTTCTGGGAAATGTGTAACATTATTTGTCCAGTTTAAAGTTCAGCTATCATAGAAATAAGATTTATTCAGTAATAAAGTTACATAATTCAGAATGGAATGATAGTTCCATTTGGAAAATCAGAGTAGATGTTATCCAGTGTTCTCCTTCCATCTCCGATGTTCCGTGATACATTTTGTTGATACTGAAAATATATACTTAAGCAAAAATGTGTCTTTTACAACTACCTTCTTAAGAGATCTTCAGCTTCTTGCTCATTGTGCTGCATGCTGAGTTGCCTCAGTCGTCTCTCTCTGCGACCCCATGGACTGTAGCCTGCGAGGATCACCTGTCCACGGGACTCTGCAGGCAAGAGCACTGGAGCGGTTGCCTGGCCCTCCTCCAGGCGGTCTTCCTGATCCAGGGGATCGAACCTGCATCTCTTATGTCTTCTGCATTGGCGGGCGGCTTCTTTACCACTAGCCGCCTGTTGCTTATTATGGACCCTTTATTGGACATAGATCTGCTCCTGATCTGCGTGCTTGGAAAATACCTTCCGTAGAAGTACTGAGAAAAGAGAATTAGGTTCTCAGTAACATGCTTCTCATTTACTGACTGCCAGCAGCTTCCCTGTCAACAGCACAGTAACCTGATCTCCATCTAGTGGCCGAATGGGCTTACTTTCCAACTTACAGAAATTAAAAGGCCTGGTTTACATGCTAGGGGTTTGAAGAAGCCGCAGATCTGCCGGTAGGGGAGGTTTGTACATACCTGTTTTAGGCGGTTCTTATTGGTCATGAGATGCTCCTTTAGGTCAACAGTGAAGGTCAGGCAGACAACCTGCCAGCCATTCACCACTTATTGACCCCCGTCTTTCCCTGATTCCTTTTCCTGGTGTCAAAAGAACTTTATCTTTTAAATCAACTCTGTCCATTACATACTTCTTGCTATCCTTTATGACTTTGATACATTTCAGCCTTCTTGAGGTATTAGCTTTAAAGTCATTGTTGCTTTGAGTTTCAGTTTTTGTTTGATGCATTCATTGATAGTTTTCTTGTGAGTATAGCTTGAAAGGAAGTAGTTTTTGAGCTGAATATACCGTGTGTTCATTAATTTTACATGCTTTGATAGTGTGGTGTGTTTGTATTGCAGTAAACAACTGAAACAACAAACTCAAAGTGTCACGATAACTGGAGCTCAAGAGCCCGTTACTAAGGATCCATATTTACCACTTTTAGACCATGTTTTCAGAAGCACAGGTTAGTTATATGCAGAATTTTCCTGCCTAGGATGTAAGGTATTCTCTATAAAGCATAGTCTCCATATTTTTATTTAGTTACATTCGGATCCTCCCAAGAAGGCTATTGAAACTATACCGCAGTTTTCCTCAGAAAGCAAATCATCTTCTCAAAAAAACCTCCTGGTGACTATTCTTGTGGGAGCAGAAAGACTAAAAGATCACAACTTTCAAATGTTACTGTCTCGTTACAATAAACTATCCCAAGTGGCACAGCGGTAAAGAATCCACCTGCCAGGCGCCACAGGTTCCATCCCTGGGTCAGGAAGATCCTCTGGAGAAGGAGATAGCAACCTACTCCAGTGTTCTTGCCTGGGAAATCCCACGGACAGAGGATCACACACTGAGCATGCAAATACAAGCAAGCACAATAATCGGAAACGAATCCTTCATTTTTACTAGCAGAATATCTTTGAAGCCTTTGAATAATACTTCCTTAAGCATATACTTTAAAAATTGATAGACTGTTTGAAACAGTGTGGGATGGAACATATTGATCCTTATGGTTAAGAGAGTGTGTGGCATACAATAGATAGCGTGAATATTTGAAAATAGTGGCACAGACAAAAATATGTAGGAAAGATAACTAGTTTATGTAAAGCACCTCTAACCTTTTAAAGAAGATATGCTTAGAGTATGAGTAAATGTCATTTGCTGTAACTCGGCCTGGGTTTTGCTTTAACTACAAGTCCAACAGTTATGATTTTTTAAGATTTCGGTAAGAATGTTAAGGCCCACTTTCAGTTTTGGAAACCACAAGATTATTTAACTGGTACTCTATTAGCAAGTTTAGTTTTTCACTCTGCAAGCTACATTACCTCCAGCTCTTCTGTGGAGTTTTGCAATTCTTTGTTCTTTTTAAGCAGCATAGTCCACCCTTGACTTTGGTCACCAATTCTGAAAATAGTCTGATTCAGTGGCTCACTGTTATAGAATGATACACATTTTATAGGACTGTTATACATACATGTATCTTTGGGAATCTTCCTTGGCCCAGAAAAGCAATACTTCTTTAAAAAAAATTTTTTTTAATAATTCCTCACCGTATCCCCTAGTCATGGGTCAGTAGAATTTATTTTCATCAAGATGGGCTAACTCTTTGACTATGTGGTAACAGTTGGGCAATGCCTCTAAGATTTTTCCTTTTTTTATTGTTGTTAGAGAAATCCCAGCCATAGAAATTCATTTTGAATCTAGACTTTGAACAGCATTTCCACTCACCTTAGAAAATGCAAGGCCCTCTGGGGAGAGTAGTACCCAGGAGAGGGTCGATAGGCCAGCTCTCTGGGAGATAGTGGGTGAGGAGGGCAGTTTATCGTTTTGTCAGTTTTCAGGGAGTAAATACTCCTCCATGACTGATTTAAAGCTACAAAAGGTTAACTGTCTGCTCACAAAATATATGACTATTTAGCAAGCATCTCTCGCAAACAAGTACAGTTTGGCTCCAGTATGCCCCTGGCTTGATCAACTTACTCTCCAAGGAGAATTATGACAGCTACCTAACCACAAGGTCCTTCAGAAATAAGACAATGGAAAGGAAGCTAAGAAAAGAGAAAGGCAAAAGAAAAGGGGACGAGGTACTACTGAGAAAACAGATAAGATGGAGTCATGTCACCCCTGGGAAATGTCGAAGCCTGCACTTGTCCCATTTACAAACTGGCAATGGTCTTCTTGAACCGGGAATTCAGTCTGAGCAAAGAGTTGGAAAGAAGTCTGTACTCAAATGGGATGACACTCATGGATTCGTACGTAAGGGGCTCCTTGCTTATAAACTTTCAGAAGGAACTTGCCCAGTTGATTTTTATATTCCTCCAGGAGTAGTGCTTCCATCGGATCACAAAGTTGTCAGTAACTGCTAAATGGAGCTAAAATTAAATCAGCAACCACCTTCCCAAGACAAGCAAATTAACAAGCTTATGAGTTTAGAGAGTCCATGAATTTTCATTAAAGTTTTGTGCATATCCAACAAAAAGATAACTCTGTAAGTTATGAAAATCATCGGTATTAGAGTTTTAAAGTAATATTAAAAGTAGAAACATTATTTAGCTTTTATATTTTAGAAAAGGCTTAACCTAAGGAAATTGCTTTTCAAATCACAGAAATATTTCAACTCCTTTCTCTCATAACCACTTTAATTTAAGATCCTTATTTTATATGAGCTGTATCTCCAGTGCATACTGTCTGAGAATATAATCAGCAAGAAAGGAAGTAATCTTGGTCTTCCCAGGTGACTCGATGGTAAAGAATCCATCTGCTAATACGGGAGACTCAGGTTCAGTCCCTGGGTCAGGAATATCCTCTGCAGAAGGAAATCACAAGCCATTCCAGTATTCTTGCCTGGGAAATTCCATGGACAGAGGAGCCAGGTGGGCTACAGACCAGGGGGTCGCAAAAGAGTCAGACCACTCAGTGATGAAACAACAGCAGCAAAGAAGTAATCTTAGTAACGTTTATTTAAAATATAAGGAAAGGAAATCAGTTCTGTAATATATCAGTTAAAAGTTGAGATATCAAATGCAATGAATGTGTTGATGATCAATGACTCTAAAATTTTTGTGGTTCTGAGCTCATTTTATATATTTAGTTATGTGTAATCAACACATCCACAATGACTGTAGAAATAAAACCTTTCTCTTATATTTATATAGAAAATTTTCATTTTATTCATAAGTGGTATAGCCTATTATTTAAGAGCCTAAAATTTTAAATGGTCAAACCCAGGTTCAAATCCACGTACCACTTTTTAAGTGATCTTCGGCAAATTACTTATCCTTTCTAATCCCACCTTCCAGCCATAATATAAAGACAGTACCATTGTACCTTGCAAAGTTGTTGTAAGAATGAAATGCAATTTATACTTGACACAAAGTACTCAGTAAACAAGTAAAAATTAGAAACTTAGAATATCAGCATTACTGGTCTACAGAATTCTTTAATGCTTCTGTGGAAACAAAGCCAAATTTAAAGGAAGCCGTGTTACCCAGACAACCGATATTACATCATGACCCAATGAGTTACATAATTCATCCTCAATCTTAGTGTTAAAAGTAGAGTTTGTTTATAATCCTGTTTAGGAAAAGTTTTGTCAGGCCCAAAAAGGGAATAGAAAAAAAATGGCCTGCCTAAACTTGTCAGCTGCAAGAAAAGCAGGAAATCAGTGGTAGGACAACTAGTGTTTGCCTTATTCAAAAGACAAATTAGGACGGGACCAAGAGCACACAGTGAAATGTACATCGTCTTTAGCTGGAGTCCGAGAACAGTAAAGGGCAAGCCAGATTTGGAGCTGTCGTTCCTAGTTTGTCTATGTACAGCGTTTTTTCTATCTCCTTGTAACATTCTAAAAATGTCTCTCTTTGTATTTTTTTTTCCTTACAAGGTCAGGCCACAAGTACCACATCTAGCCTCTCCTTTGGAATAGTTCCACTCATTCTTTCATTTATTTGTTTAATTAACATTGTTGATCTCCTAGACTTGCTAGGATAAAGAAATTAATAAGAGACAGGTACAGACGCAGGGAACTTACAGTCAAGTAGAGCTGTAACCAAATAAGCTATGGTGCAGGGTGTGCAGAAAGGGATGGAAGCATGAGTAAGGGACCAGAGGAGAGCAGAGAGTGCTTCACTCTACCCTTGGAAGGGGCTCTGAGATGAAGTAACACCTGCATCTGGTTTTTAAGGAAAGGGAAAGGGACTCCTGACAAATCAAACACGGGTGATTAGTTTTGCCTCTTGCTAACAAAGGGTGGAAAAGGTACGAAACCACAAGGACAAACAGAATTGGAGATGCATCAGCACGTTAGAGGATTAAGGCTGGTGACTGAGTTAACAACTTGTTAACAACTGAGTGAACAACTCCTTCCTCCAGAGGGAGAGATGCAAGCTTTACTCTGTGGAAGCCCATAAAACATCAGGACTTGAAGGCAACATGTTCCAAAGAAGACCAGAGTACAGGGCAGCACTGAAAACTGGAAGGTTAATTGAAAGCCCACGGAGAGGCCATTTAGAAATACAGATTTTCTCCTCCACCTTATGCACTTGGGCAGCCAGCTTTCCTCTCCCTGGCACGAGATAGGAGCTGCAGTGGAGATTTGCATAGTAGACAGGAGTGAGGGACTTCCCTGGTGGTCCAGTGGTTAAGAATCCACCTTCCAATTCAGAGGTTGTGAGTTCGATCCCTAGATGGGGAACTAATATCCCACATGCATGGGGCAACTAAATCTGTGTGTCACAACTAGAGAGTCTGCTCACTGCAACAAGAGAGGCTGGCTTGCCACGACGACAACCCAGTACAGTCAAAAAAAGACAGGAGTGAGACCATATAGCCAACAAAAAGAGAAACTGAGGGTCTGCTTTCCTTATTTACGTCTCGTGAAGCTGCCATCCATATTTGTACTCCTTAAGCAGGAGACTGGGAAAATGTTTTCTGAAAACTGACATGCACAAGAGAAAAGCCTTTCTTTCCTTTTTTTTTTTTTACAAAAAATATTTTTATTGGTTTTCTTATCACTTTGAGTCCATATACACAAAAAAACACAGTCTATAGGATGAAGCAATCATTTTTAAGATAAAGTTTATAAGGA
This sequence comes from Aepyceros melampus, assembly GCA_006408695.1. Lineage (NCBI taxonomy): Eukaryota > Metazoa > Chordata > Mammalia > Artiodactyla > Bovidae > Aepyceros > Aepyceros melampus. Next base: position 143,689 of record SJXQ01004304.1, read on the forward strand.
GATGAGTAAAAAATGTACTAACATAGAAAATCACATTAGAATTAGTAGATTGTTTATCCATAGGAAAGCTATTTGTATCCTATCGAGGACAGGATTTTTTTTTTTAAGTTTTATTGGAATATAGTTGATTTACAATGCTGTGTTAGTTTCAGGTCTGCAGCAAAGTGAATCAGTTATACGTATACATACATTCACTCTTTTTAACATTCTTTTCCCGTATAGGCCATTACAAGCATTGAATAGAGTTCTCTGCGCTATGCAGTGGGTCCTTATTAGTTATATGTCTTATATGTCGTAGTGTGTATATATCAGTCCCAATCTCCTCTAATTTATCCAGTTCCCTTTCCCCTTGTAACCATAAGTTTGTTTTCTTTCTACATCTGTGACGCTAGAGAAAAGCTTTTCTGATGCTGACCTTTGGAAATTTCTCCTTGCTAACGTTACAAGAAGACCCACTTGTTCGCAAGCCCAGATTTTATGCAAAAAAAAATTCAATTCACTTTTTAATACCTTATTCTTAACTATTAACAAATAACCTCTTGTATAAAAGATGGAAGTCAAAACAAATGAACAGAGAAATAAAGCTTATACAGAAAGCAGAAAAACATTTCACAAAGTGAAAATTGATATTCTCAGATAAGAAAAATATTATAAAATAAAAACTTGATGCTATTTTAAGATAGTAACCTTCAACTTTCAAAGAATAAGAAAGAGTTCTTGGAAATTAAAAGCGGTAGCAAAAATAAATTCAAAAAAAAGGATTGGACATTAGAGAACTCTCACAAATGATGAAGAAATTAAAAATAGAAGAGAGACGGTAGATCTTATCAGACTAATACAAATTCCAGAAACGGAAAATGAAAGAGCAGGAAATTACCCAAAAAATAATTTAAGAAAATTTCACTAAAGGACAGATATTCAATTTAATTAGTGGAAACACACACACTCACATATACACCCCAAAGCATATTCTCTTGAAACTTTAGAACCCTGTGGGTAGAGAGACAAAGCTAAAAACTTCTAAGCTGAGGAAAGTGGGAAACAGGTTATATAACATTTACTATAAATCCTGATGGCATTAGGCTTCTCCACAGCAGCATTGGAAGCTAAAGGGAAGATTATTTCCAACCTAGAATTTTATACCCAGCCAAGTTACAATCGAGTGGACTAACAACTTATTAAGCATACAGGTCTCAAAAAACTTTCATTCTTCATCCTGCGTGATACACTCTCAACAAGAGGAGGGAATAAATTAAGAGAGAGGAGGAAAGGGTGGAGCAGTCTCAGCCAAGGAAGAGGCAAAGGTAATTCCCAGCATGATCATGAAAGGATGTTCTGGAGTGACAGCTGTGCCTGAAGACACCACTGCAACGCAAAGTGGGAAAACAGGGTTCCAGAAAGAACAGATGTTGTGAGGGGGGGAAAGGGAACTGGTAATGTTGAGAGAATTTAACAGCTCTGCTGGAGAATTTGGGGAACAGTCAGAAAGAAATAAAGATACGAATTAGTAAAGAGTACATGTTAGTGGGGGAGATGAAAACTCTATAGCATAATAGTATGTAATAGTATATATACATTATTGTGTGTAGGTATGCTCAGTCTCGAAGTTGTACCCAACTCTTTGTAACCCCAAGGACTGAAGCCCACCAGGCTCCTCTGCCCATGGATTTTCTAGGCAAGAATACTGGAGTGGGTTGCCGTTTCCTCCTCCAGGGGATCTTCCCAACCCAGGGATCGAACTGATATCTCTTGCATCTACATGCATAGGCAGAATCTTTACCACTTGAGCCACTTGGGAAATTTATGTGTGTGTGTGTGTGTGTGTGTGTGTATTATAGTGATCAAGACCATCCCCAAGAAGAAAAAGGCAAAATGGTTGTCTGATGAGGCATTACAAATAGCTGAGAAAAGAAGAGAAGTGAAAGACAAAGGAGAAAAGGAAAGATATAGGCATTTGAATGCAGAGTTCCAAAGAATAGCAAGGAGAGATAAGGAAGCCTTCCTCGTGATCGGTGCAAAGAAATAGAGGAAAACAATAGAATGGGAAAGACTAGAGAGCTCAAGAAAATTAGAGATCCTGAGAGAACATTTCATGCAAAGATGAGCTCAATAAAGGACAGAAATGGTATGGACCTAACAGAAGCAGAAGATATTAAGCAGAAGTGGCAAGAATACACAGAACTGTACCAAAAAGAGCTTCACAACCCAGATAATCACGATGGTGTGATCACTCACCTAGAGCCAGACATCCTGGAATGCGAAGTCAAGTGGGCCTTAGGAAGCATCACATGAACAAAGCTAGTGGAGGTGATGGAATTGCAGTTGAGCTATTTCAAATCCTAAAAGATGATGCTGTAAAAGTGCTGCACTCAACATCAGAAAGCCAGCAAATCTGGAAACCTCAGCAGTAGCCACAGGACTGGAAAAGGTCAGTTTTCATTCCAATCCCAAGGAAAGGCAATGCCAAAGAATGCTCAAACTACTGCATAATTGCACTCATCTCACACTAGCAAAGTAATGCTCAAAATTCTCCAAGCCAGACTTCCACAGTACATGAACTGTGAACTTCCAGATGTTCAAGCTGGATTTAGAAAAGGCAGAGGAACCAGAGATTAAATTGCCAACATCTGCTGGATCATCAAAAAAGGAAGAGAGTTTCATGTTTTTATTTATTGACTACACCAAAGCTTTGACTTTGTGGATCACAACAAACTGTGGAAAATTCTGAAAGAGATGGGAATACCAGACCACCTGACCTGCCTCCTGAGAACTCTTGTATGCAGGTCAAGAAGCAACAGTTAGAACTGGACATGGAACAACAGACTGGTTCCAAATCGGAAAAGGAGTTCATCAAGGCTGTATATTGTCACCCTGCTTATTTAACTTACATGCAGAATACATCATGAGAAATGCCAGACTGGATGAAGCACAAGCTGGAATCAAGATTGCTAGGAGAAATATTAATAACCTCAGATACGCAGATGACTCCACCCTTATGGCAGAAAGTGAAGAAGGACTAAAGAGTCTATTGATGAAAGTAAAAGAGGAGAGTGAAAAAGTTGGCTTAAAGCTCAACATTCAGAAAATGAAGATCATGGTATCTGGTCCCATCACTTCACAGCAAATCGATGGGGAAACAGTGAGAGACTTTATTTTGGGGGGCTCCAAAATCACTGCACATGGTGACTGCAGCCATGAAATTAAAAGACACTCCTTGGAAGAAAGGCTATGACCAATCCAGAGAGCATATTCAAAAGCAGAAACATTATTTTACCAACGAACGTCCGTCTAGTCAAAGCTACGATTTCTCCAGTAGTCATGTCTGGATGTGAGAGTTGGACTATAAAGAAAGCTGAGCACCGAAGAATTGATGCTTTTGAGCTGTGGTTTTGGAGAAGACTCTTGAGAGTCCCTTGGACTGCAAGGATATCCAACCAGTCCATCCTAAAGGAGATCAGTCCTGAATATTCATTGGAAGGATTGATGTTGAAGCTGAAACTCCAATACTTTGGCCACCTGATGTGAAGAGCTGACTCATTTGAAAAGACTCTGATGCTGGGAAAGATTGAAGGCAAAAGAAGAAGGGGATGGCAGAGGATGAGATGGTTGGATGGCATCACCAACTCCATGGACAGGAGTTTGAGTGAGCTACGGGAGTTGGTGATGGACAGGGAGGTCTGGCATGCTGCAGTCCATGGGGTTGCAAAGATCAGACACGACTGAGCGACTGAACTGATTGAACTGTGTGTGTGTGTTATAATATATATGTGTATGTTATTATAATTAGAAATATATGTAATAACTTATATCCTGCACATAGTAATGTATTTCTGTACATATATAGTTATAATGAAGTGTACAATAAGAGCGTAAACAATTTGATTTAACCAAGGTTTGTTAGGAGGATAAGGGGAGGGAACATGAGATGTATGTTCTAGGTAAGACAGGTGAAATAATCCTCACCTTTCATAGTAGGAAGTAAATATAGAATGTAAGAAAATTATTTAAAATATAAAGGTAAAGAGCATGAGATGTGGCGAGCAGAGTTGAAGTGGCTGGCTACCTGTGGGGAGTGAGAATCGGGGGTGAACATGGTAGAGGTCAGGGTTGCTGATTTTGTTACACATCTTGTAGTGCTATCTGGCTTATTAACCTGTTTATATTTATTACTTTGATAAAAATTTAAGATTGGTTTAAGACAATAACAGGTAGGAATTTACCAGGTAAGGAAGAGGAGTGAGAGCAGCCGTGAAACAGAGGTTTAATTTAGCTCACCTCTGGATCCTAGACATTTCTTAAAATTCGTATTTTTAAATAAAACTGAGTAAACTGGTTAATTTCCCTTATTTCTCATCAAAATGACTCAAGAGGAGAACTAGGTCTGAATAAGATGGAGTAAGCACATGCTTACCCTGTCTCACTGAATTTAACAATAAAATATGGACAGGATACATTGAGCAGCTATTTGAGATCTCTGAAAACGAAGTGATAGCAGATGGATTGAGTAAGACCAGAATCTGAACTTCCATTGAACTGGCTGTGTTTCCCCTTTCCCCCCAGAGTCTGCTGGTCCCGACTCAAAGCCTTCGGAAAATGGAAGTGGGTACTCTCAGCAAACCATTCATAGAAATAGAAGAGAGCTTCCTCAACCTGATAAAAGGCCCTACAGCTGGCATCACACTTAATGGTGAAAGACTGAGCACTTTCCCTCTCAGACTGGGAATAAGACAGGACAACCACAGCCATACACCCATCACTCCTGTTCAGCGTCAAACTGAAAGTCCTAGCCAGTGCAACAGCAAGAAAAATAAGTAGACTCATACAGATTGGAAACGACGAAATAAAACTGTCACTATTTGTAGACAATATAATTACCTATCTAGAAAATTCCACAGAATCTACCAAAAAAAAAAACCCAAGCAACACCCAAAATAAACTGTCTTTCAACTAAGTGAGTTTAGAAAGGTCAAAAATTAATCATTTTTATATCCTAGCAATTAATTATTAAAAACCAAAAAATTTTAATATATATACCATTTACAAAAAAAGCTCCACCTAAAAATGAAATGCTTAGGTGTTTGTCTCTGTATAACCCCATCAGACCATGTTGGTTCCCATGGAAGTCATTTATTTCTGAGGAACCAAGCAATATTATACAGCTCTGTGACCAGCAGTCATAAAGATCTCTGGAGCTGGTCTTTTTTTATTTTATATTTTTTATATGGATCATTTTAAAAGTCTTTATTGAATTTATTACAATATTGTTTCTATTTTATGTTTTGGTTTTTTGGCCCTGAGGCATGCAGGATCTTATCTTCCTGAACAGGGGTCAAACCCATGCCCCTGCATTGGAAGTGAAGTGAAAGTTGCTGTTCTGTCTGTCTCTTTGCGACCCCACGGGCTCTACAGTCCATGGAATTCTCCAGGCCAGAATTCTGGAGTGGGTACCTTTCCCTTCTCCAGGGGATCTTCGTGATCCAGGGATCAAACCGGGGTCTCCTGCATTGCAGGTGGATTCTTTACCAACTGAGCCCCAAGGGAAGCCTTGCATTGGAAGGGGGAGTCTTAACTACTGGATCACCAGGGAAGTCGCTGTTCCTTCATATTTTTAATAGAAAACAGAATTCTTAGTGATTCTTACACCATTTCTTAAATCCCTGACACTCTTTCTTTTGATAAAGAAATAAAGCAGTTTAAAATGTTGCAAAATTTCCATGTTGTTCAAGTGAACAGGACAGAGGGATCTGAACTTGTTTCCAAAAGGGCAAGCCTGCTGGTGGGAGAGGGGTAAAGACAATCACAGCTGCTTGATTCAGTGAGGAGAGGTGTGGATTAACAGGGTATCCATCATCACCACTAAACTAACTGCCTTAGCAATGATATCCACCTTTGCTTTTCCAGCTCTAATTGGGATGCTGGGGTTAAGCTGACAGGTAAAAGAATAAGTTCTCCCCAAAACTTTGAATAGAGGACCTATTATTTCATGTGATTCCAGATTTTTTATGGAAAAAGAAAAGGTATTGAAAGTGGCAAAACTTCTCCTCTCACTAACTTCAACTACAGAAGGGAAACACTTGGCTCATACAACCAGGAAGTCCCCAGACCTCAGGTTCAGCTCAAACCATGGGCTCCACAGGACCCTTGCGTCACTGTGGAGTCACACAGGACCCAGGACCCTCTCCCTGTGGCTATGCTTTTTCTGAGGCGGCTTTACTCCTACAGTCTTTCTCCATCTGGTGGCAAAGATAGCCCTGTAGCACTAGGCGCTGATGATTCTCAGATGGTAATCCATCAAGGGGGGCATGTCTTTGCCCGTAATTCCAGCAGAAGTCCTCAGAAGTGCTCCGGCGGGTCCGTGCGGCCACATGCCCATCTCTGAACCCGTCACTGTGACCATAGTGATGGGGTACTGTTAGGAGGTCAGATCTTGGTCATGTCTCCACTGCTAGACGTTGAGATGAAAGAGGGCTGTATCAGTCCCATCTGAACCACGTGTTAGGAATTAGGGAAGTACCCTGGAAGAAGTACTGAATAAGCAAAAACATAGCCACTGGGTTTTTTTGTGTTTTTTTTTTTTTTTTTTTTGTCGTTTTGACAGCTACTGTCCAAGTGACAGCTGCTGACCTCTCAGGTGAGGGCTTTCTGGAGGCCAAGACTGTTGTCACATTTATTTTGTTTTGCACTCAGCACAACATTTATGATACATGGCCTGGACCAAATGCAAAATTATGATAATTAGGCCAGTGATTATATACATTGTTGTTCAGTTACTAAGCATGTCTGATTCTTTGCAACCCCATGGACTGCAGCACACAAGACTCCTCTGTCCTCCACTATCTCTGGAGTTTGCTCAAATTCATGTCCATTGAGTTGATGATGCTATCTAACTATCTCATCCTTTGCTGCCTCCCTTCTCCTTTTGCCTTCAGTCTTTCCCAGCATCAGGATCTTTTCCAGTGAGTCAAATCTTCACATCAGCTGGACAAAGTATTGGAGCTTTAGCCTCACCATCAGTCCTTCCAGTGAATATTCAAGGTTGATTTTCTTTAGGATTGACTGGTTTGATCTCCTTGCTGTCCAAGGGACTCTCAAGACTGTTCTCTAGCACCACAGTTGAAAAGCATAGCATCCATCAATTTTACCTTTTGTTTAATTCCTAGACTGAGTACTTCATAAATATCTGCTTGGTTTTCTAAGTACATGTAAGGCAGGAATAAATATTCTAGTTACAGTTTTCTCATGGGACTTTCCAGTTGCTGGGGTTCCGAATGAAATTGTCAAGTCTTTCTTGACAGTGCTCTGATGATATTGCAATGGGTTTTCCCTTCAGTGAAAAGAACTAATACTAGATAATTTTTATTATTTTTTTTCCTTTTAGATATGTCTATCTTAAAGGCTACTAAAGGCCTTATGTTTCACATAGCTGGTGTGGGTTGAATAATCCTTTCCATAAAGAACAGCATCTATAGAGCCCTGCTAGGAGAATCTAAGGAGAAAGCATGGCACCCCACTCTACTACTCTTGCCTAGAAAATCCCATGGACAGAGGGGCCTGGTGGGCTGCAGTCCGTGGGGTCACTAGGAGTGGGACATGACTGAGCGACTTCACTTTCACTTTTCACTTTCATGCATTGGAGAAGGAAATGGCAACTCACTCCAGTGTTCTTGCCTGGAGAATCCCAGGGACGTGGGACCCTGGTGGGCTGCCGTCTATGGGGTTGCACAGAGTGGAACACGACTGAGGTGACTTAGCAGCAGCAGCAGGAGAATCTAAAACTTGTGTGGGTTTTGTGCTAGTAACGGGGAAAGTGCTGCATTTGATTGTGAGTCATCATGACCTCAGCCATTCTGCCATCGTATTTACATAAGAGTCATTGCCCAGAAAGAGAAGGCCTTGACATAATCTCATGTGCTCTGAGTCTGGCTTGAGTTAACTCATAGAACCCACAGCAAATATTGGGTTGGCCAGAAAGTTCAGTTGGATTTTTCCATAGGATGTTACAGAAAAACCTGAGTGAACTTTTAGGCCAACCCAACATATAAAGGCTATTTGACAGCAATGCTACTGCTGCTGCTAAGTCGCTTCAGTCGTGTCCGACCCTGTGCGACCCCATGGACGGCAGCCCACCAGGCTCCTCTGTACCTGGGATTCTCCAGGCAAGAATACTGGAGTGGGTTGCCATTTCCTTCTCCATTTCACAGAAATTAATAATAGCTATTATTGTCACCCTAGTTGTAATACTAAAATGTGATTTTTCCCCCTATCCTGTAGCTCAGAATTATTGTACTTGTGTGTGTGCTGAGTCACTTCAGTCTTGTCCAGCTCTTTGCAACCCTATGGACTGTAACCCACCAGGCTCCTCTGTCCATGAGATTCTCCAGGCAAGAATACTGGAATGGGTTGGCATGCCCTCCTCCAGGGCATCTTCCTTACTGAGGGACTGAACCCACATTGGGTTTTTCACCGCTAGCACCACCCAGGAAGCCCAATTATTGTACTTAGAAGTATAAAAATCAGCTGGACATCTCTTTAGAAAGGTTAAGCTACTGACTGCTCTTAAGATTAAACAGCAGCAGACCTGAAGATTCCAAATTTAACTCCTCATCCAAGCCCAGTTCAAGAAATATTTAGATGTATTTATAAATGAATATATATTTAATTTTAATTTTATATCTACTATTTATATAAAATTATTAATATTATAGTTATAAATTATATATATTTATAAGTAAAGCCACCGCCGAGTTTTTCACTGTATCTTTTCATCTTTGGTGAGTTAGATAGGAACATATGTTCACCAAAGGTAGCTGATAGTAAAATGACAGAAGGAGACGGTGAGATGTATGGAGAGAGTCCCATGGAAACTGATGTTACCATCTGTAAAATAGATAGCCAATGGGAATTTGCTGTATGGCTCAGGGAGCTCAAACAGGGGCTCTGTATCAACCTAGAGGCATGGGATGGGGAGGGAGCTAGGAGGGAGGTTCAAGAGGGAGGGGACATATGTACAGCTGTGGCTGATTCATGTTGAGGTTTGACAGAAAGCAACAAAATTCTGTAAAGCAATTATCCTTCAATTAAAAAAAAAATTCCAGAAAGAAAAAGCATTCCCCCTGAGATCCTTAAATCCAAGCTCTATTTATAATTTCTCTTCTCAGGTATACCTAAGTAATTTACCCTTTTGTTTTTCTTCATCAGCTCTAATTGTATCTTTTAAAACTGTTTGCTTATTTTAATCTTTCTATGTACTTTATGATTTTTTAAATTTTTTTGTTTTTTAATCTTTACAATGTTGTGTTGCTTCTGCCGTAAAGCATCGTGAATCAGCCGTAATTATACGCATATCCCCTCCCTGTTGAGCCTCCCTCCCTTTCCCTCATCCCACCTGCTCGGTCATCACAGAGCACTGGACTAGGCTCCCTGTGTTACAGCGACTTCTCACCAGCTATCCATGTTACACACAATAGTGTACATGTGTCGACGCTACTTTCTCCATCCGTCCCACTCACTTCCTCCCCAACTCTGTCCACAGGCCCGTTGTCTGCATATATTATTCCATGAACCACTTCAAACTAAGTCATATGCATGATACCCTGTTACCTCCAAATGCTTCGGTGTGTATTTCCTCAAAACGAAAACACTCTCCTGCGTAACCACAACAAGACCTCAAAATCAGGAAGTTAACATGGAGACTCCATTAACATCTAAAACTTACTCAGATTTCACATGTCCCAGGTAACATCCCTTTTACCAAAAGGAAATGGTCCAGATTATTTGTTTCAGTTTAGTTAACATCGCAGTTACCTTTTGATCCCAAACAGGTCCTCATCTTTCTCGGACTGCAGACCTTGACATTTTTGAAGCATATAAGCCAGTTATCCTGTGGCACATCCTTTGGTTTGGGTGTATCTGATGTTTTCTCATTTTAGATTCAGTTTGCCTTTGGCTGAATTTTCCGAGAAATGATTATTCTGTGTTTTCCTCAGCGTCTCCTATCAGGTGACACCCCGGTTGTCGATTTGTCCAGCCACTGGTGATGTTAATTTTGAACATTTGGTTAAGGTATTATCTCCACTGTATTCTCCACTGTGAAGTTACTGTTTTTCCTTTTTGTAATTAATGCTGTGTCTCCTGAGCATACATTTTGAGACTAGGCAGATATTTTGTTTTTCACCAAAGTTTATCATCCATTGATGATTCTTGCTTGAATCAGTTGTTGCTACTGGGGTTGCCAAGTAGTGATTTTTCCCAGTTCTGTCATTCCTTCTGCATTTATCGCTGACATTCTAAGCTGAGGAACTACTCTCCCTTATCCCTTCGTTCTTCTGTTTTTTTCAGTGTGATATCGTGAATTTCTGTCTTACTTAATAGGTTATGTCTATTGCCATTCTTAGTTATTTTAGCGTTCAAGTTGCTCAGAGCGATCTAGCCAGTGCGAAGCCCTTTAAGACAGTTACCTTGTCTTTTTGACATGCCTCAGTCATTGTTTTAGTACATCCTCATTTTGTGAAACAAAAAATAAATCCAAGGGCTTTTGTCACTGATTTTCTGTATTAGGGCAAATACTATGTCTTTGAGCAGTTTGGTGGGGCACAGCCTATTCATTTAGGTCAACCTGTTAATACAAAAGACACATTCTAACCTACTCCCGTTTAACCAACTCACCAATCAACCTACTGTGTCGAGTGGATGTTGAGAGCACCCTGAACATTTGCAGCTCATCAGCTTCTCTGTAATATACTCTCTTCCTTCTACTTCCACCCTCTGAGCTGTAGTTAGGTTTCATAGCAGACGTTTCAGCAGAGCCCTCAGGTTCAACAACCTTTTGTTGTTGTTGTTGCTGTTGTTGTTCAGTCGCTCAGTGTGTCTGACTCTTTGTGACCCCATGGACTGCAGCACACCAGGCCTCCCTGTCCATCACCATCTCCCGGAGCTTGCTCAAACTCATGTCCATTGAGTCAGTGATAACATCCGACCATCTCATCCTCTGTCGTCCCCTTCTCCATCTACCTTACACATAGCAATTCCCTACACATAGCAATTGCATGGAGTCCCAGAACGCTGTGTCATTCAGAATCACTGATAGTGGAGGAAAACCTACAAAAATCTGAGATGATACAGCCACATATGTTGAATATTTTTCTTCATTATAAAGAGAGATGTATTATAAACAAGCCTTAAGTAATCATCCATTCTAATCTTTAAGTCTCCTTAAAGATTTGGTCTGAGATAGTTTTTCCCCTGGCCATTGGCCAGGACCTAAAAGAATATAATTACAGTGACTTTTTATTATTACGTTATTTTATCTACCAATCTTGCTATACTTCATCATTAACTTTAAATAGCTCCAGATTTTTCGTGATCATTTTGCCAGGATTGTTATTTCTAGTGACCACACGAGGGTGTCTGTGAGCTTGGCAGAGGAGTATTTAAGCTAACTTCAACAACAAGCAACTTCAGCAACCAATGACTGTCGTCACTGCACTGTATTTGGAAGTTATAATTTACAAGTGTAGTCGGATTAACCAGAAGACCCGAGTCAATGCTCCTTCCATCTTTTGACTATGATATGAAAGGCTTTTATGAATTCAATTCTGAACTTTTAGTTCTATCATGGGGTACAGAGAAACTTCCTGAGGTCAAGAACTAAGAGATCCATATCCTTTTCCTGGCTCCACCACTGATAAGTGGCTTTACACAGTTATATGTTTCTGGATCTTAATTTCTTTTTCCTTTTTAAAGGAATTTTCGTTATTTACTTAATTTTTTTTAATATTTAAAACATTATCTTTTAATTTAAAAATATTTATTTTCTTTTATTTATTTTTTGACTGGATCTTCACTGCTGCCAGCAGGCTTTCTCTAGTTGCAGCGAGCAGGGGTTATCTATTCTGGTTCCACTGTGTTGGCTTCTCTTGTTGCAGTGCGTAGAAGGCTCTGTAGTTGTGGCACACGGGCTTAGTTGCCCCGCCACATGTGGAATCTTCCCAGACCAGGGATCGAACTCGTGTCCTATGCATTGGCACGCGGATTCTTAACCTCTGGACCACCAGGGAAGTCCTGAATTTTTACATTTTTAATGGTTGAAAAAAATCAAATGAAGAAAAAAAATATGTGACACAAGGAAACTGTATGAAATTGTAATTTCAGTGCCCATGGATAAAGTTTTATTGGAACACAGCCACATTCATTTCCTGACTCCAAGGGCAAAATTGGATAGTTGCAACACAGATTGTATAGCCTATAAAGACTAAAAGATTTACTATCTGGCTCTTTATAGAAAATAATTGCCAATTCCTGGTTTAGAATTCAATAACCAAAAACTAAAAGGCAAATTTGGCCTTGGAGTACAGAATAAGCAGGGCAAAGGCTAATAGAGTTCTGCCAAGAGAACACACTGGTCACAGCAAACACCCTCTTCCAATAACACAAGAGAAGACTTTACACATGGACATCACCAGGCGGTCAACACTGAAATCAGACTGATTATATTCTTTGCACCCAAAGATGGAGAAGCTCTATACCGTCAGCAAAAACAAGACTGGGAGCTGACTGTGGCTCAGGTCATGAACTCCTGATTGCCAAATTCAGACTTAAATTGAAGAAAGTGAAGAAAACCACTAGACCATTCAGGTATGACCTAAATCAAATCCCTTATGACTATACAGTGGAAGTGAGAAATAGATTTAAGGGACTAGATCTGATAGACATAGTGCCTGATGAACTATGGATGGAGGTTCATGACATTGTATAGGAGAAAGGGATCAAGACAATCCCCAAGAAAAAGAAATGCAAAAAGGCAAAATGGCTATCTGGGGAGGCCTTACAAATAGCTGTGAAAAGAAGGGAAGTGAAAAGCAAAAGGGAAAAGGAAAGATATATCCATTTGAATGCAGAATTCCAAAGAATAGCAAGGAGAGATAAGAAAGCCTTCCTCAGTGATCAGTGCAAATAAATAGAGGAAAACAATGGAATGGGAAAGACTAGAGATCTCTTCAAGAAAATTACAGATACCAAGGGAACATTTCATGCAAAGATGGGTTCAATAAAGAACAGAAATATTATGGACCTAAGAGAAGCAGAAGATATTAAGAAGAGGTGGCAAGAATACACAAAAGAACTGTACAGAAAAGATCTTCATGACCAAGATAATCATGATGGTGTGATCACTCACCTAGAGCCAGACATCCTGGAATGTGAAGTCAAGTGGTCCTTAGGAAGCATCACTATGAACAAAGCTAGTGGAGGTGATGGAATTCCAGTGGAGCTATTTCAAATCCTGAAAGATGATGCTGTGAAAGTGCTGCACTCAATATGCCAACAAATCTGGAAAACTCAGCAGTGGCCACAGGACTGGAAAAGGTCAGTTTTCATTCCAATCCCAAAGAAAGGCAATGCCAAAGAATGCTCAAACTACCGCACAATTGCACTCATCTCACATGCTAGTAAAGTAATGCTTAAAATTCTCCAAGCCAGGCTTTAGCAATACGTGAACTGTGAAATTCCAGATGTTCAAGCTGGTTTTAGAAAAGGCGGAAGAACCAGGGATCAAATTGCCAACATCCACTGGATCATCAAAAAAAGCAAGAGAGTTCCAGAAAAACATCTATTTCTGCTTTATTGACTATGCCAAAGTCTTTGACTATGTGGATCACAATAAACTGTGGAAAATTCTGAAAGAGATGGGAATACCAGACCACCTGACCTGCCTCTTGAGAAACCTGTATGCAGATCAGGAAGCAACAGTTAGAACTGGACATGGAACAACAGACTGGTTCCAAATAGGAAAAGGGGTGTGTCAAGGCTGTATATTGTCACCCTGCTTATTAAACTTACATGCGGAGTACATCATGAGAAACGCTGGGCTGGAAGAAGCCCAAGCTGGAATCAAGATTGCTGGAAGAAATATCAATAACCTCAGATATGCAGATGACACCACCATTATAGCAGAAAGTGAAGAAGAACCAAAGAGCCTCTTGATGAAAGTGAAAGTGGAGAGTGAAAAAGTTGGCTTAAAGCTCAATATTCAGAAAACAAAGATCATGGCATCTGGTCCCATCACTTCATGGGAAATAGATGGGGAAACAGTGGAAACAGTGACAGACTTTATTTTTGGGGGCTCCCAAATCACTGCAGCTGGTGACTGCAGCCATGAAATTAAAAGACACTTACTCCTTGGGAGGAAAGTTATGACCAACCTAGATAGCATATTGTGAAGCAGAGACATTACTTTGCTAGCAAAGGTCCATCTAGTCAAGGCCATGGTTTTTCCAGTGGTCATGTATGGATGTGAGAGTTTGACTATAACGAAAGCTGAGCACCGAAGAATTGATGCTTTTGAACTGTGGTGTTGGGGAAGACTCTTGAGAGTCCCTTGGACTGCAAGGAGGTCCAAGTCCATCGTAAAGGAGACCAGTCCTGGTTGTTCATTAGAAGGACTGATGTTGAAGCTGAAACTCCAGTACTTTGTCCACCTGATGTGAAGAGCTGACTCACTGGAAAAGACCCTGATCCTGGGAAAGACTGAAGGCAAGAGGAGAAGGGGATGACAGAGGATGAGATGGTTGGATGGCATCACCAACTCAATGTACATGGGTTTGGGTGGACTCCGGGAATTGGTGATGGACAGGGAAGCCTAGCATGCTGCCATTCATGGGGTCGCAAGAGTCGGACACGATTGAGAGACTGAACTGAACTGAACCAAAGAGATACAATCTACCTCTGCTTTCTGCATTGTTACATACCTACCCTGAGATAATTATTTAAAAATGAAATCTGCTTAAATCAGAGGGAAGGAAAACAAACGTCTCAAAAAATTATTTAGATATAAAAATTACATTTTCCTCCCCAAGTTATATGCATGTCCTCTGACAAATCTCAGAGTATATCAAGTATGTATTTTGGGGTTTATATGAGGTTTATGTCATAATAATAAACAATTAACTATATTAATAATTGCAGGAAAAAATCCAATCTGGTCCAGTGTGTTTTTTATTGTTTATGCATCTTACAAGTGACAAAGCAAATTCTCCAGTCACAGAAGAATGAGAAGAATGAAGCTCTCCACACAGCTCTTAAACATGCATTTGCAGGCTTTCCTCCTGGCCCAGTGGATAGGAATCTGCTGCCAGTGCAGGAGACATGGGTTCGATCCCTGGCCTGGAAAGATCCCACGTGGCTCGGGGCAACTAAGCCTGTGTGCGCTACGACTGCTGAGCCTGTGCTCTAGAGCCTGGGAGCCCTAACTGCTGAGTCCACGGGCCACGCCTGCTGAAGCCCGCACCCCTGGAGCACACGCTCTGCCACAAGAGAAGCCACCACAGCCAGAGAAAAGCCCTCACAGCAACGAAGACCCAGCACAGCCTAAAATAAATGAATGAGTTAAAATTTAAAACAACAACGTTCATTTCCATGCCTCATCCCTTCCCTCATGCTCATGTTGTCCTGTCTGGTTGGACTGCCCATCACCCACTTCTGTGTCATCCTTTAAGGCTGAGCAGATGGCAAAACCTGCCCACCCCCATCAGAATTCACCCCTCCGTGGCATCCCCAAGCCCTGGTCACACTGCGATCCCTTACTTTGATGTGTGTCAGAAGGCAAGCTTCCCAAGAGCAGAATTCATGCCCCATTTAGGCATCTGCTTGCGCATCTGATACCTGGCCAGAGCTCAATAAATTCCTGATGATCAGTGAATCAGTACGTGGATGTGTAATTGATTTGGTCATTTGTCCTGAGGTCCTTCAGAGGGATGGTAAAAGCTGCCAACTCCTCCGGTGTTTTCCAGAAGGCTGAATCTTCTGTTTCTGTGAGTTCACTGTCCACTCGCTGACTATTGCCTAGATTGGCAAAGGACCGAATGGCAATAAGGCTCTCACTCCCTAGTTTTTCCTACGCGTGTTGGTTTATGGCTGCAGAATGAACACCTGTGAACCAGGGAGCCAAAACTGAGTTTAATTTCCAGTTGTATCCAGTGACCGTAGGCGAGTCATTTAATCCCTTGGAAGCTGCATCTCTCCATCTGTAAAATGAATCTAATCATAGCAGCTGCCTCACAGAACTGTAAAAACCAAATGAGATAACATATGTTCAAGTGCTCTGCACACTGACAAGTAGTATATGAATGTGAAGTGTTATTACTATCATAAATCTTACAAATTTATTTATAATAAATATAGAATTAATTACAGAGCATGGGGAACTAATTTTAAAATTCATAAAGAGCTGTTGATTTAAATTTGATATTTTGGGGACACATGTTGAGTATGTACAGTAACTCATTTTTATTAGAGGAGCAGTTGATACTTTGATCATAACTTACATTGATTAGAATGAACAGTCCAAGGAATTAGATTCTTTCCTGTCCCAACCAATTTTGCAGAGGTGTGATGATTGTAGGATGATTCTAATTTTATTTCTAACTTGTGCAAGCAACCACTCATGGTAGAATGTCTTCCTTCTGAGATATGAGGCTGAGTGCATGCATAATGCATTCTGGTATACTGTATTTCCTTCAGCTCTAAATTTCTGTGGTTTGATGTAAGCCTGGTAATGTGGAATGAATTCTGTTTTACCACTAATAGACATTACAAAGTTGAAAGTGCATTTCTGCAGAAAAAATAGCACCCCCTCTTTGACAGCAAATCTTTGGGAATGATAGGATGAAAGAAAAAATAACCTCATAACTAAATAGTAACAATACTTTAAAAATAAGAATACTCAAAATAGCAGTCAAAAAAATTTGCTCTACTCAAAATTATTGACAAAGAAACATGTACATAGTAAAGGTATCCCACCAGAAATACAGATAATATGATTATCTGCCTGACTATAACTCATAAATTTTTCTTCTAATTCAAGTATACTTGCTGATTACCTAGCATTTCCTTATAGTATTCTTGAGTATATGAAGATAAAAGTTACCCTAAACATTACAATATCTAATCTTTACCTAAAAATTAAAGTTTGCTTGAGGTTCAGAAATAGATGGGAAATAGATGGGGAAAGAGTAGAAACAGTGTCAGACTTTGTTTTTTTTGGCTCCAAAATCACTGCAGATGGTGACTGCAGCCATGAAATTAAAAGGCGCTTACTCCTTGGAAGAAAAGTTATGAGCAACCTAGATAGTATATTGAAAAGCAGAGACATTACTTTGCCGACTAAGGTCCGTCTAGTCAAGGCTATGGTTTTTCCTGTGGTCATGTATGGATGTGAGAGTTGGACTATGAAGAAGGCTGAGCGCAGAAGAATTGATGCTTTTGAACTGTGGTGTTGGAGAAGACTCTTGAGAGTCCCTTGGACTGCAAGGAGATCCAACCAGTCCATTCTGAAGGAGATCAACCCTGGGATTTCTTTGGAAGGAATGATGCTAAAACTGAAGCTCCAGTACTTTGGGCACCTTATGCGAAGAGTTGACTCATTGGAAAAGACTCTGATGCTGGGAGGGATTGGGGGCAGGAGGAGAAAGGGACGACCGAGGATGAGATGGCTGGATGGCATCACAGACTCAATGGACGTGAGTCTGAGTGAACTCCTGGAGTTGGTGATGGACAGGGAGGCCTGGCGTACTGCGATTCATGGGGTCGCAAAGAGTCGGACACGACTGCGCGACTGAACTGAACTGAACTGAGGTTCAGAGTCTTCCTACTCTAATCCATTCTACATAGACTGCTGAGTTAAATTTTCTTAAATGTCAAGTCTGAACATGTCACCCTAGATCAGAAATCTTCAGAATTGTGCCCTGGCCAAGGTGAAATACAGTCCAGTCTTCCTGGCACCCAGAGCCCCCACAGCATGCCCCAGCCTACAAACACCCAGCTTGCACTCTACCCACGCCAAACTCCTCCCCAGACACAGCCCATTTTCGCCTTTCCCCGCACTTTTGCTAGCGTTTGCTTGCCATCCACAGCCCATTCCCTTCTCTTTTGGGTCTTCCCTGGAGGCTAAGCTGGTAAAGAATCTGCCTGCAATGTGGGAGACCTGGGTTCATTCTGGGTTGGGAAGATCCCCTGGAGAAGGGAATGGGTCCCCACTCCAGTATTCCGGCCTGGAGAATTCCATGGACAGAGGAGCCTGGTGGGCTACAAGTCCATGGGGTTTCAGAGTCGGACACAACTGAGTGACTTTCACTTCGCTTCTCTCACTCCTTCTTTCCTGTTTCTGTGGGTCACAAGCAACCAATCTCAGAAGTCCATGCCAAATGCTACCTCCCCAGCCCATCCGCTAGGTGGGTGCGGCCTCTTCCGCCTCCTGACTCCACCCACTAGGTTTATACCTTTCATGTGGTACTTACACAACCTGCCTTGAATTCTTTGTGAAATTATCTTACTCTCCTTTACTACATGTTTAAGTATTTGAAGCCAGGGGCTGTGTTTTCCTCATACCTATTTTTCCTTAGTTCTGGTATATATTATATTTAACAAATTATCAACAATTAAAAAAAGAAAATTAAGCCACCTAATCCAGCAATGAGTGGTGTCAAGTATTCAGTCCTCTTCCTGGGTCATAGCCGAGCCTTCTCACTGCGTCCTCTGTAGAGGAAGGGTCAAGCTCTCTGGGGCCTCTTTTATAAAAGCATTAATCCCATTCATGAGAGCTCCACTCTCATGACCTAAACACCTCCCAAAGGCCCTACTTCCTGATACCTCACATCAGGCGTTAAGATTGTAACATATAAGTGGGAGGCAATAGAAACATCCAGGCCATAGAGCAATCTAAAAGATAAGTCTTCTGATCCATGAACATGGATGCCCTATTGTTTAGGTGTTCTTTAATTTTTTTCAAGAACGTTTTATAGTTTTTAGAGAATATGTTTTGCGCTATTTTACTCCTTTTGCTGCTATTATAATTGGAACTTAATTTCATTTTCAGACTGTTTCATTGCTAATGTATGTGAATGCAATTGACTTTTTTTTTTGTATCTTGTATCTCACAAATTTGGTGAACTTGTTTATTAGTTCTGGTGGTTTTTAGTGGATTCCTTAGGACTTTCTACATGTGCAAGACTAATTTATCTGCACATAGAGGTAGCTTTAGTTCTTTCTTGCCAAGCGTGATGCCTTTTGTTTCAGTTTCACACCTGATTGACTAGACTCTTCGGTACGCTGTTAAACTGGTGCTGCATGGGCACCTTGTCTTGTTACTCATCAAGGAAGAGAAGTCAGTCTTTTATCGTTAAGCATAGTATTAGCTGTGGGGTCTTTTTTGTAGATAACTTTTATCAGTTTGAGGGAGTTCCTTTACATTCCTAGTTTATTGTGTGTTCTTAGCGTGAAAGAGTGTTGAATTTTGTCAAATGGTTTTTATGCAGCCTATGAAGGTAATGCATGTGTTTTTTTCCCCCACTTTATTCTATTAATATGGTGTTTTGTATTAATTGAATTTCATGTGAAACCAGTCTTGCATTCCTGGGATAAAGCCCAGTTGGTCATAAGAGTATAATTCTTTTTTAATGTATTGCTGGTTTTAAGTTCGCTATTATTTTGTTGAAAACTCTTGCATCTATTTTTATGAAAGATACTGATCTGTAGTGTTCTCTCCCGTGATGTCTTTTTCTGATTTTTGGTATCAGGATATGGGCTTCACAGAATCAGTTGAAAAGTATTTCTTATAACAATTCTTGTGAAGAGTTGCTATTAATTATTCTATAAATATCTGAACGGATTCGATGGTGAAGCCATCTGGGCCTGGACTTTCCTTCATGGGTAGTTTTTAAGTCACTAACTCAGGCTCTGTTGTTATAGGCAACCTGAGAACTTAAGGGTATTAGATTATATGGGCTAGGACTTAAGAATCTCTTACCTATTGCTTACGCCTTGTCTCCGGAGGATTCCAAACCAAGGGAGCTGTGAACACGAGAAATCTAGCCAATAGGGACACCGAGTACCAATGTCTACATACTAGGTTATTAGCAAATGGACCAGTACCTGATATCGGGTGCAATGGCCCGGGGCAGGTCTTGGTTCCCAGCCAGAGACTGGATTGGGAAAGGAAAAGACAGATGCTAGCCACCAGACCAGTGGTCAGTGACAAAGGTCCTGGCCCTTCGGCTTTGCAGAAAAGAATTTCCACAGAGAGGGAAAGTAGTGGAGTAAGTCAAGTATGTATTCGGAGGAAAAAGAGTACAGTACGTATGGACAGACACACAGGCAGACTCAGGGAAAGTCTCTGAGTTGCTGAGTCACACCCTCATGGTAGTTTGAATTACTTTTATGGGGTATTTCTTCTGGGTTTCCTTTGGCCAATCATTTTGATTTGTCTGGTTCGGGTATATCAAATTGGTGTGTTTCAGGACTCTCCCATGTGTGTTGCATGCATCTCTTAGCCAAGATGGATTTTATCGAAAAGGCATCTGGGTAGAACATCCCTTGACATCACTCTCCTTTGGCCTCCCAGGAGCCTTTCTGCGCATGTGCTGTCAGAGCCCTCTCCTGACTTCAAGAGCAAGAAATACGTGGTCTGGGCAGGGCCCAGCCTCCTGGCCTTAATTGCCCTGCTATTCTTTTCTTGGAGTTTCTGACAATAGAGAGTGACTCTCCGGTTGCTTTGCCCTGGGGGGCCCCATCTTCCTCCTGCCTCATACCCATCTACACTCATTGCAGGAGTAGTAAGAGAAAGCAAGACTCGAGCCTGGCAGCCAAAGTGGGTCTTCCTGCTTCCTTCCCTTAGACTCTGAGCCATACCTGCAGAAGCCCCAGCCTGACCTCCCCCGTCAGGTGCAGGCACGGGAGAGGTAGAGCAGAGAGAAACAGACCAACTAGATTTCCCTAAAGGAGACAAATCATAAACCAATCAGCTCACTCACCAGTGTGGGAGCCACCAGAAGCCTGTTACGCATTGTGCACAGTGATGGCACACGTGGAAAATGGGGCCTGGTGGATGACCTGGTCTTTGCCAAGTCGGATGGGCAGTTCCACCCTGCCAGATGCCAGGAAGAGAGACACGCCGAAGGAAGGAGCCAAACTTCCTCTCCTACGAGGAGCAAAGCTGTGGATCATATCCAGTTCATTCTTCCGGTCCCAAACTAATGGTTCCTCCTTTTTTTTTTTTTTTTAAACAAATGACTCACACCTGTTTACTATGGTGAAAATCATGAAATGGGGGAAATCTGGCATAACTCATAAAAGGACCAACTCTGGAACCGGACAGACCAGCCTCTGCATCCTGGCTCCTCTCCGTACCAGCTGTGTGACTGCAAACAGCTCACTGTACCTCCCCAAGCCTCAAGCTCTTCACATTAAATGGGAGTGATAAAACCTGAGATACCCCATGGGTAGAGTGTATGACAAGTACTGATATACATGACCCATGCATATTTCAGCACATGGCAAATAGCGTGCAGTAAATATTTGCAGGGCTTCCCTGGTGGCTCATTGGGCAAGAATCCGCCTGCAAGGCAGGAAGATGTGGTTTTGATCCCTGGTCCAGGAAGATCCCCTGGAGAAGGGAATGGTCACCCACTCCAGAATTCTTGCCTGGAAAATCCCAAAGAAGGAGGTGCCTGGTGGGCTACAGTCCATGAGGTCAGAACGAGTTGGACACGACTTAGTGACTAAACACCAACAACCAAATGTTTGGTATCATTAATAACTTTAGGTACCTCAGAGATCACAAGGTAACCCCAGTGAGTAAGCTGAGCCCTGGAAAGATTAAGTGACATATCTGAGGTTGTACATGTACTTGATGGCAGCAGCTGAAAAGGCAGTTCTGTGTTTTTAGGACGCTTCCTTTCCTTGGGAAATGGAACTGGGGAAGAGGGCATTGGGGAATCTTCCTTTCTTACTGTTTTTACAGCATGAGCCTCATGGCTCCTCTGCCTGCCCAGTCCCTTCCGGGAATGTGGAATCTCGTGTTCCGCCCCCAGGAGACTCCAGCCAGGGGTGGTCTCCAGAGACACCATCGCCCTCTCTCAGTGCTGTATCCTGTTCCTCCACGTGGGACAGGTCATTCAAGAGCTCCTCCGTGTCCTCCACTCTCCCAGGAACTCTGAGGAAGCAACGAGCTCCTTTATCAGTCTGACTGAATGACACACTCATTCCATGAGAACGCAAAGAACCGATGCTGCCCAGATCCGTGCAAGGGGATGAGGAGGGGGATGCCACACAGATGCACACTAAGCCCGGCCACACTGGGGCCTGGAGGACATCTGAGTTTCATACTCAGTATTTGGAAATAGAAAACCCAAAAGGAAATCTCAACATCCTCTGACCCCGAGTTGTACTCCTCCCCACATTCTAACAGTTGTGCAATCCTTCGTTAATGATGAGAGAAAGAACCCTAGCATCTGGCTGCAGTGGGGTTTGGGCTAGTGACGGTGATCATAGGATGTCTGCAAAATCTGCAGATGGGTAAGGAAAGATCTCTGCCTTTCTGTAATAGTTATATAACTTGGTTGTAGCGTGTAGCCCTATTCAACATTATCAACATAATTACCAGCATCAATTTTTAGTTATTGAGAACTAGGCTTGTAAAGAATAAAACTTTAAAGTAGGAAAATTAAATGTTTTAGCTTACTGAAATCTCATAATTTCTGTCAGTTTAAAATATTAATAGTTGTCTTCTATGGTCATAACTGCTTTTACTGCAGTATAGAAGTGGGAACTGTTCTCATTTGTAATAAGCTATAAGGGAAAAGAATGTGAAAGAGAATGTGTGTGTGTGTGTAACTGAATCACTGTGCAGTATGCCTGAAACTAACACAACACTGTAAATCAGCTACACCTCAGTTCTTAAAAAATCTGCTTTTAAACTCGAGTGCTCTATAACTTTAAAATTTTTAAACTTTCTCATAAAATATTTCTTTATTCATGAAGACTCTAGGCATAAATGATGTCACTTGCAATTATGACATGACTTGCCTTTAGTAGTACTCTGCTCTGTGTGATATTATTGCTATTATGAAGGTAATTATAACTATCACTTCTGAGACAATAAAAACGTTTTTGTAGGTCTGTATGCAAAGCATTTGAAGCAAAAGATTGTTTTACTGACTGCCAAATGTAGCTTCAAGCAAGAACTATTGTGCAGGAACTTTTATAGACATAGATGAAATTCCTTTTGCCATTTGAACAGTGTTTACATTCAGGAAAGTTCACAGTTAAGTCTTTGACATACTGTGAAAGGATCTTTTGTTCTCTAGAAAAACATACTTCCTCATCCTTTGAGTCACCTTGTTTTTATTCCCTTGTTTACTTTTCAGGGGAAATAATGCCCACCCCCCAAGAAATGTCAAGGGAAAAACTGGTTCAGAAATCAAGGTCTTTCCCAGTGAGGGAAAAGGGCTTGGTTACTAGTAGAAGAAAATTGGAAATATTTTTAAAACCTGAATGAGATAAGTAATGTAATCTCAAGCTTCAGAAGAATTATTTGGATAGGATTTTCTCCAAGGCTAAAAAGGGGAATCTTTTTTTTTATCATCATAATTAGCAGTGATCAGGCTCAGGAAACCTGAGAGAGACTACTTGGGGCTGCAGAGTCCAGAGGCACTTTTTAAAATTTAATTAATTAATTTTTGGCCGCGCTGGGTTTCTCCGTTGCCGTGCACAGGTTTTCTAGTTGCAGAGAGCGGGGGCTACTCTCTAGTTGCCGTGCACAGGGGTCTCATCACGGTGACCTCTCTCGCACCGGAGCACGGGCTGTAGGCGAGCAGGCTCATAATTATGGCACACGGGCTTGTTGCCCCAAAGCATCTGAAATCTTTCCAGACCAGGAGTCAAACCCATATTCCCTGCATTCAGCTCAGTTCAGTCACTCAGTTGTATCTGACTCTTTGCAACCCCATGAACCACAGCACGCCAGGCCTCCCTGTCTATCACCAACTCCCGGAGTCCACCCAAACCCATGTCCATTGAGTTGGTGATGCCATCCAACCATCTCATCCTCTGTCGTCCCCTTCTCCTCCTGCCTTCAACCTTTCCCAGCATCAAGGTCTTTTCAAATGAGTCAGCNTCTGCTTTTGAATATGCTATCTAGGTTGGTCATAACTTTTCTTCCAAGGAGTAAGCGTCTTTTAATTTCATGGCTGCAGTCACCACCTGCAGTGATTTTGGAGCCCAAAAATATAAAGTCTGACACTGTTTCCACTGTTTCCCCGTCTATTTCCCATGAAGTGATGGGACCGGATGCCATGATCTTCATTTTCTGAATGTTGAGCTTTAAGCCAACTTTTTCACTCTTCTCTTTTACTTTCATCAAGAGGCTTTTTTGTTCCTCTTCACTTTCTGCCATAAGGGTGGTGTCATCTGCATATCTGAGGTTATTGATACTTCTCCCACCAATCTTGATTCCAGCTTGTGTTTCTTCCAGTCCAGCGTTTCTCATGATGTACTCTGCATATAAGTTAAATAAGCAGGGTGACAATATACAGCCTTGACATACTCCTTTTCCTATTCAGAACCAGTCTATTGTTCCATGTCCAGTTCTAACTGTTGCTTCCTGACCTGCATACAGGTTTCTCAAGAGGCAGGTCAGGTGGTCTGGTATTCCCGTCTCTTTCAGCAATCCTAATTCCACTTGTGCTTCATCCAGCCCAGCATTTCTCATGATGTACTCTGCTAATTAGCCGGCAGATTCTTAACAATCTGAATCACAGTCACAACAAACAGAATCGATCTGATTCTGAATCACCAGGGAAGTCCCAGAGGTACTTTTATACTGTGTTAGTGAAGAGCCCCTCTGCTAATTGTGTAGATTGTCTGTGACATACATCGTGTGACATTTCCCCCTGATTGGTGGAATCCAGAACTAGTTTATGATAAACTCAGGCTAACACCACTCCTATCTGAATTATCTGAGTAATATTTATTTATCAATAAGTAATATGACTGGTTGTACATGTGACTTCAAAACTGATTTTGAAAGGAAGAAACATCACTTCTTTTTTCATCATGGGTGCCCAGTGCTGGCACAGTGCCCTGCACTTTCCTGGACACCCAGTAAACACGTGTTCATCAGATGAAGGAAATAAATGCTTAGGCTTTCAGGAGGAGAATTTCAAACACCAGTCTTGAATGAACACATGTGCTTGCTTTTTTTTTTTTTTTCAATTACATCATTCTGTAGATATACTCTATGTGTTAGTGTATTTTTATGCTGCTGCTGTTTATGTTGCTTCAGTTGTGTTCCAACTCTTTGCGACCCCGTGGACTGTAGCTCCTCTGTCCATGGGATTCTCCAGGCAAGAATACTGAAGTGGGTTGCCAATCCCTTCTGTAGGGGATCTTCCTGACCCCGGGGTCGAACCTGCATCTCCTGTGTCTTCAGTACTGCAGGCAGATTCTTTACCGTTGAGCCAGTGGGAAAGCTCTAGTGTGTTTTTCTGTCCTTACCTAATTTGCATAAGTGAAAGAATCCTTGAGGTTTGGGGATTATCCATTCAAACCCCTCTATAATCACCCTTACTCTCAGACCTAATTTGCATAAGTGAAAGAATCCTTAAGGTTTGGGAATTATCCATTCAAACCCCTCTATAATCACCCTTAATCTGAGTCATCCAGAAAAATGTACCAGGCGCTTCTTTCCATCTAGGTTGTACCATAAGTCTGTTAGTTGCTTAGTCCTGTCTGATTCTTTGTGACCCCATGGACTGTAACCCACCAGGCTCTTCTGTCCATGAAATTCTCTAGGCAGTAATATTGGAGTAGGTTGCCATTCCCTTCTCCAGGGGATCTTCCTGACCCAGGGATCGAACCCAGGTCTCCTGCACTGCAGGCGGATTCTTTATTGTCTGAGTCACCAGGGAAACCTAAGTTTGTACCACAAGCAGAGCATCTAAGGCAGTGATCTTCATGCTCTGGGATATTTCCAATGGAGGTATTTTTTGTCTGTAAATGCTAGACAGAGGTAAGATTTACCACCATTGTTAGAAACGCTAGTGTGTTGTGTGTGGGGCAAAGGAAAGGGACTGAAGCGTGTCCATCCCTGTTAAGCTTTCTGTACTGTCCTCCATTTACTCTTTGTAGCGCTCCATGTGACAGGCAATGATACCCCCGATTTACAGATGAAGAAACAAGGTCTCATTGTGTCATATGCTTTATGTCCTATGTCCAGCAAGTGACACCATCAGCTTTGTACCATAGAGCAGGCATTAAGTCTGCTGGTCATGTTCAAGATGGGCTGGTATAAAACCGATTCAGAGCATGTATAAATATTATATTTTACTAGCCTTCTGGAAGAGATGCTTGCCCATTGAGCTCTTGTCCAGATAACCGATATTGCTTTTTATAAATCTGATACATATTAAGAAGGAACAAGTGATTGTTTTTCAAAAATATTCCTCACTTTCTTGAACCATATTATGCTTTGTAAAACACTGAATTCTGTAACTCTCAAAAACACACTTGTTTAAAAAAAAATAAAAAGTGTAAGAATAAAAAACCCACACTTATTATTTGAAGATAGTGTGATATAGTAAAAAGAATCTGATAAACGTGGCTTTTGGAATGAGATGGACTGGAATTTGAATCCTAGCATTACCAGTTAATTTTGTGTGACGGTAAGTCACTTAACTTCTCTAGGCCTTTGATTCCTGCTTGCAAAGTAGAAATAACCGTGCCTAACATGAAGAATTGTAAGTATTAAAAGTAAAGTATATGAAGTGCCTGAATTGTCAGCAATATGAGGGCAGGGGCAGGGGGCAGGGATGTATTGTTCACACTCTTCCCAACTCCTGGTACAAGCACAGGGAGACACTCTTCTGTAGTGTTCACTGAGTGAATGAATGGATGAATTCTCAGCAGCAAGATGGTTCAACTCTGCACATATCAATCAGGAATATTCTTTCAGAACTTTAAGAAGAGGAAAAAAAATAATAGCACACATTCTCTTCTCTGCATTCTTGGAAATGCCTTTCTTCTTCCAGATGAATATATTCTTCAGAAGAATATAAAGAAAATGGGAAATGCACATCTGATGGTATCTAATTTTAAGAGAAAGAAATCCTAGTGAACAAGTGAAATAAACTGAAGAGCAAAGCCTAACTTGAAATTTGTAGGCAAAGACCTGCCTTTTCCCTGGCACTTCAGCCTCTTCCGTTCTCATGCTTTAAGGTATCCATTTCTCTCAAGTCTTATTTGGAGCAGCCGTATGGCTGGAAATGTTTTGAGTCCCCTTCAGGCCCCATCTTTTGCAGCTTTGAGCAAACATACTCTCAGGAGCTCAGAAGTCATCAAGTTCTCATTCCAGCTGCCAGAGCCATGAAAGGGCTGCTGCATTCTGGGCAGAGTGTGTGCTGCATTAGGAAACATCAGTTTGGTGTTTGTAATACTTGCAGCAACATTGAACTTCCTGTGCGAGGTCATGAATGAACAGCAGATCATGAGTGTTAGTATAAAACTGGACATATAGTGTTATTTAAGAGTTACTATAAGAGAGAGGAGTGTTATTATAAGAGTGTAGAATTCTCAGCCTAAATTTCAGAAAATATTCTTGATTAAAATCCTG
This sequence comes from Aepyceros melampus, assembly GCA_006408695.1. Classification (NCBI taxonomy): domain Eukaryota; kingdom Metazoa; phylum Chordata; class Mammalia; order Artiodactyla; family Bovidae; genus Aepyceros; species Aepyceros melampus. The sequence goes on from SJXQ01004304.1 coordinate 171,125, forward strand.
AGTTAACTTTTTCCCAGTGCTGATGTTAATCTGATAGATATTTGGCTCATCTCTACTGAAAAAAAATGAGTATTTTGTACTAAGCAGTAACACTTGGACTCCCCTGGTGGTCAGATGGCAGAGAATCTGCGTGCAATGCGGGAGACCCAGGTTCAAACCCTGGGTCAGGAAGATCTCCTGGAGAAAGGAATGGCAACCCACTCCAGTATTCTTGCTTAGGAAATCCCATGACAGAGGAGCCTGGCAGGCTATGGTCTGTGTGGTTGCAAAGAATTGGACACGATTGATCAACTAACACTTTCACTTTCAATAATTAACACATATAGCATTTAGTGTGGCCAGGCACGGTTCTCAGTGAGTATGCATATTAACCCTTCTTGACACATCCCTATAAGGTTGTTAACCTCATTTAACAATGAAGTACTTTACCAAACTAACAAGTACCAAGAGCCAGGATTTGAATCCAAGGAAATTGGTTCCACTGTCTGTGCTCTTAAGCACTATGTTAGAGGACATTTTGAGTAGCAGGAATACATGTCTCTTCTATTAAGACTGAACAAAATACATATTTTTTGATCACCCAAGAAAAGTGCCTATGGGCAGGGTAGACCACCTCCCTACACACTGTTTTTATTCACATGCAACGTGTCTAGGTATTGCGTGAAGGCTGATAAGAGGAAATCCTCAGAAAGAGCTTTCCAAGGGTTTTCCTGTGGCTAAAAGTAGTCGTTCCACTTCCCTGGAGAGAAAAATGCTGTAATATATTGAATAATAGCACAATACAAAGCACCTGAGTTAGTCAGCTCACATACTAAGATTCTTGTCTTTAAACCTTGATGAAGTCTGTCTTTATGAACTTTCAAGCAGAATCCTTGGGATTTTACATAATATGATAAGAAGTAAGAAAGGAGATAACAGATTCACTCTCCCAGGGTTTGTTCCTTGAGAGCTGCACATATCCAACCTCACTTAAAACATTTCCATGTGGGAGTGATCTTCCGGCACATATGAGCCACTGTGCAGAGCTAGCGAACTTGTTCCTTGGAAGAAAAGCTATGATAAACCACTGTGCTGGGTTTATCTCTCAGTGCTGTGCTTAGTCTCTCAGTTGTGTCCGACTCTTTGCAACCCCTGGACTGTAGCCCGCTAGGCTCCTCTGTCCATGGGATTCTCCAGGCAAGAACACTGGAGTAGGTTGCCATGTACTCCTCCAGGGGATCTTCTCGACCCAGGAATTGAACCAGTGGCCTGCATTGCAGGCGGCTTCTTTACCAGCTGAGTCACCAGGGGAGTCCCATGGCAAACCTAGACAGTGTATTAAAAAGCAGAGACATCACTTTGCCAACAAAGGTCCATATAGTCAAAGCTATGGTTTTTGCAGTAGTCATGTATGGATGTGACAGCTGGACCATAAAGAAGGCTGAGTGCCAAAGAAATGATGCTTTTAAACTGTGGTGCTGGAAAAGACTCTTGAGAGCCCCTTGGACTGCAAGAAGATCAAACAAGTCAGTCCTAAAGGAAATCAACCCTGAATATTCATTGGAAGAATTGAGAAGCTCCAATACTTGGGCCACCTGATGCGAAAAGACCCTAATGCTGGGAAAGATCGAAGGCAGGAGGAGAAGAGGACAACAGAGGATTAGATGGTTGTATGGCATCACCGACTCAATGGACATGACTTTGAGCAAACTCTGGGAGATAGTGAAGGACAGGGAATCTTGCCGTGCTGCAGTCCGTGGGGTCGCAAAGAGTCTGACACAACTGAGCAACTGAACAACAACAACAAGGGCAGGGTGGATTGCCAAAGGGCCATCTCTGGACAGATCAGTTAGGGAAAGAGTCACTTTCTCCAGACTGCCCACCCCAGAGCCTAGTGCTGGCAATGGGAATGTGTGAATTTCATTCCTGCTCACACGGAAAGAGACAGGTGGAAGGGGCACTTGGAAGGAACCCCAGCTCCAGGCGATGAGAAGGTAGCTTCAGCATTCATTCAGCACTTAACTGCTTGTTGAAATTTCCTGCTCACCAGGCACTGTCCTGGGTGCCAGCTGTCCCAAGGTGAGAAGTCCTGAATGTCTGTCCTTACTGACAAGAGCACAGGGTAAATAGAGAACCAGGAGTGTGATGGCTGACTGCAGCTGGGAGTCTAGGGAGAGAGGTTCTGGATCAGGCAAAGGGATCCCTGAAACTCCAGAGAAAAGATGAAGCAGGGGACCAGTGCACAGACTCATGCCACAGGAAGTCAAATTGAGACCTGGTTGCTAACAAAGAGATCCAAGGTAGGGACTTGTCCCCAAAGGAAAAGGCAAGCAGTCAGGTAGAACCGAGTGCAGAGAGACGGGGCCGCAGCGGGGCTGGCTTGAGGCTGAGCAGTATTTAGGACTAAGACCACAGCTGGCAGAGAAACCTGTTTCCCTGGTGGCTCAGACAGTAAAGAATCTGCCTGCAATGCAGGACACGCAGGTTCAGTCCCTGGGTTGGAAAGATCCGCTGGAGAAGGGAATGGCAATCCCATGGACAGGGTAGCTGTGGGATCACAGAGTCAGACACAACTGAGTGACTGACACTTTCACTTTCAGAGTGTATAGAAGTATCTGGAAAAGCTGAAATGTATCTATTATGGTGTAAGTTTTCATAAAGAGTCACTGTAAGAAAACAGATACTAGAAATTTTATTTGTGAATTTTGAAAATTTAATTTTTTTATCTCAAAATTCAAACCATTCTGCTTTCAGAAAAGTGGTGTTAATGTGGGCTTGAAATAAACAGATCCTGATAGACAAATATAGACAAACATGTATGCACTCTTCTGCCAGATGGTGAGACATATATAACCCAGTATGGCCTGTGGCAGTTACTACCCAGAAAGAAAGTAATTCAATACCCAGATGGAGTAATAAATGTCAACAGGCTGGGTGTCATCCACATTCTTGGTTATTATAGGATGGCCATGTGATTCCACGTATCAAACTGAAACGAGTGCTATTAATAATTACTTTGAGACAATAGACACTAAGAGGGACTGTCCCAGCCCAGCAGGTCACGTGATAAACTGGTTATTAGTCATTTTATTTCTGTTTATTTTATGTAGAACGTGGTTTTGTAGGATCCCTCTGGTATTTTGGAATTATGAGTTCAGAATGTATCATTATACAAAACATTTGCATACCAGGAAAAGGTTCCCCACTCTTCCCACTTACTGAGGCTTAATGAAAGTCTTCTTTGCATTATAAACCCATAATGCATTCTCAAATAGCACGCAGTATGAATTCAAATCAGCATGGCTATCTGAGATCCTGGGATTGCCATGGGAGACATTATTCCCATGGTCAGAATCTCCCAAGACTGATGGAAATTGCTTTCTTTTAATAAATAAAAAGAGCATAGCAACCATCTTAGAGCTAATCATGGACACCACAGCAAGAATAACCTGTCCCCAGTAAATAGCCATTCTAATTCCTTACAAAAAAGCTGAGCCAGGACACCTAAGAAGGTTTAGAATTCCAAACGAACTTGACCTGCTATGCATGACAACTAAGCACATCCCCCAAACATTAAATTTCTAGAGGTTTCAAAGTGAAATAATCTATCCACTGACTTTGACTAGCATTGTAGTTTTTCTCAAAACCAGTAATAGTCGTGTCTGACTCCTAGCAACCCCATGGACTGCAGCCCACCAGGCTCCTCCATCCATGGGATTTTCCAGGCAAGAGTGCTGGAGTGGGGTGCCATTGCCTTCTCCACCAGTGATCTCTAGATGCTTTGAAAACTAATTATTCTTTATAGAAATCACATTTTAGTTATAATTTGTTTTTTCTTATTAATATTTAAAATTACCTCTTTTTCTAAAAGAACTGTTACTCTTACTTCAGGTATTCATTCTAAGTACATTCCTTCCCCCAGAAAATGCCTCCAACCCCTGTATCCAGATCTTGCCCAGAAACAGCATCACTCCCTTGCTCGTCTCCTTCGTCTTTTGTGTTCATTCAAGCAGGTGCTTGAAGGTTTTTTTAAGAATATGTTTGTATATCTTGGAAGAAAAAAACAAGGAAGGGCTATTTGAAACAGAAAGTTCTGTGCAAGTGTTGTTGATAAACCCAGTGGTTATCAGAGATCGAGACTGGACAGGAGAACTTCTCAGACTGATTCTGTTTCTCCCTAACCTGTTCTTGTTTATCTTGCCCTCTTTGTTTTTGTGGGTTTTCCTTTAAACAGAATAAAGCAATTGTTTGGATACTTTGCTTCAATAAATTGGAAATATCCCTTTCCAAAAGTAATCTAATAAAATAAACTTTAAAAAGAAATAAGAAACGTCCCTGGAGGTCCAGTAGTTAAGACTCCATGCTTCCAATGCAGCTGGTGGGGGTTCGATCCCCGGTTGGGGAACTAAGATCCCACACTCCTCGAAGCATGGCCACATGTTTTTTTTTAAGGCAAAAGTAATCTAACGTTTCATCATCACCAGAATGATCCACTCAAGCCCCATTATCTAGTAATAATTGCCACCAAACAAAAGCTAAATCTGTAAGAAGCTACAGGCTTTGAAATATATTCTACTGCTATTTTGAGTATAAACAAATCAGATAGTGAACTGAAGCTCTGAATTTAGCATTAATCAGATCACTAGACCAAAGTTCATCTAGTGCATTTAAAAATAGGCCCAAAGGCTAGAAATGGAGGTTTTTAACTAGCAAGCATATGATTTTTGCATCACTGAACTGGGTCTCCTCTGTTTCAGTTAATCTCGCCACACTTTGAATGATTACTTTTTTGCCAGATTGATTTATTTTCCCTCTTAGTCTAGCCATCTTTCAGGTTTAAAACTTTCAGCTTTATTGAGCAAAGGGAGTATCCAAAAGAATTCATTGCGTCTTGGTTTGTGTAAGTCTACCAGCAGGAGAATTTTATCATTCCCTCGGGGTGACTCAGAACCATTCGGGTACCGCTGCCTGGTAAACTATTTCTCTTTATTTATGGTGTGTGAAACGTGAGGGAGAGTAAAATTTGGCCCCCGTGAGCGTTCTTCAAGCCTGCACATTGCTTTACTTCTGTTCCAAACACTGACGTGAGCAGGCTCTGCCGCAGACAGACCCAAAGGTCACTTTTCCATTTTGTTCAGATTGAGAATACTTCAGATAATTATCTGTCTTTTGTATCTAAGAAGAATAGGAGCAGAGGGAGGGAGTCATTTCATTTCCTTGAATTTTCTTTGCTGGCCTGTGGGAGCCCTCTTGAAATTGTAAACCGGAGTGGAGACTTGGCCCACATTGGGAGCACAGTTGCTCCCCAGTTCAGCCCACCCCTTTGCTGAGAGGTTGCTGTTGCTGCAATCCTCTGTTCTTACAAACATAGCTCACTTGATGTCCCAAGAGTCTACCTCCACGTGCATAAGGCCAGTCTGTATAAATCAGATAACATTTCCTCTTGGATGTATATGCTATTGTTAAGTTGCTCAGTCATGTCCAGCTCTTTGTGACCCCATGGGCTGTACCCCATCAGGCTCCTGTGTCTGTGGAATTCTCCAGGCAAGAATACTGGAGTCGGTTGCCATGTCCTTCTCCAGGGGATCTTCCTGACCCAGGGATCGAACCAGTGTCTCCTGCATTACAGGCAGATTCTTTACCATCTGAGCCACCTGGGAAGCCCTCTTGGATGTATAAAACGACTTCAAAGGTTGCAGACATATCGAAAGGCACGCTGCGTGTTTCAGTTATGCCTCTGGGCTGTGGGCTGGTGCTTTTAAGGTACCCAGAGGATGGCAGAGGGAAAACCACAGCTGGGTTAGTAAGACTATTGTGCCACAGAAGACACTGTGGAGGAGGCCTGAATGGTGAGAGCCCAGGAGAATGAAAGCAGCTGTTGGTTGAGAAATTCAGGAATGACTTCTAGAAGGTGTCATTTTCAGGACTGCTTTCCTCGTGTCCAGATACCTGCAATTTGTAAAAATTATAGTTGTGGATTTTATTCATCCAGTTTCTTTATCTTTTTTTTTTTCATAACCAGCATATCTATCTCATATGTACATAGTAATCTTCAAAGAGATGACCGTATTCCACAAAACTTCCATTTAAAGGAATGTGTTGGGAAATTTTAAAATTATGTTGGCTGTTGTAAAAAGTCTCTTAAGCCTAGAATGCATAATAATGGAGTTTCCCAGGTGGCTCAGATGGAAAAGAATCCGCCTGCAACGCAGGAGACTCGGGCTCTATCCCTGGGTTGGGAAGATCCCCTGAGAAGGGAATGGTACCAACTCTAGTATTCTTGCCTGGAGAATATTCTCACCATCCCTACTTTCTCCGAACTTCAGGCTATACTCTCCCATATTCTCTGACAATGTTTCAGTCTCCTGCTTCCCAAAGAAAATAGAAGCTACCAGAATGCAGCTCCTCCAGCTCCCCAGGTGCAGTTATAGAAACCCATCACCATAGCTGTGCCAGCGCCCCCTCCTCCCCATCCAAGGCCAGTCTGTCCTCCCATCTGGGAGCAGAGATTTTGCTCCATCCTTTGTCTCCTTTTTCTCGGGTATCTTCATTCTCTCTCCTTTCTGGGTTCTTCCCATTGGTGTTTAGCAACACACTCTAGTGTTTTTCTGGACCCCACAAATCTCATTTGCTATTACTCTAGTTCAGGTGACTCTAACTTCTTGGGTTTCGGGGGATTTCACGTAAACCTCGGTGTGCTCTGCTAAGCTTATTCTGCTTAGGCATGGCCATCTAAGCCACGGAGGAGACATTTCATCACCATAAGCCTCCGGGAGTATGCACTGATGGGGGTAGATCGTCCCTGTGCTGTAGGAGCTGCATCAGCAGAGACGAAGGGCTCTTCGTGTCAGTGATCACTTCATCTCCTGTGTTCAGCCGAGCACCCCTCCAGCTGTTCTTTCTGCCCGAAATCCCCAGCCTCCTGGACTTCCCAGCTCTTCCTGTTCCTTCAAGATTCTTCTTAGGCATTACTCTTTCAGGAAACCTTCCCTGATGCAGCCAGCCCCAGGAGCCCTTCCAGTATGTTCTGCTCACAGGTCCTGCTTACTTACCCTGGCATGGATCTCCACCCACTCTCTGTGCTGATTCACAAGCACAGACACACACCTGGCTGGAAGCTCCACGACATGCAAAGCTGGGTCCTGTGTCTTTGTGTCCGTAGCACCAAGCAGAAGTCCTGCTCACAGCTGGGGCTTTATTAAAGGCTACCACAGGCAGGTAGGCAGTCTGACAGGAAGGATGAAAGAGAGGCACTTGAAGGTTCATCTAAGTTATATATGTACAGCTTGCCCTGAAAAATAGTTCAGAAGCAAAAACTATTTTCCCTCTTTTTGCTGATTCATTTCTTGCCCCCATATCTCTAAATAATGTACTTAAGTTTCTTCTTGATTTTTCCACATTAAGCATTATCTTTTGACCTCAACAATGTGCATTCAGGATTTAGCTCTCTTTTAGTTTCCCATGCCTACTATAAGATACACAGTTAACATCTTCCAAACCACTATATCATACACTATATCATACATCCCCTCAATAGGTTTGTACTGGAATTTTGGTTAAGCCAATGTTATAATGAGTATAATAATTATGTAATTATTATAATGAGTATGTAAAACATTATCAACCAAAAGAACCATGTGATGTACTTACATCACACTTCTGCCAGTCTTCCCCCTCGATTTCTGGTTAAGGAAAGCCAAGAGAAGATAAGGAACTTCCGCCAAAGTCATTTCACCAGAACCAAGATCAAAGGCCAGACTTCTAATTTCCATTGAAATATTTTTTTTCCATGAAATCAAGCTGCCTCTCAAAAAAAAAAAAATAATTCCTTTAAGTCTCAGTGAATCAATTTGAAGAAAAAAACAAACAAACAAAAGTCAAGCACCGCAACTGGAGACTCCCGGGCCCTGCACCCACTGAGCCCATGTGCTCTGGAGCGTGGCAGCTGGAGACAGCCCAGGCACCACAATGAGGACCCAGTGCAGACAGACAGCAACAGAAACCCCAGACTTAGAACTAGAAAGAATTTGCTCTGGTGTTTCGTTTTGAAATGAGAAAACGCAGGCCCAGAAAGGCTGAGTGACTTCCCCAGGATGACCCCGTGAGTGAGGGGCCACACTGGGTTGGAATTGAGGCTTCCGCATTCAGGCCAGCCCCCACTCCGCTGCACATTCCCTCCTCTCAGTCACTGCTTCCTTCCCCTCAGGCACTTTCCTTCACTTGAAATCGGTGCCTTACAGATGCCCAGCCTCATTCTCTAACTACATTAAACTCACTCGTCCTACAAATGGCATTAAGACAGGTCAGAGAAGTGAAAAATGGGCTATACAGCGTGTTGCTTAAAACCAGGCTGGTGTTAAGTTGCCTTGCCTGGCTGCACAGCCAGAATCCCACACTGTGTTAGCAGCTAGGGTGCGTGCCGTCAGTGGAAGGAGACAGGATGGAAACGTTCCCAGGTGTCGTAAAGAATTAGAGTCGCATCGCAGGGGACAGAGGAGGCGTGGGCAGGACACAGGAAACCTGGCGGCCACGCCGCTCCCCGCAGTTCCGCCCCAGGCCCCAGGTTAACCTGGGGTTTCTGGACTTTGTGCTATGTCCTCTCCAGTTCCCTTCGATGACCCCTTTCATCGCCAGGTGATCAGGTCATGGCTGCACATACACAGCTGCGCGTCCCGAAATTTGCGCTGCCTTCTGCGCTTGGCCTCCCAGAACCCCAAGACGGCGCTCTGGGGGGAGTCCTCAAATGGGGGCACAGAGTGAGCTTAGAGGAGTGGGGGCGCAAGGAGAGGGAGGGGAGCCCCTAGACGAATGCTGAGGGAGCTTGCTGGCACAGCGTCCAGGCCTCTGTCCAGAAGGGGGTTAGAGTTCCCAGGTGTAAACAGGAAACGGGCAGAGAAATGCTGTTAAAGAAACTGTAGCACTAATACAGCAGAGAAGATGACCAACTCGTGTATATTACATAAACCCCCAATCAGTTACAGTCATTCCAGGAATCGTTTGTATCCAATTACCGGGTAGCTCAATATCACTGATATGTAATGTAATTTGTGTCTTATAATTCTGGCCTTAATTTCATTAGAAAGCTTTATTTTGCCCTTTGGCATTTGAGGTTCTAAGTTCATGGTTCACAAAGTAAGAGCCTTCACAACCTAAAATGAAAGTGAAACAGGAGAGTGAAAAAGTTGGCTTAAAACTCAACATTGAAAATACTAAGGTCATGGCATCCGGTCCCATCACTTCATGGCAAATAGATGGGGAAACAATGGAAACGGTGACAGATGTTATTTTCTTGGACTCCAAAATCACCGTGGATGGTGACTGCAGCCATGAGTTAAAAGATAGCTGCTCACTGGAAAAAAAGCCTATGACAAACCTAGACAGTATATTAAAAAGCAGAGACATTACTTTGCTGACAAAGGTCCGTCTAGTTAAAGCTGTGGTTTTTCCAGTCATATATGGATGTGAGAGTTGGACTATAAAGAAAGCTGAGCACCAAAGAATTGATACTTTTGAACTATGGTGCTGAGAAGACTCTTGAGAGTCCCTTGGACTGTAAGACAATCCAACCAGTCAATCCTAAAAGATATCAATCCGTTATGAATATTCATTGGAAGGACTGATGCTGAAGCTGAAATGCTAGTACTTTGGCCACCTGATGCCAAGAGCTAATTCATTGGAAAAGATCCTGATGTTGGGAAAGATTGAAGGCAGGAGGAGAAGGGGACGACAGAGGATGAGATGGTTGGATGGCATCACTGACTCAATGGACATGAGTTTGGGTGAACTCCGGGAGTTGATGATGGACAGGGAGGCCTGGCATGCTGCAGTCCATGGGGTCTCAAAGAGTCGGACACGACTGAGTGACTGAACTGACTGTCTAGCAAAGCGAAACTCAGCGGTACTCTTTTCTCCTCTGCCAAATGTCCTGCTTTCTAACTTGCCTCCTTCAGTCTAGGAGAGCAGCTATCAGGCTTCTATGTATTCTTGGTGGCATGGACCCCACTAGAGCCACTGTGTAGCTTTGGGGTGGCCACAGTTGCGATGCCTATGATGCAGCTGTTCATGTATTTACTGTACATTTCCTGAGCTTCTGTGATACCCAAAGACCAGGAGCTACTCTGATATGACCGAGACGGCCTCTGGATGTTCACAGTGTAGAACGGACGCCAGATTAAATATATCTGGCCATATTTGCCTCTATAGCACTGATTCCAACAATGCTATTTGCCACTTAAAGACATATTTTCTTTATTTTACTCTTTTTTCATTTCTGGCTTCCCTGAGCCTTTGTTGCTGCATGCAGGCTTTCTCTAGTTGCCATGATTTCTCTTGTTGTGGAGCACAGGCTCTAGTACACAGGTGTTAGTAGTTTTCAGCTTATGGCCTAGAGCACAGACTCAGAAGTTGTGGTGCGTGGGTATCTTCCCATGGTATGTGAGTCTTTGCAGGTTGGAGATCAAACCCATGTTCCTCTGCACTGGCAGGTGGATTCTTAACCCTGGGACCACCAGAGAAGTCCTAGAAATATTTTCTTTAAAAATGCGTGTATAGTTTTTACAATAGCCAGGACATGGAAGCAACCTAGATGTCCATCAACAGATGAATGGATAAAGAAGTTGTGGTACATATACACAATGGAATATTACTCACTCATAAAAAGGAACAAATTTGAATCTGTTGAACTGAGATGAATGAATCTAGAGCCTATTATACAGAGTGAAGTAAGTCAGAAAGAGAAAAACAAATATCATATATTAACACATATATTGGGATCTAGAAAAATAGTACTGATGAACCTATTTGAGGGCAAGGATGGAGATCCGCATGTATAAAATGGACCTGTGGACACAGCAGAGAAGGGAGCCCTAAGCCCTAAAGTCGCTCAGTCATGTCTGACTCTTTTGCTACGCCATGGACTATACAGTCCATGGAATTCTCCAGGCCAGAATACTGGAGTGGGTAGCCTTTCCCTTCTCCAGGGGATCTTCCCAACCCAGGAATTGAACCCAGATCCCCCACATTGCAGGCAGAGTGTTGAGACGTGTACACTACCATGTATAAAATAGATAGCTAGCAGGAAGCTGCTGTATATAACACAGGGAGCTCAGCTCAGTGCTCTGGGATGACCTAGAGGGGTGAGATTGTGGGGAAGGAGGCTCCAGACAGAGAGGATATGTGTATACTTATAGCTGATTCACACTGTCGTATGGCAGAAACCAGAACAATATTGTGAAGCAATCAATTAAAAACATTTGTAAAAAGAGGGGAAAATGCCTGTGATATATGCACACGATAAAGGCATCCATTCTAGTTATTTCATGTGTGTATTTCGCCCACACTCCACGTGGTGTGTTTGAGCTGGAGCGGCAGTCTGAAGGCCCCCTCACCCACCGAGCCTCAGAGCACAGAGCCGTAAATACTCTCAGCCAGTGAGTGACGTACGCCGTCCTCCTGAGCTCTGTGTGTGTGCAGTGCATAGGGCTTATTTCTCTACAGCCTCTCAGTGCCATTGTTTTGCTTTCTGGTTAATGGTTTTAACTCATCGTGGTTGTCCAAAAGTGCAGAGAATGCTGGGCTTTTGGAAGCAGAGGAAGACTGTCTTGCTAGATGTGAAAACACAGGTTTTACAAGAACTCCATGTGCTTTGAGGAAATGGTGGAGGAAACTCAAGGTAAACATCAGTAGACAATGGCTTCATAAACAGGATTAGAATCTAAAATGATGCACCAACAATGGTATGAAGAATAGCTGAAAGAAACGATGGCTGCTGACATAGCCTGACTTTAACACAAGCGAAACAGAAAACCATTTGCCAAAAATGTCTGATGCTGGACATCTCCACGAGGAGGATGCTGTGGTAACCTGTCCACACTGATTCAGTTAGTGTTCCTATTTTCAGAAAAGAATTCCCCCAAGCTACATGTGTTTGCATGGAGATCTGGTCAGTGCTTCCAAGCATTTTTAGAACCTGGTCTTATTAAAACCCCCTTTGCTGTTCCCCACCCTAGTGGTTGGGTGGCTTTTCTACCCACCCTTCCTTTTCCCAGCAACTTAACATCTCAGAGAATCCTGTTGACAGGGAAAGCACAATAGATTTTAAAACTGCCACACAGATTTTGTGTCCTCAGAGGGAACACAAGGCTTGGGTATAAGACTGAAATCACCTGGGCCAGGAAATGCCAGGAAAGATCGTTTAGCTTCTGTAATAATAAAAGCAGATGGCAGTAGATGTCTCTTGCCAGGGCCACTGTGTGTATCACAGAACCAAAGCATTTGCACACTCTTTGACGTAGTAGAGATGGCCTTGTGTGGCCAGCCTTTTCCTTGGCTGTGGATGTCTGTTGGCCAGGCTTGAATTGACTCAAATGTTGAATGTTAACCTTTTAAAGTCTCTGAAAAGAAAAGACGCAAAAAATAGAGAAGGTAGATACACAAAGACCATCAGTTTGCCCTGCCTTCACTCTCTGAGGGCTTCCCAGGTGACGCTAGTGGTAAAGAACTCACCTGCTAATGCAGGAGACTGTAAGAGCCCCTGGAGAAGGCAATGGCAGCCCACTCCAGTATTCTTGCCTGGAGGGCCCCATGGACAGAGGAGCCTGGCGGACTGCAGTCCACGGGGTCGCAGAGTCAGACACGACTGACGTGGCTCAGCACGCACGCCACTCTCTCTGAGTTTAATTAGCAGCTGTTCTGTGAGAAGGTTTGCAAGGCTCAGCAGGGCCAGTGACAGCAGGCGGTATCCACGCTGGCTTGTCCACGCCAGGGAACTGTTGCCATGCCAATTGTTTGTGATTTTCTAACATGGCTTTTTGACAGTCACCTACACACAATGATAACAACCTTTGGTTTCCCTTAAAGACTGGTTTGTGCTTAAACCGTCTTAATCCGTGAACCATCCTCTTGATTCCATTATCTACGTTCCGTATTGTCAAAGTTTCCAAAAGCCCTCTGCATCTTTTGTTCCTGTTTGAATATAAGCAGAAGAAAGAGATGAGTAAGGACTAAGTAAAGTTTGAGGTTACTTTAGGCAGATTCTGCATTGTGTTGTAGACAGCTGTTCCAACAGCTCTGTCTAGATCAGAAAGCAGGAGAGAGGCTGCTACCCACACACGTGGGGGGCACAGCGTCAGCTCAGGCAGGCGGCTCCCCAGAAACTGGAGCTGAGGCCAAGGCAGGGATCAGAGTCAAGCTGCGGGAAGTGCAGGATCGGGATTTGAGAACCATGCCACAGGGCCAGCAGGGCCGCGTGTTTCCTGCCCATCGGGAGATGGCTGTCCACTGACCAGGGGCTGAGCACTGCTGTGCTATTTGCCAGTTACAGGCTGGCAGGAGGAGTTCCTGCCAGCAGCTTATTGTGAAGAGCACTGTATGCAGAAGCTGAAACTCTTGCATTCTGTTGCTGATCTGCCTCTCCCACTGCATTTAATACATATTTATTAGGCATCTGGGCTTCCCTGGTCGCTCAGCAGGTAAAGAATCTGCCTGCAATGCAGGAGACTCTGGTTCAGTTCCTGGGTTGGGAAGATCCCCTAGAGAAGGGATAGGCTACCCACCCTGGTATTCTTGGGCTTCTCTGGTGGCTCAGATGGTAAAGAATCCTCCTGTAATACAGGAGACCTGGGTTCAGTCCCTGGATGGGGAAGATTCCCTGGGGGAGGGCATGGCAACCCACTCCAGTATTCTTGCCTGGAGAATCCCATGGACAGAGGAGCCTGGTGAGCTGTGTCAATGGGGTCACAAAGAGTCAAACGCGACTGAAGTGACTAAGCACAGCACAGCACATGTGTGCATAAGTCACTGTGCCAGCAAAGGTAAGGTAGAAAAAGAGTTGTTCCTGTGGGGAGAATCTTCTTCAGAAGCTTTGAACACAGATAGAGGAATAACATAGGAGGCACACAGGGATGCATTCCAGAACATCGCATCTGGTGGAGAAAGGATGTTTGGGGGTTACAGTTTCAAATATTTTAAAGTATTTATCAATCTCATCATTTAAAAAAAGAGCTGCCCACTCCTTCAGGACTAGGGAGACAAGAGTTGCTATGGGACAAGCCACAGACCCGCCCTCTGCCTGTCGCCTGTCGGTGCTCAACTCACAGGCCTTGTCTTCAGGGCCAGGGAACAGTCCCAGTGTGCCCCTCATCAGCTCCCCACCTCATCCCTCATTTCTGCCTGCTTGCTGGTCCCTAGACTTTATTTCCCACTTTTGTGATAAGAGCACTTACCATGTGAATGCCCTTTATGGGGGAATTATTTAGTATGAATGAATATCAGCTATAGGATTGTTTTTCAATATTAATGATCACAAATTAGATCATCTCCTGCTTTTTAAGAACTAAGAGGATTAAAGAGGACAGGAGGTCATTGAATACGTGAAAGTGTTGCCACCAGCCAGGGGGAAACTGAAGATGAATTATATACTTTGATGGCTTTGCCAAAAGTGTAGCTGGAACACAAAGAAGCTGCCTGTGGACAATGGTAGTTTGATCATGCGTTATCATTGTAGAGTCGCGTGTTGTTTATGACAACTGGATAAGGAATTATTGCTTTTTTTTTTTTAAGCAGCTGTCTTCATATGAAAGACTATAATACCTAGGGACATATTAATGTGACTTTCATTGTATCTGTGATAGAAATTTCTTATATTTTTCATATGCATGCATGCTAAGTCACTTCAGTCATGTCCAACTTTGCAACCCTATGGACTGTATCACACCAGGCTCCTCTGTCCATGGGATTCTCTAGGTAAGAATACTGGAAATGGGTTTTCATGCCCTCCTCCAGGAGATTTTCCTGACCCAGGGATCAAACCTTCATCTCTTATGTTCCCTTACTTTGGCAGTCAGGTTCTTTACCAGTAGCACCACCTGGGAAGCCCCTATTTTTCTTATAACCTCAGAAAAGAATATGTTTGAGGCAAATGTATTCAGTACCTTATTATGGTCTGTATTACACTGTACTGTGACTTTGTTCTACATTATAAAATATTTTCCTGGAAGCAAAGATCCTGTTTCTTGTTATCTCCATATTCTAGGGAGTAGTGAATGTATCATAAACATACACAGAAATGTTTGAATAAGAAAATAAATGATTGAGTGCATTGAATTGCTTGCTAATCATCAAATCATAGACAACTGTAATAAGTAGAATTTCTGATATTATCATGGCAGTTTTCAACATCAGGAAATTTAAAGCACATCTTCTGGAAGTAGGACATCCTGCAAAGATCAATACCATGGCTCCTGCCCCCCTGCCTCTCATTTGTCTTTTAATAAATGAATCAGTTAGTTTGCATGCATTGGGCACCAAGTAGCAGAAAACCCAACTTACAGTAGCTTAAACTATAAGGACAGGGCTTCCCGGTGGCTCAGCGGTAAAGAATCCACCTGCTAATGCTGGAGACGCGGGTGCATCTCTACCTCGGGAAGATCCTGTGTGCTGCAAAACAGCTAAGCCCGAGTGCCCAGCTATCAAGCCTGTACTCTAGAGCCCAGAAACCACAGCTCCCGAGCCCACGCCCTGTAACTCCTGAAGCCCGTGTGCCCTAGAGCCTGTGTTCTGCAGCAAGAGAAGCCACCACAACTAGAGTGGAGCCCCCACAGCAACAAAGACCCAGCACAGCCAAAAATAAATAAATAAAAAGGTCTTTATATTAAAAAAAAAAAAAAACCTATGTCTAATAACATTTATTATTTGCTGATGTAGAAACCAGAAGTAAGTGACTCTGTGGCTGATTGAGCAGCTCGGGTGTCATCAGGGACACCACCCACTCCGTCCTCCCCGCTTCCACCTCCTCCTCATTGCCCTGTGGTCACCAGGTGGCCACCCCAGCTCGAAGCACCACGTCCTCACTCCGTGTCCAAGCCAGCGCGCCTGTGTGCTGCAAGGGAGGGGCAGGCAGTCCCTGCAGGGCCGCGAGTGAGCGCTGTACCCAAGAGGAAAATCGTTCCCAGAAACCTCCCAACAGAATTTGTCTTACGTCGCAGCTCCCAGACTTTCTTCCCCAGACACATCGCTGGCAGAGGGCAATGGGATGGCTGGGCCTCATCCCAGCTAACCATGATTCATCTGACTTCTGTTTAGAGAGGAGAAAGAGACAGTGGATGTCAGAGAGGCAGCTGCAAACGCCTGCTGAACCACACCTTGTCTCCAGCTGGAAAATGAGAATCAGCTATGTTGTCCAGTCATTCCTCCAAGAACGTACTTTCCTTCCAAGAGTGTGTTCTGGCTATTTATATCGTTTCACTGATGGTTTTTAAAAAATCATGAGTGTGAGGAGGAGCCTAAAGTATAGGGCCTTGCCGAGGATTACAGGGCTTTTGTGAGTCACGTCCCTCCGCTACTTTGGGTTTGGGTTGCTTCACTCTGGAACATTTTTTATGAGTTATAATTTACAAGGCCTATGTTTTGTTTTTCCAACTTGATTCATATGAAAGAGGACAACTCCTTGGGATTGAAACATGCTTATCTAAAAGGATGTAGGATGATCAGCTGTGACCAACACAGCAAAGAGCTCACCATGGGCATCAATTTGCATCAACACTTGTAAGAGACCATGATATTTCATGTTTGGGGCAAAATTTTGATCCATGTGAGTGAACACACGAGTGCTTAGTCGCTTCAGTCATTCTTACTCTTTGCAAACCTATGAACTGTAGCCCACTAGGCTCCTCTGTCCATGGGATTCTCCAGGCAAGAATACTGGAGTGCGTTGCCATGCCCTTTTCCAGGGGATCTCCCTGACCCAGGAGACCCTGTCTCCTGCATTGGTAGGTAGGTTCTTCACCATTAGCGCCACCTTCGAAGCTGTAAGTGAACACTTAAGTATTCACTTAAGTAGGGTGTATATCAGTAACTGGATTGGCTTGTTTGAACTCTTTCTAGATGAAAAGTGAAAGTGTCAGCCACTCAGTTCTGCCTTACCCTTTGCAACCCCATAGACTGTAGCCCACCAGTCTCCTCTATCCCTGGATTTCTGCAGGCAGAAATACTAAACTGAGTTGCCATTCCCTTCTCCAGGGGATCTTCCCAACTCAGGGATCAAGCCCAGGTTTCCTGCATTGCAAGCGGATTCTTTACCACCTGAGCCACCAAGGGAAGCCCTTCTAGATGAGACCAGTCTTCAAAGGAAATGCATTCCAAGTCTTTCTCAACACATACTTCAAATAGTTCAGCAGTTTATCAACTTTCGGAATGACCAGAGATTCTGAGCATCTTTTGTCCCCAAGAGGCAGACTTCCTCAAATGACATGCGTTCCTTGGTGTCTGTTGCACTTTCTGTCTGGGCTGGACTGTCCTAGGCTTCCTGTGACCTGTAAAGGTGTCACAACTCTTATGAGGTATGTCGCCTCATACCTTTTATGAATCATTGTCAGTTCACGTAAGAGATGCCCTAAAATGGCTTTGGAAGCCGCTTATCAGATGCGCTCCTCCCATCCACCTAGAGAAACAGACTCCTGTGACTGTAGTGGCATTCATAGCATGACTCAGATAAACTCCCCAAATGCTGCTTTTAAGTAAATATCCTTGGTAATTCATGGTATGTGTTTTTCTGGAATCCAGTGTGTTTGGGCTGATGAGTGTTTTTGTCAAGAATTTGTCAATTTTGAAACATCTCCAGACTCCCATTTGGGGTTGGTGGGGAGCAGCCGTGTTGGCAATGTGAGCCGTGCCAGTTCCCAGCAGGACACGCAGGTGACAACACAGCAGTTCCTTTCTGCCCAGAAAGTTTACACAAATTTTCTTCCTCCCTGATGGCCCATTGTAGGTGTCTTCGCAACTCCAAGAGTGTCATTTTGCAGGTAGCTGAGGGGCCTGTTTGAGAGCCCTTTTCTTTTGCCTTGTGCCATCATTTTTAGTACTTGTTCTTGAAAGGCTATTCTCTTACAGCTGCTGCTGCTGCTGCTAAGTCGCTTCAGTTGTGTCCAACTCTGTGCAACCCCATAGACGGCAACCCACCAGGCTCCCCCGTCTGAATTGCAGTGAAATGTCTAAAGGAGATTGGGATGACCCAGAGACATGGTATGGGAAGGAAGGTGGGAGGAGGGTTCAGGATTGGGAACACGTGTACACCTGTGGCGGATTCATGTTGATGTATGGCAAAACCAATACAGTATTGTAAAGTAAAATAAAGTAAAAGAAAAAAGAAAAAGAAAAAAATTAATTGGTTTATAATGAAAGTAAAGTTACTAAGACATCTAGGACTCTGTTTTCTTTGCCTCTTCTGAAGTTCTTTTATTTATTTATTTTGTATTGAAAGAAAGTGAAAGTGTTAGTCGCTCAGTCTAGTCCGACTCTTTGCGACTTCATGAACTGTAGCCCACCAGGCTCCTCTGTCCGTGGGATTCTCCAGGCAAGAATACTGGAGTGGGTTGCCATGCCCTCCTCCAGGGGATCTTCCTGACCCTGGGATCACACCTGTGTCTCCCACACTGCAGACAAATTCTTCACTGTCTGAGCCACCAGGCAAGCCCATTTTGTACTGAAGTATAGTTGATTTACAATGTTGTGTTAATTTGAACTGTACAGAAGTGTCTCAGTTACATATATATGTATGTATATACACATTCTTTCCTCTTTTCTTTTCCATTGTTCCCTGTGCTCTCCAGTAGGACTTTGTTGTTTATCCATTCTTTTATTTATTTTTAATAAATAATACACACACCCTAAAGTGACGGCTGGTGTTAAGAACAGCTACTCCACTAATGCTCTCATGGCCCAGACCATTTTTAGAGCCTCCTCTTTTAGAAGTGACCTGTAAAGGTGTCACAGCTCTTATGAAGCCAGCTAGTCTCATTGTTTTATAATTGGGCCTGATTTTGACTAAAACTGCTCGTTTACCAGATTTTGAATTGTTTAATCAGTTAGAACATGTCAATGTTAAGTGGAATGGGAAAAATTATTTAGTTCAACCCCCTTTAGTTTCTGATGAGAAGGTTTAGCCCCAGAGAAGTTAATTGACTTTCTAAAGAGTGCAGAGTAAGTTAGCAAATAATTCACACACATCAGAACTGTTTGGTTCATACACATCAGTTCCAAATATCCTTTAGCTATTTATTAAAAATCAAATCTACTTTTAAAGAATACATAATTTCCACCATTAAAGATGTTAAAATAGAATCTGCCTTGGACTCTGCAGATCCTTCCTAAAGTACTCCAGAAGTGTTTTGAACACCATTATTATAATAAATGTATCTTTATGGATTAAAAAGCTAATCATCTTATTATAATAAATATATTTCCATATGTAAGTTCCATTATTTTTTTTAAAAAATCCGTTAGACTGTAGTCATAACTTTTATGTAGATTTCTTAAATTGACACAGAATAAAACTATCTCAATTTTGAAATGTTTCTTATTATTCTCATTTCTTGTGGAAAACATCTATAAGATACTGCTAAGATAACCAAACATTATCTCCTGGCTGAGGCAAGCTTGTCCTCGTTCTGTGCTGTCCAGCGAGATAGTCACGGACTACATATGGTAATTTCAAACTTAAATTTTAGTTAATTAAATAAAATTTAAAAATCAAGTACTCAGTAGGTACATTGCAAATAAGCTACCATATTAGATGCCTCAAGTATAAATACTTCTATCAGCACAGAAAATTTTATCAGTTAGTGCTGGTCTAGAGTTCTTGTAGTCAGTATACATATTTTAATTTACTTCGAATCTCTTACACTCTCTCTAAAAAAGTTAGAAAGTGGTGGCAAGTTTTGGGGAAAGTACTTTAAATGTTTGTTTGTTCTCTAAATGTTGCTAGCTATTCTGCATACTTTAATTTTTTAAAAGAAGAATTTATTTTCACCCATTTTTTTTTTTGGAGCATGATTTTATGCATGGAATTCATGTCAACTGTCATGTCCTGGCTGCTAAATTTTAAAATATACTGAAGTTATGGCAAAAGCTCTGTCAGTGCTGCCAAAGCTAAAGGCAGAAATGTGTTAGTTACTCACTCGTGTCCCTCTCTTCACAACCCTCTGGACTGTAGCCTGCCAGGCTCCTCTGTCCATGGGATTTTCCAGGCAAGAATACTGGAGTGGGTTGCCATGCCCTCCTCCAAGGGATCTTCCCGACCCAGGGATCAAACCCACATCTCCTGCATTGCAGGTGGATTCTTTACCATTTGAACCACCAGGACTTCCCTGGTAAGGGCAGAAAGGTCCAGTTAATTGAAATCTTGTTACAATGTCATAGTATTTGAAATGAACTAGTCTGGATATGACACAGTGGAAATTATGTTGAATTCATTCTTGATAGCCATTTTATTTGCAAAGGCCTTAAGTTACCTTGCCTGGAGAATCCCATGGACGGAGGAGCCTGGTGGGCTACAGTCCATGGATGGGGTCACAAAGATTCGGACACGACTGAGTGACTTCACTTGAGTTACCTACCTACCTTTGTTTATCCTAACATCCAGAATGAAAAGTCCACTCTCTAAGAAGGCACAGGTCAGCTCTCAAGACTGACCTGGTGTCTTGCTCCAGGTCCATTTCCAAGCTCCCCTGCTCTACTGTGAGCAATTCGAGGGCAGTGACCAATCCTCCATGGCTTTTGTAGGCCTCACGGTACTTCGATGATACCTTGCCAATACATTTCCCATTAAGGCTTGTTTGAACAAACAGTTGATCTGGTCTGCCCTGAAGATCACTGTATTTGGGAGCAGGCTCATAGGGTGCATGGATGTGACTGCTTCAAATGCTTTTTACTGTGGAGTAATATCTATTGAGCTGACTGCTAGGATGGAACTCCTGTGTGGTTATCAGTACTTTTGGTGAATCTGTGCTGAATTAAATGGGACCAATGAATGAGCCATAGGCCCTCAAAGAGAAAGGCTAAAGTGCCGCTTGTTCCGTCTGAGCTGCAGGAACAGTAAGTCCAGTTTTAAAATACAGATGAACTAGGAGAGCTATAGACACCATAATGAGAGTGGGCCCAGAGAGTAAGCAGTGTTTAGTCTCTGTGCACGTAACATATATCAGTGAAGCCCACAAAGGTATATTTTCTGGGTTTCTTTTTTCATATATTTCATATAAAATAGCCATTTTCTGAGGAATGGGATTTCTTTGAAAATTAAATAGATGAATGTTTATCTGCCATGACTCAGCTGGACCAGGTGGACTATAGTCCAGTAGGCTCCTCTGTCTGTGGAATTCTCCAGACAAGAATATTGGAGTGAATTGCCATTCCCTTCTCCAGGCGATCGTCCCAACTCAGGGATTGAACCCTTGTCTCTTCCATCTCTTGCATTGATTGGCGGGTTCTTTACCACTAGCGCCACCTGGGAAGCCCCATGATCCAGTCTTAACTCCTTTTTTTTTTTTTTGTAAAGAATAGTTTTTATAATTAAATTTGTTTCCTTCCCAACTCAGTGGATGTAAAATCTGGTGAAATTTTGCCAGACACGAATAGCATCTATCGTGAGCACCTATCAACAGCATCTATCAGGTTATGAGCTACCTTAAGGACTTAGGGATAAACAGTCCTTTCTTTCTGTCCTGCAGGTTCTGGCCTTAGTCACGGAGAGTGGTAATATCTTATTTCTTTGTTTTTAGATAACAATTGAAAGAGAGAGCGGTGAAGACGTGAGTTCCCCCAACACGGGAAGGAGGACCCAGACAACATGCCGCATGTGGGTGGTAACACCTGGGCTGGCGGCACAGGTTGGTAGCACGGGCACTTTCCTGGGTCAGGCTTCCAGAGACTCCATGAGCCCATGTGGACAGCCCACCAGCCCCAAGAAGGCTCAGGAGTCAGTTTGCCTTCTCCTCCAACCCCGTTAGTCAGCTGGAGTGTGCTTCTGCCCTCTGACGCAGCGTGATTTTAAGACATGGAAAAGCCCTGGCATTTGAGGCCTGCAGACTCAGCAGACAGTCAGAGGTAGCAGCCCCCTGACCTCAGACCGTTCTGGTCCTCATTCATCAAAGGGGCCTGCTGTGAACTGCCTCCCAAGATTGTGGTGAGGATTCAGTAAGATTATGACTGCAAAGCGCCGAGCTCAAGACCTGGCAAGAAAAATGCATTCATTAAAAGTGTTAATCCCCTCTTTTAAATTCCCTGTCCTTGGGACCATTCCAGAAATCGACAGTAAATTCTTTCTGGACCAGCTGACTTTGAAAAGACATGGTCCTTGTCTTCCACATTTCAGAAGAGAGTACGTCGAGGCTGCGGGGTTCTGAGATAAGAGAGATGGTTGTGGTCTGAGCCGATGACTGGGGTCTGTCCCTTCCTCTTGGCTGCCTGTCGAGAGCATGCATTGTTCCCAGCCAGGACCAGGGCCTTCCTCTTTCCTCTGCGGCAGCTGGAGCGACACAGCTGTGGGGCCGCAGGAATACAGCCAGACTGTGTGCACACCGTCTGATCTTATCGCGGCTGTGAGCTGCGCCAGCACGAGCTCTGCTCTCCGTCTTCGCTGGGGACGGTCTGTGCTCCTTGGCCTTGACAGCCTCGGGAGGAAATGGGCTACTGTCCGGGGACAATGTGCTGTCCAGCAGGCCCATGGACCCCTCGCCTGCTCTGTTTATTCATCAAGCATCAGCTTGAAAGGAAGAATATTTTTAGAAATGGCCTTTGATCTGAAAGTCAGTGTCAAGCCAGCAGGATTTAATCCCTGTGGAATCATTGTGGGACACGCTGGCCAGATGCAGGCTTCTCAGCCATAGGCTACTTACTCTGGAGCGGAGGTGCTCGCTTGTTATTCAGCTCACGTCTAACAGCTCGTGTATCTATCCGGGCTGATGACCCTGCTTTTACTTCCCAGCCGGGTTGTCAGTCTATCAGGGAGGGCTCTTTCACTACAAATTCTTTTTCTCTTTGTCCCTCTCTGCCTTAGAAATCTCTGCACTGAAGGTAATCATTTGATTACATGAGTCATTTAATTCCTTTTTCATCATCAAAACCTCTCCTCTGTCTTTATCCCCCATATCTTCACAGATTTAGGATGTCCAGGGTTAGTTTTAATATTATATCTTGAGATCTAGACTCTCTGGCAAGCCTTTTCATTTTGGCACTAGTGGTAAAGAACCTGCCTGCCAATGCAGGAGATGCAAGAGACATAGGTTCAACCTCTGGGTTGGGAAGATTCCCTGGAGAAGGGTGTGCCAACCCCCTCCAGTATTCTTGCCTGGAAAATTCCATAGACAGAGGAGCCTGCCAGGCTACAGTCCATGGGGTCGCAAAGAGTTGCACGCAGCTGAGCTCACACTCTGGAGTCACAAGTTCAAATTAAAGGCTTCTTGGAAGTGCAGGTTGTGAAGAATTCCACCCTCATGTCTTCTCCACCCCTATCTGACTTTGCCAGGGGACTGACTGTCACTCACACCAGCCTCTAGATGGTTGTAGGTCATTCCCTCCTTTCACCAGAAACGATCTCATCTCAGCACCTGGGAAGTTTTAAGTTCTCATTTATGACCTACCCATAACTAAGGAGAACCTCCGGTAGAAAGGGAGTTAGGTCTCAGGACAGCATTTCCACCCCTGAGTCTCATGACCATAGTCCTCTCCACCCATTAACCATCCATAAGTGACAGCCAGGAGTCACACACATCCAAGGTGGAATTTTCCACCAGCAATTTATAAATAAAAAAGAAATAAGATGTGCTGGAATCAAAGGATAAAAATACTGTAATTAATGGGCTGTTCCATGGTATTTCCCAAAAGGAAATGACCTACCTGGACTTTGATAAGGGAAGCAGAGTGTGCTGAGTTGTTACTTTTAACTTACTACACCAATTAAGGCTTCAAGGGAGAAAAGGAAAATGTAGCATAATTTATCCAAAGCCTAAACACTTTCAAAATTTCCACTTTATGAAACTTAGAGATGAGCTCTCTCTATGCGACTGGAAGTTGTCTACATAATGATAGAGAGAGAAGTCCCTTATAGAGCTCTCATTTTGTGCCAGTTGCTGTGCTGAGCGTGACTGAGACACAGAGAAGTTAGCGAACTTCCCTCAAGGACACGTGACTAGTACGTTGGACCCAGGATTCAAACTCAGGCAGTCTGACTTCAGTTCAGTTCAGTTCAGTTCAGTCTCTCAGTCGTGTCCGACTCCTTGCAACCCCATGAATCGCAATACTGTACTATATAATGCTAGTGTGCCTATTAATACTGTTAGTATACTCTACTAATCAATACTTGACTATAATGTACAATATTATGCTACCCCTCCAATATTGGGATCTCTTCTAAGTTCCCAAGTTATGTGTAAAGGAGCAAAAGAAACTAATTGCCAATATTTTAATCATTATAAAGCTGGGGTAATAAACTGGTAAGCCAGGGCCCAAATCTAGCCAATATATATATTTTGGTGGTCCATGTCGTGTTTTAAGATGATTTGAATTTGAATATATTTAGACAAGGCAAGTCCTCTCTAGTTAGCCAAGTTCTCACCACTTCTTATAGTATTATCTACCTAGTCTTCTAGGCATTTAATTTATACCTACAACATACAGTATTACATAATACATGTTACAACCATGTAAAGTGTTAAGTCGTTCAGTCATGTCCAACTCCTTGTGACCACATGGACTGTAGCCCACCAGGCTCCTCTGTCCAAGGGATTCTCCAGGCAAGAATACGGGAGTGGGTTGCCATTTCCTTCTCCAACAAGCGTGTAAACTTGGGTTTATATTTTAAAACTGTCCCAAAGCTGACAGTATTTATCATTGTATGTTACTCTAAGCTAAAAGTCCAAGTATAATTACTGACTTCTCATCTGGCTCAGCCACTGATAGGAGTTCACGTGTCTGTCACTTAACCTCTCTGCGCTTTATTTTTACCACTTGCAAAGCAGAAGAAGCAATATCCATAGCCTAACCATCTTTCTTTGATTTTAATGAAAAATCAGGTTACTGTGAAGAAAGAGGAGTGTTGTTCATTTAATTAACATATGTATACACGAAGTATTTGGGGCTTCCCCAGTGGCTCAGAGGTAAAGAATCTGCCTGCAAGGCAGGAGCCACAGGAGACACGAGTTCAGCCTGGGTTGGGAAGGTCTGCTGGAGGAGGGCATGGTAACCCACTCCAGTACTCTTGACTGAAGAATCCCCATGGACAGAGGAGCCTGTTGCAAAGAGTTGGATATGATTGAAGTGACCACATGCACGCACACACCAAGTATTTATGGTGTTTAAGCTCTGTACTCTTAAAGGTTACAAAGATATATAAAATATAATCCCATTCATCCTATAGGTGGTAAGAAAAGAAAAAATATAAGGAATAACAAATAGGGCATAAGTGTATTGATCCCCGTGTGGCTGTCATCAGGTGAGGAGTCATGGATTTTGGACTGAGCCTTGAAATATGGGTTGGAATTTGTTGGATGGAGAAGAGTATCCTAAACTGGGGGACATCTTGTGTTTCCAGAAGAAAGTCATTTGAATAATTACTAGTTTTCCCACTGGCTCAGTGATAAAGAATTTGCCTGCAATGCAGGAGCCATGGGAGACACAGTTTTGTTCCCTGGGTGGGGAAGATCCCCTGGAGAAGGGCATGGCAACCCACTCCAGTATTCTTGCCTGGGAAATCCCACGGACAGAAGAGCCTGGCAAACCACAATCCATAGTGTCTCAAAGAGTCGGACACAACTTAAGGGACCTAGCACAGCATGAAGGTATAATTAATATACTTCATGGGACGGCCTTAAAGCCCTGCTCTTTTGTGGTCTAGATCAGACTAGTCACCTGGCTTTCCTGGTTTCCTCCCAGGTGGAAGAGACACCGCAGGCCTGGGCGGCAAGGGAGGTCCTTATCGGCTGGACGCAGGCCACACAGTCTACCAGGTCTCTCAGGCCGAGAAGGACGCTGTTCCTGAGGAGGTGAAGAGAGCTGCGAGAGAGATGGGCCAGAGAGCGTTTCAACAGAGGTGGGTGGTCCCCACTGCGTCCGGAGCGGGGAAACATCACGGCAAACCCTAGGCAGACCCAGGTTCTGTGATTCTCCACTTCATGCAGCCACTTAGACCACAAACTGCAACCTGTAGCCACCTCACCCCCCATTGGAGACAGCTGAGTGAACATAATCCCCGGCTTTTTCAGGCCCTTTTAAATGTATTAATTGCATATAACGGTATAGAGGAAGAAGTGAGCACATTAGAAGGTAAAACGAGGGACTTCCCTGGGCAGTCCAGTGCTTAAGGCTTCACCTTCCAGTGCAGGGAGTGCAGGTTGATCCCTGGTTAGGGAGCTACGATCCCTCATGCCTCAAGGCTGAAAAACCCAAAGCATAGAAAACAGAAGCAATATTGTCACAAATTCAATGAAAACTTTAAAAAACAGTTCACGTCAAAAAAAATAAATCTTTTTAAAAAGTAAAACCAAAGGTATTTCCCTCTGGAGAAACTAAAGTCAGATCATTCCATCCACATCTATTCCCAGGCCACACAGCAAATTGAGATAACATTCCATGATGGTCGCTTCCTGCCCCTCCGGAATCTTGTAGATTTATGTGGAGACAGGACTAGTGTACACACACACACACACACACACACACTCTTTCACACACACCCTGTTTAAGTGCTGAAGTCACGTGATACAGAGGCTTTGCCCTCTAGCCATACAGAGAAGGGAAAAGCCACTGGGCTGATGTGAGGTGAGGCCTGAACACAGCCAGTATTTGGACTTTCCAGGAAAGGAAAGCTAAGTGAGCAAGCCGGGATGAGCAGAGTGACTGTGGCCGAGAGCCAACCATATCCATACCAGCTGGGGCCAGGGGGAGTGGGGTTGACTGTCAGTGAGTGGAGGCCTTGAGATCCAGGCCCATGCGCCTGTAGCTTTCATTCTGGAACCATGTGGGGCCACTCTGATTGGAATCATCTAGAACATGAGAAGAAACCTCACGACTCTTTCCCTAGACATCCACCTGGGTTCTTCAGCTCAAAGTGACAAGTACCAAAGAACCAGGAAGATCTCCTTTGGGATTGAGGGTGAGAGTCATGGTCTGGGGGGTAGATTTAAGCTGTTGGGCTCTGTGAAAGGAGCTGGGCACAGTTCAAATAAAGCAGGCTCTCCAGCATCCACGAGTTCTGAAATTCCTCCTACGCAGGACATCTGGTATTACATTATGTGCTGGGCTTAAACATCCTGCAAGTAAACAGTCCAGAACAATGGGGACAAAAACTGAGGTCCCTCCGGACACACCCTCAGGAAACCCTGCAAGGCTTCGGGCCCTCGTGTACTCAGCAGGTAGATACGACAAGTGTCACTCCCAGCCCTTCTGCCGGCTTCCCTGGAGACCTCCAACAATTGATTTCTCCTCGCCGTGCATCAGTCTGTTCTTTTGGTGATAGGTGACTCCCTTCCCCCTTCCTCTCAGAGAGGTTGCAAGGACAAATGATGTTAGGAATGGAAACAGTTTAAACTTCTCAAAAAAAAGGTGGGAGGAATCCAATAATGCAAGGTCTTGCTAGAATTAAGATACAGTTTTAATTTTACATGTCATATAAACAATAAATATGTACTTGGGAAAGGAACCGAATAATTAGATACGCATCATCTTCTCCTTCCCAACCAATGAACTCCTGTTGTTCCCACACTGAAAACCTCACCAGTGCTGTCTCAGTTTTTGTGTAAGCGGGCAAGTGAATAGAGCAATTCACACAGCAGGACTTGTAAGTCGTGGTGGTGGTTTGGTTGCTAAGTCGTGTCTGACTCTTGCAACTCCATGAACTGTAGCCTGCTGGTCTCCTCTATCCTTGGAATTCTCTAGGCAAGAATACTGGAGTGGGTTACCATTACTTCTCCAATTGTAAGTCATGCTTGGATGCAAGTATAGAACCCCTTCTCTAATTCCCATGATAGACAGTGAGGAATCTAGTTTGTTAAGTACAATTGCTCCACAGGATAAAGAAATTAGGGAGCATCTGTGATAATAAGGCTATTAAATTTAGTGGATATAAGGGAGGAGAGAGAAAAAGTGGAGAAGGGACTGAGAAAACCGTGAAAGTGTTACTCACTTCATCGTGTCTGACTCTTTGCAACCCCTTGGACTGTAGCCCACCAGTCTTCTCTGTCCATGGGATTTTCCAGACAAGAACACTGGAGTGGGTTGCCATTCCCTTCTCCAGGGGATCTTCCTGACCCAGGGATCGAACCCAGGTCCCCAGCATTGCAGACAGCTTCTTTACCATCTGAGACACCATACACCTCTACTAAACGCTGCAGAGAGGAATCCAAATCCAAGTGAAAGAGTACCAGAAGGTACTTCAAATACAGAGGAGCTGGACAAGGGGATGAGAAAGGAGAGGATGAAATAAAAGCACATGGAGACCCTGAAAACGAAAACACACAGAAATATGTTGCTTTCTACTTTTGTGTAGTAATAGTCCCATTTGATGAGTATTCAGTTTAGTACCACTAAAGCCTGGCATCCAGTCCCATTACTTCCTGGCAAATAGGTGGGGGGAAAGTGGGAACGGTGACAGATTTTAATTTCTTAGGCTCCAAAATCACTGCAGATGGTGACTGCAGCCATGAAATTAAAGGACACTTGTTCCTTGGAAGAAAAGCTATGACAAACCTAGATAGCATATTAAAAAGAAGAAGCATTACTTTGCTGACAAATGTCCATATTGTCAAAGCTGTGGTTTTTCCAGTAGTCATATATGGATGTGAGAGTTGGACCATAAAGAAGACTGAGCATCAAAGAACTGATGATTTCCGATTGTGGTGTTGAAGACTCTTGAGAGTCCCTTGGACAGCAAGGAGATCAAACTAGTCTATCCTAAAGGAAATCAGTCCTGAATAATCATTGGAAGACTGATGCTAAAGCTGAAGCTCCAGTGCTTTGGCCACCTGATGCAAAGAGCTGACTCGTTGGAAAAGACCCTGATGCTGGGAAAGATTGAAGGTGGGAGGAGAAGCGGGCAGCAGAGGATGAGATGTTTAGATATCATCACCCCAACTCAATGGACATTGCATCTGAGCAAACTCCAGGAGATAGTGAAGGACAGAGGAGCTTGGCATGATGCAGTCCATGAGGGTGCAAAGAGTCAGACATGACCTAACTACTGAACAACAGCAGCAAAGTTTTTATTAAATGTTTTATTATGAAACTTTTCTAACATAAACAAAAATAGAAACATATAGGGAATCCTGTGGACCTGTTCTCTCAACTTCAAGAAGAAAATCTGACTCCCTTCCTAGTTCCCAACCCTGAGTTTTTAAAACTAATTCAAGATTCTCTATCTTTTTTATCATAAATAGTTCAGAGTTTATCTCTGAATACTTTATTTAAAAAAATAAAAATACACAATACTATTCACTTCAGTTCAGTCACTCAATCTTGTCTGACTCTTTGCAACCCCATGGACTGTAGCACGCCAGGCTTCCCTGTCCATCATCAACTCCCAGAGCTTGCTCAAACTCATGTCCATCAAGTTGGCAATGCCATCCAACCATCTCATCCTCTGTCATCCGCTTCTCCTCCTGCCTTCAGTCTTTCCCAGCATCAGGGTCTTTTCCAATGAGTCAGCTCTTCCCATCAGGTGGCCAAAGTATAGGAGCTTCCAATGAATATTCAGGACTGATTTCCTTTAGGATTGACAATCTCCTCGCAGTCCAAGGGACTCTCAAGGGTCTGCTCCAACACCACAGTTCAAAAGCATCAATTCTTCGGCGCTTAGCTTGACTACTGGAAAAACCATAGCTTTGACTAGATGGACCTAAAAAAAAGAATCACTCTTTACTACCATCCAATAGTTCATTTCAAAGCTATTTTGCAAGTCTAAGCAAAGGCAGAATGAAATCAAGGCCCTGTACGTATGCTTTTATAGCAGCCATACCTTCTCTCCATAGTTCTTATCACTATTTCCCGTTGTGTTACTTGTATGAATAGTTGATTTCTTCTCCACTGACTTCAAGTTCCTTGAGGGCAGGGTGTTTGTGCCCTCTACGACTTAGCAACAAAACAATAGCAAAACATCCCGAGTAGCTACACAAAGAACCTAGTACATAGTAAGCACATACATGTTTGTGAATGAAAAATACACATGTGCAAACAAGTAATGCTATCACCCTTTTGTACTTAATTCAAATACTGGCTGAAACCAGACTGACTGCCAGCCCGACCCATCAGCCTGGGGTCCACCATATTGCCCTGAAGAGCTTAATTCTACTGATGGGTTTTGACATCATCAACAGAGCATTTAGTTAGCATTCATTTGTATCTGGATTTTGGCTAGATACTGGTTCTTACTTGTCAAGAACTGATTAACTCAGGAAGAATAACAGAAGTAGACAAGCATAATACACGTACAAAGCCGGACAGACATTAAACCAACAAAACAGGAATGAAACAGACGGCGAGGCGCTTTTACGTGCTTGGAAAAGCCTCTCAGGTGGGCACCAATTGTGGAAATTGTACCCACGACCATTTGCAAGACTAATCAGCCCTACACAGTAGATCTTAGGTTATGTTTGTTTTCCTCATAAATGATCCAAAATTACAGTATTTAAACCTGACCTATATGAAAAAAGTAAAATGAGACCTAAAATTCCCAGACTCTTACGTAACAATAAATATACCCTTTAAGCACACGCTGTGCCAGCAAAGCGCAGTAGTCCGCGTAGATTACTAGGATGTGAAGCAGCTGTGCCCTGCAGTTTTGCTCGGGTTTAAAGCAGCAGAGAGACACGTTTTCAGCCAGCTCTGTGGGCCAGAGAGTATTAGCGCCGAGGGTCTTGTCTGATGCAGAGGCCAGCATGTCCTGTTTTCTTTCCCCACTCCCTGCTTCGGCCTTCATCTTTGAGAATGTTATCAGCTTTGAACACCTTGTAGGTGATCTTCGTGAAAGCTAACACGCTTGGAATATGATTTCCAGATTTCTTCCTAATTAGAACAGCATGTGGTGTGTTCTGGGAGCAACACGCTCATGCCAGAGGTATCATTGTAACTGGAGTTAACTCAGATCTCTCTACAAAAGCCAGTCTGCCTGGGGTGACTTACCAACTGCCTGGTTCCTTCCTTGATGTGTGTGTGTGTCTGTGTGTGTCCTGTTAAGGACAAGCTGTATGCTGACTTTTTTCCCTAACCTCTCTTCTTTGAGTGAGAGTGTACTGGCCTCCCAGGTAGGAAGGACGTTGGTAAAATATCTTGCAGTAGTCATCATGCCCAGCATCTGTCAGACTTGACACTTGAGACGTATCTTCATCGATGAAAACTTAAAGAGAGGTTTAAGAGATTGCCAAAACTACACACAAGAGGTCAAATCCTATACACGTATTCCTTTCTGTCCTTCAGAACAGAGAGGAAACTCGATTTATGGGGCACCTTCGCATGTCACCTCAGGAAATAACCATTCAGATGTTATTTACCTTTCGGGTATTTACTGTTTGATAGCCAGTGTTTTCAAAGTGCTACTTGGCAGCATTTCTTGCATGCCACTGGGTACCAGGGCTTGTGCTGGTGCTGGAGATGCTGAGAAAAAATAAGGTACATTCGTTTTCCCAAAGGATTAGAAGAGAAAATATCAGAGCACCTCACGTGTAGTAAAGTTCATTAAATTTCATTAAATATTTGGCTCAAGTACACACACACATGTGTACATGCGTTTTTTGTGTACTGGATCTCAATGTAAAGTTCATTTTCTGCTGTGGAAAATATGTTTGAAAAACACTCTGATAGAGCAAAATAGACATGTATCAAAAGCAATAAAATGTGTAGGTTCCATAGCAGATATCTATGGAATATACATGAAAGAGACTGCTCATGGAGGGACCAAGCAAGACTTCATAGGACGTGACCTTTGCACTAGGTCTTGACACTTGAGGCGGCGTTAGCTAACCAGCCAGGTGGTAGGGCAGGAACTGCCCGTCTGCCCTCAGGTGGTCTAAGCTCAACATGATGTGATTCTAATAAGACTCCAGCACTCTGCCCTCTGATGGATGGAATCTTCCCAGAGCGTGGCCTGATGGGAGGAATAGAGACCATTCATCCTCAGTGAGAGCATTAGGGGGTTCATCTCCAGCCAAAGGAAATAAGAATATACTCCAGATAAGAGTTTCAGCTCAACACCGAGGATCCATACCTCCACCATTGCATGCGTGCACACACTTGTACACACATACGTACACAAACACAGTAGCAATAGCGAGGAAACTGTGTTGTGGTCAGACTTTTGATATACATTCATCTTCCCCTGTTCTACTGTTAGTACCCTTTACATTTATAGAAGTTTGTAGAAATGTGTCATCAAATTAGCCTATTATGAATACAACGCTGCAAAACCTTCTACTTCTGACTAGTTTAAGATACTGTAGGGCTTTTCTGATGGCTCAGCTGGTATAGAATCCACCTGTAATACAGGGGACACAGGAGATGTGGGTTCAGTCCCCGGGTTGGGAAGATCCCTGGAGGAGGGCATGGCAACCCACTCCAGTATTCTTGCCCGGAGAATCCCATGGACAGAGGAGCCTGGCGGGCTCCAGTCCACGGGTCGCAAAGAGTCGGGCACAACTGAGCACGCAGCATGCACACATTTTCAACAGTGGAGTCTTATTTGTATTTCAGTGATTTATCTCAGTTTCTTTTGAGCATCTGTTATGCTAGGTATCATGCTAACCACCATGCAGATAAAGATGAGAAAAAGTCAAGGAGACAGTTGGGCAGACGGGAAGCAGACCCTAGCACAGGTAGCGACCAGTATATAGCGACAAGCACGAAGTGATATTGGAGCCCAGACCACAGACCAGAGGTCAGAGCAGGCTTCCTCGGAGAGGCAACCGTTGAGTTGAAGAGTTCACGGGAATCAGCAGGTAAAGACGGGTGGGAGAGAAACCAGGTAGAGCCTCAGAGGCAAGGGCGCAGGTTGTGTTCAGGAAACTGCAAGTGCAGAGGCAGGGCTGCGCTGAAGCAAATAATGAAAAAATAATAAAAAGGAGCACCAGAATTTCAGCGCCACAGTAGTATTGGAACACAATTATCCTATTAAAAGTACACAGTCAGCAATTTCAGAAAACTCCTGTTTTACGAAGCAACCTTTTTATTGACAATCTCTGGGCAGGAGCTGTTATCTTGGTCTACCAGATATATGTCCTTGGTCTTAAAAAGCATCTCACGGGATCTCCCTAGGAACCTGCCACAGGAACTGACCGTCTGCCAATATCACGGGCACGTGTCTGGGATGCAGGAGTGGTGTGCTACACAGCCGACGCACAGCAGCTCTTCCTAATGTGGGGGCCTCTCTGTTGATGAAATCAGTTGCCACAGACATCAGCAGACCCTACAGATCAGGGCTGCTTTGCCCCTGCAGGGCAACTCATTAACCATTTTCCAGCGCATCACTACACACACATTCCTCTCTTTTGAAACACTAGCTGGAGACATCACTTCTTGCCTTTCCTTTATTTCCTTCTACTTGAACTAGCTGGTTTTCTGTATTTTTTAATTGTTATTTTTTATTAATTAATTTTTATTGAAGTATGATTGCTTTACAATGTTGTGTTAGCTTCTTGGTTCAGTTCAGTTCAGTTACTCAGTCATGTCCGACTCTTTGCGACCCCGTGGACTGCAGCATGCCAGGCCCCCTGTCTATCACCAACTCCCAGAGCTTGCTCAAACTCATGTCCATCAAGTCGTGATGCCACCCAACCATCTCATCCTCTGTCGTCCCCTTCTCCTCCTGCCTTCAATCTTTCCCAGCATCAGAGTCTTTTCCAGTGAGTCAACTCTTCACATCAGTTGGCCAAAGTATTGGAGTTTCAGCTTCAGCATGAGTCCTTCCAATGAACATTCAGGACTGATCTCCTTTAGAATGGACTGGTTGGATCTCCTTGCAGTCCAAGGGACTCTCAAGAGTCTTCTCCAACGCCACGGTTCAAAAACATCAATTCTTCGGCACTCAGCTTTCTTTATGGTCCATGCTCTCGATCCATGTTAGCTTCTACTGCACAGCAAACTCAGTCAGCCACACATATACATGTATCCCCTCCCTTTTGGATTTCCCTCCTACTTAGGACACCACAGTGCATTAAGTAGAGTTCCCTGTGGTGTACAGTATGTTCCTATCAGTTGTCTATTTTATATATTCCCTGATAGCTCAGTTGGTAAAGAATCCACTTGCAATGCAGGAGACCCTGGTTCCATTCCTGGGTCAGGAAGATCTGCTGGAGAAGGGATAGGCTACCCACTCCAGTATTCCTGGGCTTCCCTTGGGGCTCAGCTGGTAAAGAATCTGCCTGCAATGCGGGAGACCTGGGTTTGATCCCTGGGTTGGGGAGATCCTCTGGAGAAGGGAAAGGCTACCCACTCCGGTATTCTGGCCTGGAGAATTCCGTGGACTGTATAGTCCATGGAGTTGCAAAGAGTCGGACACGACTAAGCGACTTTCACTTTCACTTCTATCAGTAGCTTACAGGCTTCCTTGGTGGCTCAGCAGTAAAGAATCTGCCTGCCAATGCAGGGGATGCGGATTTGATCCCTGGGTTGGGAAGAGAAGGAAATGGCAGCCCACTCCAATATTCTTACCTGGGAAATCCCATGGACAGGAGCCTGGTGGGCAGGCTCTAGTTCATGGGGATCAGACAGGACTTAGCGACTAAGCAACCGCAGCAGTCAGTAGTCTGCATGTATCAATCCCAGCCTCCCAGTTTCTCCCACCCCACCCCCTTCCCCCTTGGCGTCCATGCATTTTTTCTCTCTGACTTCTTGCTTTTTCTCCTCAAAGGCAAACTGAGTTACTAAGAAGTTGGCTATTTCTAGCAGTAGATGACAGTCAGTAAAAGATCCATGGGTACTTGCTCTCAGCTGTTGTCTTTTTCACCCCCCAATTTTAGGCTAAAGGAGATCCAAATGAGTGAATACGATGCTGCCACCTATGAAAGGTTTTCAGGGGCTGTTCGACGACAGGTGCACTCCCTCCGAATTATCCTGGATAATTTACAGGTAATCACATGAACGAACCAAGAAAATAATCTGGTCACCCAATTAGACTCACCCCAGAACCACTGGAGAAATTTATCTGTATCCTAGTCAGACGGTCAGAAAAAATTAATGCCAAAATGTCTGCATAAAATCTGTGGGTCACTCCGTGGCTGTCTTAGTTGAATTTTAGTAAAAACATTTGACCTCACCTTTCTTCCTGTCCAGGAAGCCATGGTTTGACCGGGGACTTCAAAAGCATCAGACTTCCCGATTTCCCTTATCTAGACCTATGAGCACCCCACCTCTACTAGAACAATGTGAGGCTGAATGATTGAATTCTCTTCCAGTTAACAAATGCTCATTGCCCTGGGCATTGAGGGCAGCTTCTGAGGGGCTCTAAGCTCTCCGGCCAGGCAGTAGGTGAATGAGAGCCAAAAGGAGGGATTCCCGGGAGATGAGGATGGTGCCAAATGGTGCTGGCACCTAGAGTGAAGAGAGGGTATAGTCACGTCATTCGTTCATTTCTTAAGTTATTGATGGGACAGGAAAACAAAATGCAGCCCTTGCTGTCAAAGAAGGAACTTAAAGAAGGCAAGCGAATGGTTTCCTAAGGTCTGTAGAGAAGAACATGCATGGCGTTCTGTAGAGAAGAACCTTCTGGCGAGGTGAGTGAGAAGATGAAAGAGGGAAGACGAAATGCTTGAGTTCACTCTGGAAAGATCCTGAGGAATTTTCCAGCTGGTTGAGGAGTCAGGACATTTCTGACATGGGACGCGGCACGTACACGTGCACTGAGGCCTGAGAGAGCACAGGGAGCTCAGAGAGGAGCACGTAACTCAGCGTGACTGAGAAGGCTGTGCCTGGTGGGAGACGACGGCAAGGGAGCAGGCGGCCCGCGCTGTGAGGAGCAGGTGGTGATCCAGCCCTGGATGCCGGGAGAGCATAGCAACGCTGGGTTTTACCCTGTGAACAGAAGGGCCGCTGGAAGATTCACAGTTCTAGGAAGAAGTGCAAGAATATGTTTTTAACTGAAGGAATCAGAATTCCCTTTGGTTAATGTGTTGATTGGTATTCATTGGGCACCATGCTATAGTTACTTTTACAAACACTGTTGCATTTAATTTCACATCAATCCTTTAATATAAATGTTATGTTTACAAGATCAGTCAAAGGAAGAAAAATCAGATCCACTGTGGTGACTTCTTAAAATATTTTCAAGTGTTTCCCTTGCTGCTGCTGCTGCTAAGTTGCTTTAGTCGTGTCCGATTCTGTGCGACACCATAGACGGCAGCCGGCCAGGCTCCTCCGTCCCTGGGATTCTCCAGGCAAGAACACTGGCGTGGGTTGCCATTTCCTTCTCCAATGCATGAGAGTGAAAAGTGAAAGGGAAAGTCGCTCAGTCGTGCCCGACCCTTAGCGACCCCATGGACTGCAGCCTGCCAGGCTCCTCCATCCATGGGAGTTTCCAGGCAAGAGTACTGGAGTGGGGTGCCATTTTCTTCTCCGAGTGTTTCCCTTAGGGAATTCTTTTTGTTTTAATCCACCAAGGGGTTAAGTGGGCTTTCTGGTCGTCAGTGTGGAACCCTAGTGGCAGTTGAAAATAGCTACTGGCCAAAGATAGACAGGGCCTGCTGTGGCATATGGATCTGGAGTTTGCAACCAAAGCAAGAGGAGGCCTGGATTTGTCCCCTTTGGGGCGTCTCCTGCCAGTCCCACATGGTTCTGATTGACTCATACCATGCAACTGTCTTGGGGTTATTGTGGAATCCCAGTAACCAGGGGTGTTTCCTTGGTGAACAGCACAAAGTCTGGCCAGGAACTAGCAAGTCACCCTTTGGGGTAACTTTACAAAGCACAGCTTGAAGCCCACGCATTGACTCCAGGAGGCTGGACTGATACCTGAGCAAAGGGAGTGTCTTGCCCCACGTTAATGCCTCTTCCACGTGTCCCTCTGTTGCACCATGGTCCCTCTTCTCAATTAAGACCTCTTTCACCAGTGACTTCCTCTTGCTTCTTGACTGGCTTCCTCATGGGATATCATAGTGTCCTGGCGATTGAACTTTTTACGAATCATAGCAAGAGTTTCCTTGTTAGAATAGTAGAATCTGTAATAACTCCAGTTATACTCAGTTCAGAATCTGAATCTCTGATTCCACCTTTCCCTAACAAAAGAAAATATCCATTTTTACAAAAAGCCACTGAGTTTAATCCTATCTTCTCTCTAGTGTTTTTTTCCTAATCAGCTATCCGTAATTTCATTCTCAGGCTCAACTAAATTAGCCTTTCTCTGATTTGTTTTGCGTGGCTTGATATCTCCGTGGACCAACAGTTATCCTCTTTATTTTTCCTTCAGTGGTTCAAAATGGGCATGTTGTTCAGATAAATAGTGTTTTTGAACACTAATGTGCACTGTGCTTGGCACTGAGGGCACAAAGATTAATAAGATATTATCTCCGTACTCAACAAAGGTATTAGCCTAGAGGCGTTGGGGAGACGGGCACCTGCACAGATCATTTCTGTTTAATATGTAAGTGTCTGGGGAGAGCAAGGAAGAGAATGCAGTGGATGCCCAGAGGAGAAAGATTCAAGGAGAAATTTCATGTTTTATTTATTTCTGCAGTTTTTGGTTCTGCTGGGTCTTTGTTGCTGCACATGGGCTTTCTCTAGTTGCAGTGAGCAGGAGCTGCTTTGGTTGTGGTGCGCAGGCTTCTCACTGCAGAGGCTTCTCGTTGCGGAGCATGGGCTCTAGGGTGCTTGGGCTCAGTAGTTGTGGCGCACAGGCTTAGTTGCCCCGAAGCATGGGGGATCTTCTCAGACCAGGGATAGAACCTGGGTCCTCTGCACTGGCAGGTGGCTTCTTAACTGCTGGACCATGAGGGAACTCTTGGGATAGATTTTGAAGGAAAGGATTCGTGACCCGAGTCTTGAAGGACACATGAGTATTTACCAGACAGGCCAGGGTGAAAACAATGCCCAGGGAAGGCACAGCATAGAGAAAGGGCTGACACTGTGTGAGGCCAGGTGTGAGCTGGGGGCCAGCCATGGGCAGGGTACCACTCAGTGTGACATGCAGAAGGCTTTCAGGCTGGGAGGCGGTGGCTGCCTGGTCAGGAACTTTATTCGGAGCCTCCACTTTGCGGTAGGCAAAGAATGGAAAGCATTTCCCCATTCACTTTATTTAATCTGTAATAACTATGTTTCACCCAGGGGACTGAATATCTATTTTGCATAATGGTTCTTGACCTCAACACCCAACGTAGTGAAGAAGATGCATGTAAGAGAAGACACAATTGGTAAAGCTTCAGAAAGTTTTTAACTAAGTGCTGTGGTTCTGGAGACAGCTGTGTGAGCAACTTCTAGGCTGGGCAGTTAAGGAAGAACTCACAGAGGAAGTGTCATTTGAGCTGGACCATGAAGGATGAGTATGGTTTCAACTGGCAACTCTTCTAAGGATGCTGGTGGAAAGATGGTTTTGACCAGAGCTGCTCAAACTTTCTGTGGAGAGGGGCCAGGTTTTGTTTTTTATTCAATTGATAACAAATGAATACATTTTTTTTAAGACCAGTCCTTCACACATGGTAATTGGGAAAATAATACGTTTATGTTCGTGTTTCTCTAACATCCTAGTAACCAGTTTAGTGGATCCTAAGGAAGCTACAGTCCATGGTGTCACAACGAGTCAGACACGACTAAAGCGACTTAGAATGCACGCAAAGAAGCTTATTTCTGCAGTAGCCAAGTTGATTGTTTCCAGTAACTCCTCACAAAGGCTACCTTGTTCTTCAATCCTCTTTTCCTTTTAAAAGATTAATACTTTATATAATAGAAATGAACTAGTGAAAAAAATGATATAAAAAACCAGCATACAAAATCCAAGCCTATATTACTAAATATTAGGTTCAATAAACCTAAAATTACTTTGTCAAATTGTCATATAAATTTCTAAATGATTACTATCAATTTATGTGACCGATTTTATCATAGACCAGTAACAAATGTTCACACACCAAAGGCAGTTTGGGTAGCTCTGGTCAAGATAGGAGGAACCAATGAGAAGAGGACAAAGACTTTAACACAAAGCTGTTGGAGAATGGCAAACTCCAGCATGATTAGAGTCAGAGCTTCAGGGTGGGCCTGTGTGTAGGGGGTGGTGGAGAGAAAACTGGAAAGAAGGTGAATCCATGCTGACTACCTTTTGTAGTCAGTGAGGACTGTGGAAGCGACTGAGAAAGGGAATGGTGTGGTTTTATCTTCTGTATGTAGTTTCAGGGACTTCCCTGGTGGTCCAATGGCTAAGACTCCATGCTCCCAATGCAGGGGACCCAGGTTCGATTCCTGGTTGGGGAACTAGCTCCCACAAGCCTCAACTAAAGATTCCATACGTCACATCTAAGACTGGGCACAGCCAAATAAATAAATAATATTTTCCTGAAAAAAAAAAAAAAAAGCTTTAAGATCATTTAAGTCCTGTGCTCATGCTCAGCCATGTCTGACTCTTACCGACCCCATGGACTGTAGTCCACCAGGCTTCTCTGTCCATGGGATTCTCCAGGCAAGAATACTGGGATGGGTTGCCATTTCCTCCTCCAGGGGATCTTCCTAATGCCAGGGATCGAACCGAGTCACCTACGTCTCCTGCATTGGCAGGTAGATTCTTTACCACTGAGCCA
The DNA here is from genome assembly GCA_006408695.1 of Aepyceros melampus. Taxonomy (NCBI): domain Eukaryota; kingdom Metazoa; phylum Chordata; class Mammalia; order Artiodactyla; family Bovidae; genus Aepyceros; species Aepyceros melampus. The sequence goes on from SJXQ01004304.1 coordinate 210,625, forward strand.
CCTGGGAAGCCCATGAAGGGATATAATACAGAGGAGAGAGAAGTGGAAGGCAGGAAGTCAGATCATGGCATCACTTCAGTTATTCAGGTGGGAAGTGATAGGCACCCAAACCAGGGTAATTGAAGAGGAAAGGATGGGACTAGGGAGGTAGGACCACAGAGAGTTCCTGATGGAACATGGGGAGAGGGGCATGGTGAAGTTTTTGAGCCCTAGGGGACAGAAACAAGGAGCACATGAGAAGGAGAGGCTTGTGGAGAAAGCAGATGTTTGCTCTGGCTGTTCTGATGTTTTCGCACTTCTGGGACATCCATGGAGAAATGTCAAGCATGATACTCGAAGATTTTAAGTTATGACTCAAGTTCAAGAGCAAGATTAGTCTCAGAAAGGCTTGCATATCTGTACAGATATCTCTGTGCTTTTATGGTCACCTGTATAGAAGAACAGCCTAAGCCAGGAGGAAAGATGTGTAAAC